>OX384037.1:24277529-24877529 GCA_947534325.1 Agonum fuliginosum | reverse complement strand
TTATTCGTTTTTTTGCAGGAATTATTTTTGTTATTAAAACATAAATAAAATGTAAAATAAAAAAATATATAAATAACATTTGGTAACAAAATAAAAAGTACCTACTAAATAGGGGCAGCAATTTAAATTTTTTGCGTGGCTTAAGGGCAAATCCCTGTGATATATTCAGAAAGGGTCATTATAAAAAATGAAAGAAATGCGCCGCAGACGAAAATTTTGTTTAGTTTAAGGTTAAGTATAGGTATCTTAAAATTTAATGAAAAACACCATTTACATCTCTAAGATCGAGTCTCGAGGAATCGCAACTCTTACCAATATCGGGACATCGAAAATATTACTCGACACAAATGCTATGTTTAAGATGGAAATTGTTTATCTAAAGGAATTAATGGAGAACAAAGATGTGATTATTCAAAATCAAAAAGACTTAATAATTTCTCTAAAACATCAAATACAATTAATAAACAAATTCTCGCAAAATACGTCACAGCCACTGCCATCTAGTGACACACAAGGAAAAAATAAACAAATGGAGAAAACAAAGAAGAAATCCAGTGAAATAATAATAAACAATAACAAAGCTAACCTAATTAACTCATCGTATAAACCGGCTGACCAAACATCATCACCTAAAAATGATGACATTAATATCAATACGTGCAAAGCCAATGCGAATGTTAATTATGAAATTAGTGCTCGTGATGTTGCAAAAACGAAATCATCACAAAATAAAATATTGAACAGGAAGCAAAATCAGCCAGTTGTGGGGAGTCTTCCCGCAGGCGACTCCACACTCTTAAAAGCAGCTGAATGTCTTCCGGCACATCTCCATGTCTTCAACCTACATCCAGACACGTCTGAAGAAGACGTGAGGAACTATCTTTCTGCCAGCTTTCCAGAAGTCTCTTGCAAAAAACTGTCTTCCAAAAACCCCACCATATACTCTTCGTTTAAGGTGACAGTCAAAGCGGTAGACAAGGCCAAAGCGATGGACCCATCGACATGGCCTACCGGAACTCTCATCAACAGGTTTTTCCATCCACGTGGCCTCAGGATGAAAAATGTGTAGCGAAACCTAAACCGCAGCTAGTTTACAGCTCCAACAAACTCTATGATATTCTTATATTAAATTGTCAGGCGCTTACCAATGAAAAGGTAAATTTAATCAGTACAGAACTTTTAACTAAGTTTGAAAAGCTAAAATTTTTGTGCCTAAATGAAACTTGGCTCAACGAATTGAATGTAAATCTAAATTGTTTTGACAATTTTAAACTATCTTCAAATTTTTGTAGGACTCAATACAAGTGCGGAGGCGTTGGTATATGGTGTCACAAGAGCGTCTTTAACAACACTGTACCGTTAGATATTTCAAATTTCTGTGTAGAAAAATCTTTTGAAGCTTGTGCCACGCTTTGGAAACCATCTGCCAACGTTTCTATCCTAATCATTGCAGTTTATAGATCACCTTGCGCAGATCATAATATTTTCCACGATAATATTGCAACTGTACTTGAAAAATTGTATAAACCAAACTATCATGTGATAATATGTGGTGATATTAATTTAGACCCTATAAGAGACAGCAACTCTTTTAATGAACTAAGTCAATCACTATATTCTTATAATTTAACCAATATAGTATGCTCGCCCACTAGAGGACGTTTCACAATTGACCACTGTTTTACTAATTTTAAAGACAGTATATGTGATGTATATAAAAATATAATTTCTGACCACAACTGTTTGCTAGTAAGTAGTAACTTAAATACAATAAAAACTGCCAGGCCAACTGTGTTCAGGAGAAGTTACGACGATCAAAAAGTTAAAATTTTTTATATGGAACTAAAAAATGAAACTTGGTATGATGTACTTAACATAGCATCAACAGATGAAGCTTTTAATTGTTTTTCTGATTTGTTTATGCACTACTTTAATAAAAATTTTCCTTCACAGAAGGTTTATCTGGATAAAGAAAAAGACAAACATTGGGTTAACGCAGAGATTATTCAATCAAGTCACAATTTGAAAGATTTGTTCTTTTTATCAAAACTCGATACTAACCTAGCGGTCGCCTACAAAACCGCCAAGCGAGAACACGCTATGCTGGTGTCCTCCACTAAAAAATTACCAGTCAAAAATTTTGTCTTCTGACAACATCTCCAAAAGCACCTGGAGTGTAATCAACTCGAAATCTAAAGCCAAGGTATTAAATAACATTGAAATATCGTGCAATAACTGTCTAACGGATGACCCTCATGTAATCTCCAATCAATTTAATCATTTTTTTAGAGATGCACCGATGAATATTCTTAGTAAAATACCACACACTGATTCTATCCCTGATGATCGTAGTAATATCCAAAACAGTTCTTATAGTTTGTTTCTGCACCCTTTTTGCGAAAATGAAGTATGGAATATTATTAATAATAAAATTAAAAACAAAATGTCTTCGGGACCGGATGGTGTTCCTAGTTTCATTTTTAAAACAGTAGCACATCTAATTGTAGTTCCGCTAACCCACCTAATTAATTTATCCTTCGAAAATGGAAATTTTCCGGATAAATTAAAAATTAGCAAAATAATACCTATTCATAAAAAGGGTGATAAAACCTCATTAGATAATTATAGACCTGTTGCCCTCACTTCTGGACTGTCAAAGATCCTTGAATACTGCTTTTTAGACAGATTAGAAAGTTTCTTAAATAAATATAAGGTTATATCCGTCAACCAATTTGGCTTTCGACCCAATAGTTCTACGACCGATGCAATACAAGCGTTTTTCCACAAACTTATTTCTTCCCTAGAAAGCGGTGAAAGATCAATTGGCATTTTCTGCGATCTCAGCAAGGCCTTTGACTGTGTGGATCACACTAGACTATTCATGAAACTAGAAAGATTAGGAGTACGTGGGGTGGCTCTTAAATGGATATCCAGTTTTTTACAGAATAGACAGCAATATGTGTCTATACAAAATCAGGATGAATTCTCGAGAATGCGGGAATTTGTCTCTTATTCTTTAACCACCAATATAGGACTACCTCAAGGCACAGTTCTTGCACCTATTTTATTCATTATATACCTTAATGACTTGCCTTTAGTTCTTTCTAGTGATTGTACATCAGTACTATATGCTGATGATACTACACTAGCGTTATCGCACAAAAACGAGCTCAATCTTCTGGAGAAATGCAACTCAAATATAGAATCTCTTAATTCGTGGTTTGCATTGAATCAACTATATCTTAATGAAAGTAAGACAAACATTCTATACTTTCACTTAAATTATAATAAATTCAATAACGACATATCAATTACTTTTGGAGATAACAGAGTTCAGAATGTTAAATCTACTAAATTTCTAGGCATGCATATAACTCAGCCTGCTACCAATTGCGTCATCTCAAGCAGTACCTAAACATCAACCAACTGCTTACTTTTTACCATGCGCATATAGTTTCGCGACTTCGTTATGGTATCAGATTGTGGGGCCAGTCTTCAGCTGCCAAAAAGGTCTTTACATGCCAGAAAAGAATTGTTCGCTGCTTGGCGGGCGTCATATCCAAAACCTCTTGCAGACCAATTTTCAACAAATATCAAATATTAACTTTGACTGATATTTATATACTTGATGTTTGTCTTTTTATTTTCCAGCATAAAGATACATTTATTATCAACTCAGAAAAACACAATTATAATACTAGAAATAAAACTAATTTTAGCATTCCTTATTCTAGAACAAATGTAGCAAAAGCAGCTCCTGACAGGGTTGGCTTGGAAATCTTTAATAACCTGCCTTGTGAGATTAAACAGGCAGCTAGTGTAAATGTTTTCAAAAAGAAACTAAAATATTTTCTTGTAAATCACAATTTTTATGCACTAGATGAATTCTTTAATGTATAATTTTTTAAATCTCATATGTACTTGTACCTACTTATTTTTTGACTATTTCTATACATGTAATGTGTCTAACAGAAATAAATTTATTATTATTATTATTATTATTATTATTACTTATCAAAACATTTTCTGGCATCTATTTATTAAAATACTAATTCAAGAGGTTTTTATTAATTTTTTTTAAATAATTCCTAGTTTTTTGCACAATTTAAACTGTATCGTTTCGTCTATTAATCCACGAAAAAATACTATTGAATTCATAAATTGGGAAGAAGTTAAGACTACCTATTTGAAATATTTTTATTGTTATATTAAAATTAGTTTTGTTCTTCCGGGGCCCCTGAAAGTCAGGGCCCTGGGCAGCTGCCCATAATGCCCATGGGTTAATCCGGCACTGACTACGATTTATGACTAGCTCTTTGGAAAAACTCACAAAAAATTTGACAGATGAGCAGTGTGTAGAAGTTAGAAAATTTTTCCCTGCCGATACACACTTTAAATTGTTACGAAGAAAGGGTATCTTCCCATATAAATATATGGATTCATTTAAGAGACTAAATGAAACTAATCTCCCCCGTAAAAAATATTTTAATGATAGCTTAAACAACTATAATATATCAGAACAAGATTATACACACGCGCAAACTGTGTGGAATACATTTAAAATTAAAACATTGGGTGAATATTCTGATCTTTATTGTAAAACGGATGTATTACTTCTTACCGACGTATTTGAACAATTTAGAAATGTATGTATGAAAACTTACCAACTCGACCCTGCTCACTACTATACGGCTCCCGGTCTTAGCTGGGATGCTATGTTTAAAATGACTGGTATTGAGTTGGAAGTTTTCACCGATATAGAAATGCATCATTTTGTTCAAAAGGGTATTAGAGGAGGAATTTGTCAAGTCTCCCTGAGATACGCAAAAGCTAATAATAAATACATGTCAGAGTACAACTCAAATAATCCCAGCACATATTTGACGTACTTGGATGCATATAATTTGTATGGGTGGGCGTTATCACAATCTATGCCTTATGGCGGGTTTAGATGGTTAAGCGAAGATGAAATTTTAAATTTTAATCCTTCTAACGTAGACGACAATTCACCTATTGGCTATTTTATTGAAGCTGATATAGAGTATCCAGAATCGTTACATTACCCGCATAATGATTTACCATTTTTAGCAGAAACTGTGATACCTCCAAAATCAAAATTCAAAAATACTAAACTAATTCCAAATTTAAATCATAAGACCAAATACGTTATTCATTACAAAAATTTAAAGCAAGCATTAAAACACGGACTCAAAATTACAAAAATTTATAGAGTAATTAAATTTAAACAAGCAACTTGGCTAAAGCAATATATTGACCTCAATACGACATTGAGACAAGCTGCAAAAAAGATTTTGAGAAAGACTTTTTTAAGTTGATGAACAACAGCGTATTTGGAAAAACAATGGAGAACATAGATAAGCGTGTTGACATAAAACTGGTAAATCATTGGGATAATATAGGTCGCAGAGCTGGCGCAGAAACTCTTCTCGCGAAACCAAATATGAAAAGTATTTCAATATTCGATGAAAACTTGTGTGCAATTCAATTCGAAAAATTAAAAGTTGTATATAATAAACCTATATATGTCGGTTTCGCAGTTTTGGATCTATCTAAATTACTAATGTATGAATTTTACTATGATTTTCTAAAGCTGAAATATGGTGACCGAGTTGCTTTATGCTACTGTGATACTGATAGTTTTGTACTTTTAATCGAGACGAGTGACATTTATGGGGATATTAAAGCAGATATTCATAAATTTGATACTACGAATTTTGATTGTGATAATGCTTACAACATACCACTAAAAAATACGGCAATTTTAGGACTTATGAAAGATGAACTGGGTGGAAATTAATGCGTGAATTTATTGCATTACGTCCTAAAATGTACGCTTATTGTACGGAACAGGACCAGCAAATTTGGAAAAAGAAGGCTAAGGGTGTAAAAAAGTGTGTAGTGGATAAAAATTTGATTGGAGAACAGTACAAACAGTGTATACAAAGTAATGAAATAATCTATCGAAAACAGCAAATTTTTAGAAGCTACAAACACTCCATTTATACCATTGAACAAAATAAAATAGCTCTTAGCTGTAATGATGATAAAAGATTTATTTGCTCTGACGGTTCCTGTACGTTGGCTTGGGGACATTTACTAATCCCATGAAAAAAATGTATATATAAATAATTATTATTTATATTAGTAGGTATTGTAGTAGTAGGGTAGAATTTTGTAATAATTTTATCATATTAGTGTATAGTGTTGTTTATATTTAATGTAAATAGATATTAATTTTTTAATTTAAATAATTTAGCATAAATACGTTCATATTTAATGTAAACAAATATTTATTTTTAATTTAAATATTTATATTTATACGTTTTTTACCTCTCGCCTAGAGAGGTATAGGGATCGTGAAAAAATTCGATGTCGAGATTTTTGTCAATAAGCACGTTTTAGCACCCTTAGAACCTATTTTGACTATTTTCACGATGATGTCTGTGTGTGTGTGTGTGTGTCTGTGTGTATGTATGGAAGTCTGTATGTGCGCCTACTATAGTCTTTCGTTCTGATTCGTTATCTCAAATTCTACTGAACATAAAATTCTAATATTTTGCAATATACATTTGTATATGTTAATGAAGAGCTGATTAGATTTTGGCAAAAATCTGCCAACCGGAAATGGTATTTTCTTGAAGCATTTTACCATTTTTGCAAAAAAATATAGAAAATTCTGCGATAGCTACAATTTGTAATGCGACATTTCAAAGAACAAATTATATCTTACAATATTTATTTAACATCTTGTCTATATCACTTACTAATAAAGGAAAATTATTTTTCAAAGATATATAATTTTACCTACCACGATTTGTAAATCACAATATAGGAAAAAAATTAAAACAAAAATGAATATGTCAATGTGACAGATGAACAGACGTATGCACAATTTCTGAAATGTTTGTGGCACCATTTTAAAAGAAATGTAAATATTATTAACTGAACATAATGTAATAAGGTAATAATAAAGTTAAATTTTTATCTCTAAAGAGATAATTTAGAACTAAGAACTATAAAATTATTTTCAAAAAGTTTGTAAATTTATTGCAAAATTATAATTTAAGAAAGCCTAACTAAAACCAAATTCACATAAATTACAGTGTTAAAGCGAGAGGTCGTGTGCTGGCCACAACAGATTTTTTATTAATTGTTATACTCAGTAAATATTTATATATATATTTGTGTTAAATAAAACTTACATAGTTACACTATCTACTGTTTTATTATCCGCAACGCTCCTTGATCACAAATACACACCCACACACACAAAACAAAATATTTAAAATAAAATGAAGATAAAAAAACAATAATATCTTACCATGTTAATTGTTGATACGTTTTTACTTCCTTGTACGAAGTAAGGAAGTATTGTAATCGCGAAAAATTTCGGTTCTCAGATTTTGACGGAAATATCCGTTTTGACCTTTTCTGAATCCATTATGACTAGTTTCGACGTGACGTCTGTACGTACGTACGTACGTACGTACGGACGGACGTATGTGTGTCGCATAACTCAAATACGGTTAGACGTAGAAAGTTGAAATTTTGTATTTAGGACTGTTATAGCATCTAGTTGTGCACCTCCTATTTTTGGTTTCAGTCTACAAACCGGAAGTAGTACTTTTTAAAAATATTTCGATAAATATTTAATTTTAGACAATTTTTTTTATTTTAAATGAAAGATTATGTGATTATTACCTACAATCGGTATTTTATAAATATTTTTGTATCTGCTATCATTTAAAAATAATTAAAGTATATATTTATAATTTATAGTATTTCGGTATCTTGTAGTCCATGATCGATTAACATTTGTTACTACGTAAAATTTAAATGATTATGACATGACAGTGACAATAGTAAAATATGCTTTATATCTTCTTCTGCAGTTTAAATAAAATGACTAAAATATATTTGTGAGTATACTAGTATAATAAGTTAAAAGAATTTTTAATATTATTTTACATTTTAGTTATTAAGAAAAGTATGAACACACAAGGCGTACAAGGAAGTCATGTGGTGTCCACGTCAGATTTTTTACATGTATATTGCTATTGTAGTTGTAGACATAGCTTTTGTTGACAGGTAACAGTTTTATAATGTACACATAAAATATAATTGTCGCACACACAAACACATATATGCCTTTAGAAATTTTTAAACATAATAGTAAATGGGACACTTTTATAGTTACTGGCCACATTTTTCACTATCACTGCAGTACACCGAATTCTGTTATTTAACAAATGTACGTTTAATTTTTTTTTTGTAAACCTTTTTTTGAATCACTCTTGGATGAATCCAATACTGAACCAGTGGCGGTGCGTCAGATGAGGCAAGTGAGGCTGAGCCTCACCGCGTAAAATCGTAATTTTAAATTTTTTATTTTTATTATAATTTTATTTATCTAATTTATTTTTTATTATAAATCGACTACATATTTATGTAAAAATAATTATTGTTGCACAATAATGCAAAAAAAGTATTTAAATAGTGTTATTTTCGCACGAAACATAAATAATGTGTACAGTGAGGCTGCTGCTGCAACGGTTGGTTTCATTCATCGTTAGTGCGACCGAGCGACGGAGTGACGTGTGTGTATTCTCGTATGTTCATGCGGTGGAGAGGCCTTGAGAGAGGCTAGGGAAATATCGTCTGTCTTCGCGCAAGGCACACACATACACAGAGCACAGCCTCGCATAGCCTAGCGCACACAACTAAATAGACGTGAAGAAACAAAGTTTATTTTTACTTTGTTGTTGATTGCTTGTCTTATTTATTGTTGTGAATGCTATTTTATAATTAGTTATGTTTTGAAACTAATAGTTTCTAATAAAAATTATGAATACCTAACCAATAAGAATAAATGTAAAATCTAACAAATAGAACTTGTAATAGTTTTATCAATATTTAAATAATAAACAATGACATCATTCAACTACTATTCAACATTTCTATATTATGAACAAATAAATAAAATTATATCAATTAAATATTTATTAGAAATATTTAATATATGGACAGAATAATCAAGAACAGATAAAATTTGTTCGCCTCACGCTTGAATGTTGTTTTGCCGAGAGCCGCAGAACGCTAGTCGCGTGTTGTTGAATGTTTTTTTCTATTCTATTTTCTATTCTGTTACCTACTTTATTAAAATATGTATGTACTTTTTGTGGACGTACTAAATATACTCTTGTGCGTTAGAGAAAACAAAATTTAAAAAATATTACCTGCTGTTTTTACGATTATAGCGTTTTATCTTGACTCACAAAAAAATTATTTATTTAAGTAATGAAATAAAGTTCTATTGTTTTATTGATTTTATGCGTAAAAAATTGATTTTAGAACGTTTCATTGAAATTATGATACAAAGTATTTAAAGGCGTTTAAAGCATTTGACCTTAAACCAAAAAAAAAAATCGCCTGCGGCGCATTTTCTTTTAGCCTCACCTAACTTATGTAATATTCCTGGGTTTTTAGGTGAATTTCGAATTTGAACTTCTAAAGTTAATTTATAATTTGGATCAAGACAACATGAGTTTGAACTTCTTGTTGATAAAATCGGTTACATCTTGTACTTCGTATTTACTAAATTAACATTTTTATTAACTAACTATTTACAACAAAAATAATATAATAATAATAATACAAAATAAAACTTACATGTTAATAACACTCTACACGCTGCCGGTCCGCGAGCCGAAGCTCGGGACCTGAGTACGTCAGACCTCCCGACTGACCTTCTGCTTTCTCGCTTCTGACTTCGGAACCCCTGACTTTATCTTTATTCTTCCCTTAAATACTAATCCTTATCTCTAATTACACAATGACGCTCAACAGTGCACCAAGTCATGAGAATCGTAAACAACCAAATTTAGAAAAACAACTGACTCATCATCTAAATATTTTATCAAACAAATAATTTACTAAACTTAAATTCGTCGATCTTGTTGCATTATTTCACGTATACAAAATGTATTTCCATATATTACATTACTCCCTATCTTTCAAAAAAAATGAAATCTAAAATTTTATTTCTTTTTACAATTATTAAAATATACTAGGTTAACTTACAGTCTCTAAATTTTCACCTTAAAAAAAAAAACTTAAAGTCTCTATGACACATAAAAAGTTCACTCACGAAACACAAGATTGTCACCAAGTTAAGTTACCTCTATGTTGGGCTACAACCATCTCTCGGATTTCAGGAAGATTCATGACTTCTTCTTGAATTCTTTTGCACAGCATTTCAGATCGCGAGGGTACTTCAACCTTCTGGAGTAAACGTACAGCAATGCGGCCAACATTACTGCGGTTTTGATTTCCCAAAATTGACCATAATTGAAAAACTGCTTCGTCCTGGTACTCTTCGTTGTCTAAGATACACTTTTCTTGTTGTTGGCATCCATATTTATGTTTAGACGAGTTGTGTTTCTGTTGAGTCCAAGATAGTGTCGCTGCATCTAAAATAGCACATAGCGCCGATAAACTATTCTTTTGAATACAACTTAAAAATTTATTGTTAGGATAGCTGCTTTACTAAATAAAATATTATAAATTTTTTAAAATATTAATATTATTTACTCTAACTGACGTTGTGGTATATAATTTTGCAGTTATAATTAAATTTCGACAAGTTTGTTACCAAAATACTCTTAACTCTTTTACTTCCTCTCCATTACCTCTTGGTTATCAGAAAATTCGCGACATTTTCCTTTCTCACTATTGAAACACAACTCTAGTTTCAACTCTACGCAATCTCTGTGCGTCTCTAAAACTCACTAATTATCTCAATATCTCTACTTTACGCAATCTCTGTGCGTCTCTAAAACTCACTAATTAGGTATCTCAATATCTCTACTTTACGCAATCTTTGTGCGTATCTCAACATTCGATACCTCAACTTAAACACCACAAACAACTAGTATACACTTTACTCGTATGTATACCTTCTTTTAACGAAACTCGTCTACTAATCAATTAAAACCACGAAAATTAATACACCAAAACTTAAAAGAGCAACACGAACACAATTTGTCTAAATACTTTCCTTAAAAAATAACTGATACCTTACTTAACGTAACAAAGCAACAAAATAAAATATGAAAACTATCTAGCTAAAACCTAACATAATACGAAAACATCTATTTAAACATAAAAAATTGAAGTACAAAGATGGAACCGCCATATCCGCTAGTAAAGTGACTTAAAATTGGCTTTACTATCATCAACTGAACACAAAGAAAACATGTATTAATTAAATGAACAAATGATGTAACCCATAAACTCTGCCAAGTTTTGAAAGTTAAATAATTTCATATTTCTTCAATGTTACAACAAAAGATGCCGTTTCATTTTAAGCACTTATGGACACTAAACATTTCCAATAACACGAAACTTACTTAACTTTCTACCTTAACACAATTTCAACACATAAAAGTTATAGATACAAAAAATTAGAACATTCCGCCACTTTAAAACAAAACTTTATCATTTGTTCAAATAAACCTCTATGCAAGTATACCTATTTCATTTGTGCCAATATCCTACCAATGTAATATTCTGACAAAAAAGCAACGTGCGTTCTTGTTCGGGGGCTTGCTTTGGTTGCAAAACTCTAAATCAGCACATACCTTTTATTTTTAAATGATGCTCCCAAAACAACACTGTTATTGATAATTACATTTAATGAAATTTTAATTACCAATATCCCCAAACATAAATAATTTTTAAACGATTATTTATTAAAACATCCCACCGCTGCCACCAATGTAATATTCCTGGGTTTTTAGGTGAAATTCGTCGATCTGGTTTGCATTATTTCACGTATACAAAATGTATTTCCATATATTACACTTAGGAGTCACGCACCGCCACTGTACTGAACCCATTGTTCTTTAAGCTGGTCTTCAAAACCAGGTAGATTTAACTGCACAACGTCGAAATATCCTCTTTTTCCATGAAGAGATGTCACAGTTTTCAGTAGACACAATTTTTCAAGTGATTGTGGAGCTTTTTGATCAGTGTGATGATTATTATATCGTAATTTTATTATCACTTTTGATTATAAATATGAAATATTATTATAAGAACTGCGCATTGCAATAGAAACGCTATTGTTTGAAAATAGATGCAGTTATACTTAAATAAATAGTTTATTTAAGTATAACTCTGCAACTTTTATATTCTCAGAATAATATGTGATAGGTATTATGTCCTGAAATTTATAGATTACGATAATTATTATTGTAACAATAGTTATTATATTTTATTGTGTTTTAGAGCAATAAAATTTACGTGATTCAGTGTAACAATATTGAAGATTAATTTGACTGACATTATTCTGATTAGATAGGTTTTATATTGAAGACTTGTATTGTTATTAAAAATATATATTGAGAAATCTGAGGACGTTTTTTCAATTGGCTTGTTAGCAGATTAAGTTTGTTAGAATCGCACGTGCACAAAAGAAAGTTTTTTAAAATTAAGTTTTTATTAAATATATGATTTATGCATGGGATTCATACA
Source organism: Agonum fuliginosum (assembly GCA_947534325.1). Taxonomy (NCBI): domain Eukaryota; kingdom Metazoa; phylum Arthropoda; class Insecta; order Coleoptera; family Carabidae; genus Agonum; species Agonum fuliginosum. The sequence goes on along the minus strand of OX384037.1, from coordinate 24,864,974 downwards.
TATCTTGAGTAGTAATAGCAGCTAAACAGGTCTGAACAAAACATTCAGCTCTGATATTAGTTAAGCAAAACAACTAATAAGGGTAAAACGTATAAAACTGCAGGTACTGATTCCTCGTCACACGTAACATTTATCATGTAACACTGATGTGTGGACTGAACGTATTCCTAAACAAAACAAAACAAAAATGTAAAGAAAAGAAATAATTTTAAAATAATGATATTTTTAAAAATTACTTTAATTTGGACATTTTATACCCTGCTGGAGCAATGCAGCAGTTGAATATCACAAATATAGTTGATTTATTATAAGAAACAAGCAGTACGAACACATGCAATTAAATCTACAATTTATACTCGTTAATTCTTTTGGTGAATCCTTCAATACAAGAAAATGGTATTCAAGTAAAATATAAAAATCTTTTGATATAAATATTAGACATTTATTTCATCAGAAATATAACTATACAGAAAATATAAATTTATACAAATAAACAATTTACATATTTTTATCTTTCTTTAAAAGCTCCCACCTTTTCCTTTCGCGAATATGAAAATCTTTTTTGTCCTTTTTGGACATTTTATACCCCGTTGGAGCAATTAAAATCCGCTTATCTTTGATGCTGTCCAGAGGTCGATAAGTGGGTTCATTACAACTGTCCCAATTTTCTGTGCACTCCACGACGTACTGATGAACGGGATACAGTGTGTTAGTTTTCTGTTGTTGCTTCTGGTCGTCGTCGTCGCCCCAATGTTTCGGAAGTTTATTATTCTGTTGTTGCTCCTGGTCGTCGTCGTCCCAATTTTCGTTTGTCACCAGAACATAGTTTTTTACAGGATATAATTTAAAGGCAACTTTATATGCCTTTTCTTCTTCGTCAATTATAGTTTTGTTGTAACTCATCATTGGTTTGAAAAACAGCGAAATAGCAAGTACACAAGACAAAGCAAAGTGTAAACTGACTAAAAAATATTTTCAGCCCTCTATTTATAAGTCTACAAATGCTACAGTTAGGCCCTAAACAATAACAAAACTGCAAAAAACAATAACATACAATTATTTATAAATAAGTACAACGTAGGGAGAGAAAACGAGAATGATTCAGAGATTCTAAGAATTATTTCTGTTTATTTATTTTTGTCTCAGCAATTTTCCGATTTATAAACAATAACAGATTGCAGAATACAATAATATGCATTTGATAAAGAAGGGTAACGTAGAGAAAAATTCGAGAATGATTCAAAGATTCTAATAATCATTTCTGTTTATTTATTTTTGTCGCTGCAATTTTCCGATATCTAGATAATAACGAGTATAATAAGGTATAATGAGAACATAGTAAGGGTATAGTAGTATAAAAAGGTTAACAAAAACTGTTTTATTTACTTGATTAACAGCCGTGACCATGATTACATGTCCTAATTGTAATAAAATATTTAACTGGCAAAGTGGTCTTAGCAGGCTTATACGGAGTGTACATAAAAAAATAAAGCGTTTTCGTTGTGGAAAATGTAAAAAAGAATTCACACGAAAAGATAATTATGGTAGACATAAATTTATTCATCAAAACATAATTCAACAAATTAGTACCATACCAGCTACCAAGACCGTGGCAAATAATACTGTTATATATAAAAGGGCCGAAGAAGGAAAGGGAGAGGAAAATGAGGATAGCAACTTTGATCCTAACATAGTTGTTGAAAAATTAAGAATACTACATGAGTCAGGCGCATCTTTAAATTCATATGAAATCCAACAATTAGTTGAAAAACTTCGAAAACATAAGTATATATATTAATATCAATTAACGATTGAAATATATTCCAACTGTTTAAAAATGGATGTGCGTCCCTGGTTTTTTCCTGCTCCTAATAACACAGCATCAGCAGTCGTTTTTAAATTGATCTGTATCAAAATTACAACTAAACATCATCAATACCTATCAACGATGATATCATGTAATTACGTGAAAAGAAAACGAGAAAAAGTATGCAACCTTCTCCTACCACAAATTTTTTATTGCAACTTACATTGCAGCACTAGTGTAGTGTAGAGTACCTAAATAGACTAAGAGTACGGACAAGGAGTCCAAAATGGTTTAGCTTTTGTTTTCAGTTGTAACTGTATTTCTGATGTATACAAGAATAGAATAGAATAGATATTTATTTGCTTGAAGAAAAAATACTTCATACAAATGAGTTGATAACATTACATGAGACAAACTTATTATAACTGATGTAATATATAGATAATACATTTTTTTTTTATCATACTTCTACTTCATAAACTTAATTATAAATATACATGATTATACATTTAATATGAATGCTCTGATCCTTAGGGCCGCTTGGACATATTTGTATAGATCGTACATCTTCTCTTTGGTTGGGTTGCCAATCAGGGTCTTCATAGCGTCTTCTTCTTCTTCAGGGAAGTCGTTTGATAAGTGTTTTGTGATATAAAGGTTTCTAAGAGGATTGTACATAGGGCAGCGAAAAAGAAAATGGAAAAGATTATTTGCTTCAAGTAGGTTACATAAATCGCAGATATCTTCATTGTTGAATTTGTGGGAATAGCTATCTTGATATAAGGAGAAGTAATTTGGATTGACTGTTCTAAGTTGGCCTGTTGTCTTAAGGACATTGTACGGGATGTTTAAGGAGAGATAATTATGGGTAGTGTTGTAGGTAAGGAACGTTGAAGTGTACGACGAGTTCAGAATTCTTTGAGTGTCGGTTCTGTATAGCATTTCTCTGTATGCGACGTTTATATTGTTCATTTCATTTTGCAAGATAATACAGCTTTGTTCTTTCCATACCCCTTGAAAATTAACTTTGGTTAAGTTATTTTGTAAATTTCTGATCCAGTTGTATCTAATTTGTTTGTCTTCAGATATAATGGTGCCTTGTTTAGTGTTTTGTTTTAACAGCTGATTGTAACAGGTTTTTACGTAGCGTTCGTTAGGCATTAGTAGTATTTTATTCCACCAACTTAGGATTTTTGAGAAGATTGTAGCTTCCACGTTATATTGGCCTGTTTCTCTCCTAATGATGTAATTTGGTGTTGTTTTCTGCCAATGTAGTAAACTTTTAAAGTACTGCGCCATTCCTTTTTCGCAGGTATTGCTCTGTGAAAATCCCCAAATTTGGGACCCATATAAAAGGGTGGGGACGATTAGAGAAGTGTATAATTTTACTTTTGTGTCCCAACAGTTTTCTTTTGTTATTGGTAAATTTTATTTCTTGATTTTGGCATAGGTGTTTTATTTTTCGTCTAGGTGGCCTACCCTTATGAAAATGTAATATTTGCGTTTTCTGAGCATTTATTTTAAGCTGAAGATTATCGCAATAGACAGAGAGAGCGTCTAGTTTTCTTTGCACGTCCTGTGTTGAGTGTGCAAATATTACTATATCGTCTGCGTATTGAAGAGATAGTATATCGGCCGACGGTGTAATAAAGTGGCCCTCAAGATTTCTTTCTCGAAGATATTTTTCTAGGTCGGATATATATACAGCAAATAGGAGGGGGCTGGTGCATTCTCCTTGGAGAACTCCTTTGGTGATGGGGATTTTTTCACTTAATTCATTGTTTACCATAATTTGTATTGTAGCTTCCTTGTATATGTTACTTAAAGTACGCGTTATTTTCCCACTAATGCCTGAATAAAAGATCTTTTCCCATAGAATTTCATGTGGAACCGTGTCGAATGCTTTCTGGAAATCTATGAAAATCGCATACGTTTCTTTGCCTGTAGATAGAAATGAATTTTGAATAATGGAGTTTAGTACAAACAGATTATCAACACATGATCGTCTCTTTCTGATGTATACAAATATACAGCTTTGTCAAGATGACATAAAAAATTAAAAATTTATTCATAAGACGGTTTAAACTTAAAAATATTGATAAAAAATATGTCTACATAGTTCTAAATAATTAATTATGATTACCAGAGTGCAATAATTTAGTTCCACAGGTAAAATATTATGAAGTCATTTTTGACAACGTCAATCACTTAAATAATTAATAAAATAGTAACCAAAGAGCAACATTAGAAAACAATATGTAACTAAATATTGACATAAAAATATTAAATTCTGAGAGTTAAGTAAGCTGAAAAACAAGTGCAAACACAATTTGGACTACAAATAGAAAATGACCAGTGGCTTGTCCGTACTCTTAGCCTATTTAGGTACTCTAGTGTAGTGTAGAGTACCTAGAGTATGTACCTACTATTTTAAAAATAAGGTAGTTATAAGTTAGTATTGTAATAATTATCCTCTGTGTTTGTAAAATGTTGAAAAAATTAAAATCTATAATGTATGATAATTAATTGTATTTATACATTCATTATTCCTAATTCACTTATTACATTTCGTTTAGAGCATCAAAATTATTCATATGTTAAATCAAGAAACCTCATTAATTAGATACATCTTAATATTATCTTGAATATGCACAATAAGTACACGCATATCACGACGTAGTATTACACATCAGTCGAAAAAACAATAACATAGTCATTATCAATCGCAGTCGCCAGTGCCGGCGAATTGTTAAAGGAAATTTTTATGTTTTAACACCTATTCACAAGTTCACATGTGTATTCTCTTTATCTTCTTCTTTACATTCATAATTTGTGTTGTTTGAAACATTTTTCCATTTAAAAATGAAACACAGCATTTTACCTGCAAAATTCTATAACAAACCGCTTATTTGTCCTCATATGCATCTCAAGTAATTCCCCTTATGCCTTATCTCCTGTCGGAAGCCTCTGCGCGCTTTTAAGAAGTTGTTATTTCATTTTAATTTGTATCTAACGTTCAGAGTGATTCAAAGTGATAATCGTGAGAATTACATCAAAATACTCTGCTATTTTTTCTAATCATTCTAATGAACATTTGATGGTTTGATGTTGGGCCCTACACGTAGGTAGGAAATTGTCTAAGGCGCTTCGGTAAATCGGAGCTGCAAAACCCGTTGATGTTATTTTTCGAGGCATTAGCCCCATTATTTTTTGTCATTAGTCGGGGAGAAATTATTTTGTGAAGTATTATAGCCGGAGGAAAATTATTTTTTGAGGTATTAACTGAAAAAATATTTTTCGAGGCATTAGCCGAGGAAAATTATTTTTTGTCATTAGTCGGGGAAGAAAATTATTTTGTGAGGTATTATAGCCGGAGGAAAATTATTTTTCGAGGCATTAGCCGATGAAAAATTATGTTTTTCAAGGCATTAGCCGGGGAAAATTATTTAGCGAGGTATTAGCCGAGGATAATTATTGCTATATATTTCACCATCATTATACCCTCCTTATACCCTTATTATACCCTCATTATACCGTTATTATACCCTCATTATACCCTTATTATAACCTCAATATAGCCTCACTATATCCTTAATAATTGTTTTGTCTGACTTGTTTGCTGGTTTAGTTACCGATTTGTATTTCTGTCTGATTGTATTAAAAACGATTATCAAAAACATCTTGTAATGTAATATGCATTTTCGAGGCATTAGCCGGGGGAAATTGACCACATAATTAGTTTAAAAAATTGTGACAGTAAAGCAAAACGTCACCAGAGAAGAAATTGTGATTTCGCGGGTTTTTTGCAACAAAAATATCCGATATTCTGGACAATTATTCTCGTCAGCGATCGAAAATGCACAGGCAGCGCTCTGATTGGTCGAAAAATGTGGAGCTAAAGTTGATCTTTTCACTACGATTTTGCGCAGCTAAGGTAACTTATTATTGTAAAATTTTATTTAAAAGTTTATGCAACCAGCAGTACACATAGAACCATATGTGCTGACCACATACATACATGGGACGTCAGAGAAAAGTGGGCGGGGCTATGTGACATCAGAGAAAAGTGGTGACTCACTATTATACGCCTCCTGTAAAAAGTGCGCATGCGTAATTGGTATTAATTGTAATGTATTACGCAATGTTGCGTAATAATTTTAATATTGCAGTAATATATGCATTTGATCATGTTTTTGAAATTATACACCGCCGCAAAATTATTCAATTAGCGGATATTATAGCTGTATTAAATAGCTATAGTTGAACACTAGAAAATACACACATGCGCATTACTGATTTACCATGCGAATTAACTTACTGTTTGAGACTAACCGCATCATGGTGGTGACGTCATTACGAACATGTCTTAACCTGATTACTCATATCATCGGGTCTAATGGTCTGAGAGCGTCACAACCAATCAAATTGCATTATCAAATTTCAAGGTAAATTTTTTTTGTTACTAACTGGAAATTTCTCTTCGTTGTCTCTCACCCGTATTGTCTTTTATTAAACAGTGAAGTGCACAGCAACCCCATTTTTTTGTGAAAAAATCTACAGTGGGCCCAACATGGAGGGGGGCAAAGTCTTACACGTATGTATGTTTCTTCCATATGTTTCCTTAATTCACTAACTCTCTCTCCCTTTGATGGCTGTCGTGCTGCTTTTTGGGGCCCTGCATTGCAGGGTATGCAGTTTGTTTTAGACACGTTGGTAAACCGAGCCTCCAAAACTCGCAGATGTGTTGATATTAGACTTACTGGTGTACTCGAGAAGTGCCCTACCCCCCTCAATTTCCTATTTCAAAGTGTAATCGCACTCCACGTCACCAGGTCACCTTCCTGATGACGTCATCCCCTAAGTCACCTTTTGTTTACATCATAGTGTGCACACCTGATGACGTCATCCTCTGTCACCTTTTTATTTCAAGGTCATACCTGAAATTAACACCTGTCGGCAAACATCAAAGGATGCCGCCTGATAAGTTCCCACGGTCCGCAGACCCAATCGCCCCATGCCCCCACTCCCGCCCCATACCATGTGACGTCAGAGAAAAGTGGTGGGGGCAGGTCAAGTTCAAATTTACTACGTACTACAGACGCAAATTTATGAATGAAAGTCCTCTGGGAGGACTGAGCCAGAATATGAATGAAAGTCCTCCGGGATGACTGAGCCAGAATATGAATGAAAGTCCTCCGGGAGGACTGGTTCTGAATGCCCCATCTTTCCCTACTTACGTAGAACAGAACAGAATCAATTTTTACATTGAAAATCCGCTGCTTATCGGGATCAAACCACCGTTTTAATGGCCATACTTTAACCACAGTTAAAATAAAGAAACAAAGAAATTTTTGTATTTTTAAATTTTTGTGTGTTTGATCAACTCTAATTTCTATACGGATAAAGATATCGACGTTGAATTCCTTATTAAATTTTACGTAAGATACATTATATTATATTATTTGTAAGGCTCTTATAACCCAAAATTTAATTATTATCTTCTAGTGAAAATTGCAAAATTTCAGAATTTTAAATATTTTTTGAGTTCAATCAACTCTACTTTCTGAACGGATAAAGATATCGACTTCTGGTTTACAGCATTGGATACCTTGGACAATTTTATGTAAGATACATTGTACTATTTTTTGAAGACCTCTCATAATCCGAAATTTAATTATTTTCTCCGAGAGAAAATTGTAAAATTTTAGAATTTTAAAAATTTCTTGTGTTTAATCAACGTTAATTTCTGAACGGATCAAGATATCGACTTCCGGTTCTCGGAATTGCATTCCTCGGACATTTTTATGTAAGATACATAGTATTAATTTTTTAAAGTGCCTTTGATAAGCCGAAATTTAATGATTTCTGCAATAGAAAATTGTTAAATTTTAGAATTATTATAGTTTCTTGTGTTTAATCAATTATAGTATCTGAACGAATAAAAACATCGACTTCCGGTTTGCGGCATTGGATTCCTCAGGTATTTTTATGTAAGATACATTGTACTATTTTTTTAAAGGGCCTTTGATAAGCCGAAATTTAATAATTTTCTCCAAGAAAAAATTATAAAATTTTAGAATTCTTATAGTTCCTTCTGTTTAATCAATTCTAGTTTCTGAACGGATAAAGATATCGACTTCCGGTTTGCGGCATTGGATTCCTCAGGTATTCTTATGTAAGATACATTGTACTTTTTTTGAAGGGCCTTTGATAAGCTGAAATTTAATGATTTTCTCAAAGAGAAAAATATAAAATTTTAGAATTCTTATTTTTATTTGTTTTAGAATTTTCTTGTGTTTAATCAATTCTAGTTTCTGAACGGATAAAGATATCGACTTCCGGTTTGCGGCATTGGATTCCTCAGACATTTTTATGTAAGATACATTGTACTGGTTTTTTGAATAATTTTTTATAAGCCAAAATACACAAACAAATATTTAATATTCTGAAATTTTGCAATTTCATTAGTTATTCTTTATTTTCCGGAATATGCTGTAATTTAAAAAGGGCAAACAACTGAATTTTTAATCTGGTAGGTAATACCAACAAAAAAAGTATAAGTCATAAATTCCCACGGGAGGGGGGGGGGGTTCTCATATTGGTGCCTCATGGCCTACAAGTGTAATAATAGGAAGAACATACACAGAACTACCCAATATCGCATACATAAGAATCGATAATCAACTTAAGTTTGGTTACAGAGATGATCATCCATTCAAAAACATAGTGATTGAAAAATAAGAAAGAGGGAAGATCACAGCATATCAGACTCAAGTCATAAACAAACATAGCGTTGGACGTATAACAATAGAACAAAACAAGCATAAATTCATTGTACCAACTATAAATTGTCTTTCACAAGATGTAGTAGTGCGCGAAGGGAACAAAATCGGTAAATTTGAAAAACTTAATCAAAATAAACTCATAAAATGCAGTGATATAACAATAAACATGCTAAATTTAGACAAAGAAGTGGACGAAGAAGACGCAAAACAATTGCATGAACTAATCACTGAGTACCGTGACTGTTGTAATTTATTACCTGTTGTAATTTAGTACCTGTTGTGTCAAATATAAATGTATTATTATTATCCCGGCTCGAAAGGCGAAATTATATCAAAATACAAATTATGTTATAAAATATGTTATTTATTTTTTATTCTGTTGTCAAATTATTTTTTTTACATACATGCTATGTTTTATATACATTATTTTTATATTTAAATTTTAGTAGTAGTCGGTGTCGTCCTAATCTTCTAACTGTAACATTCTCCCCCTTTAGTATTTGATCCTCCATGAAGGAACAATTAGTATTAAATATTATTGACTGACTGGTAGAACACATAATTTAGATACTGGTCGTCGATATGTGTCTGATGAAATTTTAATGTCAACTACTCGTACATTACCGTCATTTCCTGGATAAAGTGAAATGACTTTTCCCATTGGCCAAGTATTACGTGGTCCATCTGGGTCTGCAATTACCACAATATCACCAACACTTATTTTTCTTTGTTGTTGTTTCCATTTATTTTGAGACAATAAAGTTGGCAAATACTCTCGGGCCCAACGCTTCCAGAATCAATTAGTCTCTGTGATGCGCGCCATTTTGAAAGCAGGCACAAATCGTTATCATTCGTTGATGTACAAGGTAATGCTGCGTGTGATGATCCAATAAGAAAATGATTTCGGGTTAATGCTTCACAGTCTTGTGGATCCACTGATACATGAGTTAATGGTCTACTATCTCACACAATACCGACCGTAAAACATTCTTGGGGATATCTATCTTGTAATAATTCTTTTATGTTTTTCTCCACAATCTGTATTAATCTCTCCCATGTTCCGCCCATGTGAGGTGCTAATGGTGGATTTATTTATTTAACTTTATTTATCTATTTTAAAGTAAGTATGAGTTTTGTATTACTATAAAATTTCAGTTGAAAATTCAAATATATTTTCCAAGATGGCAAATGTAAGTATTCACATAAGGTCACATTATTTGTATTTAAACACGTAGGTATTTATGACAGACTTTCTGTACTGACTATTCCTACAGTTACATATTTTTCGAAAAGACCGTCATCAAAACAAACCAAGTAATTATAGGTACTATTTACGTGCTCTTTACATGTTCCTTAAAAATTATAGGCAAAAGAAAATATTATATTCATAAATACAAGTAAAAATCTAACCTATAAGGAGGCAAGTGGTATCTAGTTTACAGGCAAACAAAGATCTGCTGACCGGGTATACACGATTCGCTCGAAACTTTATAATCTGGCTATTAGGGATACAAGGAATACCAAGTTTATTATGCACCAACATCTAAACCACGTAGCCTTCTTCAAAGGGATACTTAAACTAAAGTTTCGAACGAGGAGTTAGGTTAACTCTGTTGTTTGTCAATAAAATGAAGTGCGCTTCGCGTGTCATAAATGCTTACTTCCAATTGGTTGTCCCTACACCACAGACCGTAAAAGTTGAGACTTGCCGAACTTTTCGGTAGCGACCTAGGGCCTACGGTTATTATGAACCTACGCATTGAGATATACATGTTTCAACTTTTACGGTTCCGGTCTCGGTTACGGTCTATTATAAACCAGGCCTTACTCTTTATACCCAGTCAGTAAGGTTTTTTAAAATTTCTATCCCTCTGAAGAAGGCTACGTGGTTCACATGTTAGTGCATGATGTACTAAATGCCACTTACCCAGAATATAAAGTTTCAAGTGATATCTACAGTTACAACTGCGGAAATAATAATTATAAATAATTTTTAGAAAAGATCGTCAACAAAACGGCCCAAAAATATATTTACTTTAATTGCCATCATTTTTACATGATCCTTAAAAATCATAAGCAAAAAACTCTTTTATTTTAATTACTGTTTCAGACTTTTTTAGATTTTGAGATGATGGGCGACAGCCAATTTGTGAGATTTATATCTTATTCCAAAAATATAAAACCTAAAAAGAATGGTAATATCTGCCTTAATATGATTTCTTTATATATTTCTCACTTTAAAATTTATTACAGCTAAAGGGTGCAATCATTTCGGGCTCTGCGTGAGTGGCCAGGGTATAAGAAAACTCACCAGAGCCGTTCCATATTATCCTGTGGGGGGAAAAAATCCTCATATTAATCGGATCAAATAATATAAGAACAGTAAGCCAACTACAATATTTTTTCTATACCTGCTTCAGAATATTTTTTTAACAGATTTTTAATTCTTAAAGCAGCTAATTATTGTCAGTATTTTTAATAAAATCTTTCGCTTTGATTTTTTCTAATAATCAGTGTTGCTCTATACGAATGTAACAGCAACAGCTAAAGTTTGTTTATTAGTTACATTAATCTGTATCATATGTTTTGTGTTAACAATTAAATTAAATTTAATATACCTATTTCTGCGATTTCATAAAACAAACTATTTGCACCCTTGTTGAATAACTAATAACTATATTAGCCGAATATACTAATTTTAGTTTTTTAATGTTCTAGGAAACCCCAGTTAGGGAGTTTAAAAATATATTGCGGGAGTTGATGAACTTCTTGAAAGGGAAAGAGGTGGTATTGTTAACAATACCACCTCTTTCCTACTACGGGATAAATTCAAGGCATTATATAAAATGGCAGGCCTAAAATCGTGCCATAAAAATGCAAAAGGTAACTTTTTTGTATTATTAGTTCACGGTTGTATTTAACTTGATCTTTCTGTTATATTGTCAGTCATGTGTCATATCTTGATATCAATATTTTAGATTTTTCTTTAGACGGGAAAACCCTTATACTGTTATGAAGTAAAATTTATTTTCTATCAATTATTGTAAAAATACTGGGTGAACCATTTTAGAAATGTACAAAATTAGTTATATTTACGAAAATTTAATTTTTATATCAATTTTATACAGATTCTGTTAGCTTATCAGAAGTACTGAAAACTTACTTAAACAATTTGTCTGTATCTATAATTACTTTCGAGTAAACGGTGTTTCAAATTTCAATTTTAGTGCGTTTTAATTATACTGAAAATTAAATATTTTAGAAATTATTGTAGGTATAAAGTAATCAACTCTTATTTCTAGAATGCCGGGTGCTTGATATCGCTCCGCTTTTCTTTACAGAAAGCGGAGAAATAATACTAAGATATTTTGAAAAGTAAGTTAATACTCATTTTAACACAATATTAAGTTAGTACAATACGAGTATACATACGAGTATTTCAGGATTTATTTGGGGACATGGAGGACGGATCTTATTCACCTTAATAAGATTGGTGTTAAGATACTTTATGATTTTTTATTTAAAAATTTAATGAAAAAAGGTATTACGCAAGTAAAGGGAAATTTATTTCATGCGCCTCCAGATTTTTCGTTGGGGCACTGCGTGGCTGAAAGACATGGAGATTGGGGCAGGCATTGCCATAACATTTAGGTAAAATAAAATTATCATTTAAAGCTGATGTTTGAAATTAATAAAAAAATTGATTTAAAATATACGGGATTATCCTTTATTTTTGGCAAATAAAACCTTATTCAAATAAGCATTTAGTTTTAATGTTTGGATTTAAGATTACGTTTAAGAAAATTTGAATGCATGTAACTAAAATTGAGCATGAGCATTCACAGTGCTTGAAATTGGGAAGTATGAAGGTTCGTATTTAGTTATATGAATTTAAACTTTTTAAATGTAAACCTTACAAATAAATGCTTATAATTATGTCTAAATGCAATACAACTGGAAGATTATACTATGAGCCAATATTCGGTGGTTTATAAAAAATATTTTGACGATGGTGATGTTATTACTATTAAAACATTAAAAGGTATTGCAGAAATCAATGATGTAGAACAATTTTTGTGTAAAGACAAAGAAAAATATTTATAGTTCTGTCAATGCCGTGGGCACGAAAATATTAACCACATACAAAGTGGAATTGCAAGTGCATAGAATATAGCATATTTTTCACATTTTAAATATTGATTGTGATACTTAAAATTTTCCTAATGATTGTGGTGAATAAGTGACAGTGTTCTCTATTGTACCTAAGTGTAAATCAAAGTTTCAATGTTACGGTATTCATCCACGGACATGAATTGTATCAGATGATTTCAAAGAATTAACAAATATTTAGTTTATTTTTAATGATTTTGTAATTTATTAAAATACATTAGTCTGCATATTAGGACTACCTTTGACAGATAATGCGATGTTGCCTTTGTTACTTCATGGCTTGTAAACTATAGAAGGCTATGGTAATATCGTATTTAACTCAATGCGATGTTGTGAAGTAGAAATAGATGGAATAACATCCCGGAACGGTGGTCACGTCGCAAAGAGGGAGCGTTTTGAATGAATGTAACGCATTTTGCATACACTTACGTGTTTGTTGTCATTGCAGCCATTTTTGTGCGTTTGTCAGTTGTTTGATTTGAAATTCACGGTTAGATTTTTTTAGCATCGAGTTTTTGAGTTTTATATTCAAAGGAATAATGGGGCGTAGCTCCATATTGCAAGGAGATTTATCGGAAAGGATCCGACATAAAGTTACATGAGTAAGGTTAACTCAAAAATAATAACGTGGACAATGTAATGCACTTTACTTTCACATTTCCTGTTAATCCCAATCGAAGGAATTTATGGATAAACCTTGAAAACTTTGTTCCTGGAAAACATTCCAGTTTATGTTCAAAACTTTTCGAAGAGAAATGTTTTTTGAACATCAACAATCGACGATTGTTAAGAAAAGATGCTATACTATCAATTTTTAATGTATCATATATTATGATATACCATCTGTTTCCTACTATACTATATTTGAGAATGACTGGCAGTAATAAATCAATCTGTCAAAGACATTCCAGTGGCGCGCCTGTTTACACAGGGATAGTCGAAATGACTAAATTCGTTAGAGAACTATCGTTTTAGGTCTAAGTTGTTTTTCAGGGTAAATATTTATTTTAATAATAATGAGTGAGAAAGTTATATTTAAATATTAAAAAACTTTTATTTTTAGTAAATGTATAAACAGATCACTCTGAAAAATCCTATCTAAGTCTATGACACAGTCCGACGGGGATTATCGCTCGGTTATGATTACATTTCTATTGGTCGAGATGTAAGTTTCGTTACAGGTACAAAGTGTGCGGCTTATTTTGACCATCCTAGTGTAGTTACCACTGATTTTTCTGGAAGTTTTATTTGCCGCATTGCTGGCAAAAATCCAATACTACTCTTGCAAATAATGATTTATTACTGTCAGTCATTCTCAAATGAACTATACGTACCATACTATGTCCACCGAACAGATAGAGTAGATGCTCCTCCCACAAATGTGCGCGAAATTGAAATACGGTATTGCTATTGGTAAGCCAGTTTTACACTGCTAGGCAAACTCAACTACTGAGATCGGTCATCAAAAAAATCGTTCGTAAATAAAAATTGTACTTCATATTTCTTTTAAAATTATGTTATACATAAATGATAAAATATATAATTCTTCCATATTTATTTCAAATAAAACTATTTAATTTTTCTGCTTTTTAAAATTTGTTGCTTGTAAAGCCTACTTCTGCGCACATTGCACTGCGCAGTTGTGGCTCTGCCCACTAGTTTTATTACTCTATGTGTTCGATGGACATAGTGTAGTCATGTTTCGTATTTAAAAACAAAATTTTCGCGCCTCAAAACTGGCACTTGACATATTTTAGGCAACGTGCATTACAGGAACTTAAACCCTCCTCTTTACCGCGTACTCGTCGCTCCGATAAGTTATTCTATCTCCAACAAATGGCGTTATGCGGTGTCTAAATTCATTAGAAGTCATTGGAGTTAAAGGTATTGGCATCAACATGTGGTTTTTAAAGAAGAAGACGACATGATCCGAGACAGAATCGTGATGGGAACCTCCAACAACCACGTGCGAGAGAGGCTACTGAATGAAGCTGATCTAACCTTGAAGATTGCGGAGCACTTCGCGCGGTCATAAGAAGTGAGCCGAGGACAGATGCAGGACATGACGAGCAAGAAACCCGAAGCAAATTTCGAATTGGACAAGATAAGTAAAAAGCATAATTTTTATTCAAGGCCTCAACAAAAGAAAAATAATTTTATTTGTAAAAAATGTAATAAATCTCTCAAAGAAAATTGTCCAGCTTATAGAAATGATCAATTATATTCAAGAAAATAATCGTCAGCTGTCTGTATCTGGGGGCCAACCTGTGCACTTATCCTTCAGTACACTCAGCCGCTCCGAAGTCCAGTGTTTGACCTCAAACAATAGGGCAATTTCTTTTCAATGCGCCGCATGTAAGTCAACTAATACACTTAGTGTAATTCTTGAACTACAACAATCCTTATCTCATTTGCAAAAAGAGATTTCATGTTTACGATATACATTTACCTCTTCATCTTCTCACTCCAATATTGATACTGAGCATATAATTGCGACAATACAATTGCGTCAACGTCGAGAAAACAACATAATAATCTATAACATACCTGAAAGTACTAACACGAATGTTGAAACCGCTAAACAATATGATAGAGTGGAAGCTATTAAAATAATAACTCAAACTGCACCTGATATGTCAAACAATGATCTTCCTATATTCCGTCTTAGCAAGCGCTCAAATGAAAAAATACGTCCTATCAGGGATATCTGTAAAAATCGATCTAATGCATTAAAGATACTAAAATCTAAACAAAAAATTACCAATGCTAATATATAATTAAGCTCAGATCGCACCCCTTTGCAAAATGAATACTTCAATCAAATTAAGAAAGAACTCAATGACAGATTGGCAGAAGGAGAAGAAAACATTACAATTAAATAAATTAACGGTGTACATACAGTGGTTCAAACTCAGGCATAAAAAACGTATAAACAATATTTCCTCTGGAAATACAAGCGATTTATCTATATACTATCAAAACTATCTGAATTCTCACCAAACACCTACAGTGTTTATCGCTCTGATCCCAACTTTAGTTTGTGTGGACTTACAAGAGGTGGTGGCGTTTTACTAATTACTAGCAGTGCATAAAGACTTTCCCTCATCACAAGTTTCAATCGGACATATTGCAGATATTCTACCACCAAATATAGATATGTGTGTGTTCAACTAAAGCTGGGTCTATTGCCCTTTTATATATTTAATATTTATATTCAGGGGTAATACCATAAGAGATGATAATTTTTTGAGAATTGTTTTGTCGTTTCCACGGCAACTTATTTCTAACAATTTCACGACGAAGTTGAGGGGAATTGTCAGATGATGTTTTGTGGAGTGAAATTGCAATAAGTTGCCGTGGAATAGACAAAAATTCTCTCAAAAAATTGTTATCTCGAATGGTATTTAGGAAGAATATTTTTCTTGTTAAAAATACTACCAAAACGACTCATTTTGCTAAACATTTTTGACGTTTCATGTGACAAATTAATTAATTTTTTGTTACTGACGTAACAAAATAAAACCTAATCTACAAAATTATGTTGTCAGATACATCATTTTACATTTTCAATTCTATTGGTTGCATTACGTCATTTGACGTCATCATTACGCAATATGATTGGTTAAATCATCTGTCAAAAAATACTCCCCCAAATATCACAAACATGTCATACATTTCCATCTTTGATTGTATTGAGTCACTCCCATTTTTAAATGGCAGTAACTTTGTTATATTGGGTGATTTTAATATACCAGAATTATCTCTTAATCCTAATATCATAACTGTCCGTTATCTATAGGGTCTTTCAATAGGAGTGATAGTTTTTTCAAAAAGATTTCTCGGTTTCTGATATATATTTTATTTACTTCTAGGTGTCAAATTATTTAGTGTAGTGTGCAGTTTCATGATGCAGCGTTTGACGCCTATAGACCGGTTGGAAATAATAAAAATATATTACCAAAGTTCGAGATCAATAGTGGGTGCTCAACTTTTATTCACCCCAGAATTGTGTCGCCGTCACCGTTACTCTCCGCAGGCTATAAGACGCACTGTGATAAAGTTTGAGTTAACATTATTAAGACAATAAGCCACCAAGAAGACAACGAATTGTTCGAAGTGAGAAGAATATCACAGCTGTAGCGGCCAAGGTTGCGGATGAGCCAAATTCGGCCAAATTGGAGCGATCTTGTGATCAGTGTCAACAAAGCCGTGATGGACATTTGAACGATATCTTGTTCCGAACATAACTGCATTGTCCAAGCTTCCAAATAAAGCAAAAACTAAATTGATATGTCAAACCGTTGACGTTTTATTTAAAATTAAAATCCTATCACTCTTAATGAAAGATCCTATACAAGACTTCTTGTCGTACATTGACGCGAACCAATATAACAATGTTACTAATCGAAATAATAGATTACTTGATCTAGTTTTGTCAAATGTACCGTGTAAAGTTGCACCTGTTTTTGATCCGATATTTAATGTTGATTTAGATCATCCTCCTTTTGTCGTAAATATTAATTAATATCCTGTTTTAAATATCTCCATCAATGCAAATTCAAAATTTTATACTTTCAAAAAGGCAAATTTTAATCAACTGTATTATTACATTAGTAAATTCAACTGGAATTAGCTTTAATCTTTCGATAGTGTTTGTTCAGTCGTGACCTAGTTTAGGGAATTTAGTTATATTTTTTTTGTCAGGTTTAGTCCCTGTTTAAAATTCAAATTTTGTTTCGCGCGTGTGGAGCCAGATGGAGACACCACCTGTATTTCACCGATCGGCGCGACAAGACAAACAATTTAATTAATCCGTGTAATTAGCAACAGTCGTTCGAGAGATTTCGTTGATCGTTGATTATTTGTATTTCGTGTGAAACCATAAAGTTATAGTTTTTAGTACAAGTGCGTAAACATCGCATTCGGCATTGTTTTTCCACTGTACTTGTAAACGTTTTACATTAGTGCGTGTGCGTGTGTGTGTGCACATATTTTGGCAAGGTTTGCCGCATCCAACGACGGCTGGCCAGCCAAGGACATTGCTTACTCCACTTCAAGTCTCCAGAACACCCGGGGCGCTACACTCCAGCAAGGTAGGTGGTGTCACAGTCCTTCGTACTGGCTCTATTGCATCGCGCTCCCACGTGCCTTTTATACAGTCCACTGAAAACAGTTGTGAAAGGAAACCTCGTCCCTCGTAGACGAGGCCCTCGATCAAACAGTGTTGATATGGCTTGTAACTTATTTTATACTCATTTATCGATGAATGTGTGCCACTTAGAATCTCACGGCAGAATTATTATCCAGTTTGGTTCTCGAAAGAAATTATAAATAATTTAAAGGAGAAATCAAAATTATTAAAATTGCGTAAAAAGTACCCAACAAATAATACTTATATTGAACGTTATAAAGTACTACGCTCTCAAATCAAAATTAAAAATGCATTAATAACTTACTCAAAAGAAGCTGAAAATTCTCTACTAACGGATCCAAATAAGTTTTGAGGATTTATTAATGCAAAAGATAATAAGTCTAGAATTCCAGGAAACATGAACTTAAATGATTCTATTTTGAATAATCTGCAAGACATACCTAGTAAATGCGTTTGCGTCTTACTTTGAAAGTGTGTATACCCCCTCCCAAAATACTTCCCTTCCTCACACCGACACCATCATAAATGAAACTGTTTCTCTGATTTCGATATCTCGTGAACAAATACGAAATACTATAAACGTCATAAAAAATAAAAATTCGGTTGGTCCTGATCTAATTCCCACTGATGCTTTCTATAACATCTTTAATTTGTGTATTAAACTTGGTACATTTCCCACCTGTTGGAAAATTGCGCGTGTTGTGCCTATATATAAGAATGGTGACCGTAATAACATTAAAAATTACAGACCTATTGCGATACTCTAATATCAGTAAAATCTTCGAAAGTATACTATATCAATCCATTTATCCCAAAATTCGCAACCTAATTTCTATATACCAACATGGATTTATGGACAAAAGATCTACGGTCACTAACCTCTTATCATTCACTCAAATTATCTCAAATAATTTAGACAAAAATACCCAAATTGATGTTGCTTACACAGATTTCTCGAAGGCATTCGATAGCATTTACCACGAAATAATTATTAAGAAACTAGACTCTTTCGGCCTCTCTCCAACCTTAAAAAAATTATTTTCCTCCTACTTACTAAATAGGCTGCTTTTCATCCAATATTCTGGTCATACCTCTTCCAAATTTCAAGCTACATCAAGAGTATCTCAGGGCTCAAATCTGGGCCCATTGTTATTTTTAATGTTTATAAACGACATAACAAATTTAGTCAACAATAATATACTCATGTTCGCTGATGACATAAAAATCTTTCGCTCTGTTACTACTCTTGCAGACTGTCATAACCTTCAAGAAGATCTCAGAAACATTAATGAATGGTGTACCTCTAATCATCTTTTTCTAAATGTTACCAAATGTAAAATATCTTACACTAGAAAGTCTCCAGTGCTGTTTAATTATATTTTGAGTAATGTTGTCCTAGACCGTGTTAAATCTATCCGAGATCTAGGTGTTATATTCGACGAAAAACTTACTTTTATAAAATGTTAGGCTTCATAAAGCGAAATTCAAAGTCCTTCACCAATATCCGTGCCATTATAACACTGTACAATGCTTTCGTAAGATCTAAGTTAGAGTACTGCAGTATTATTTGGATTCCCTTTTATGATAATTATATTGATGTAATCGAATATGTGCAACGTAAGTTCTTGAAGTACCTATATTTTAAACTATATAATACATATCTTTCTATGCATCACTCGTATTTATCCTTACTTAACACCTTTAATCTACCCTCGCTCTCAACAAGACGTAAGTGTGCTCACTGCTCAGTTGCAGTTCCTATATTAACTAGTAAATAATAGAGTTGATGATCCCCAATCATTGTCTCTTATTTCCTTCCACACACCTAGAACGTCGTCTAGGCATAATCGGATTTTTTATCTTCCTAAAGCATCGTCAAATATGCTTTTGAAATCGCCGTTATATTCTATGTGCGCACTATATAACATAATTCATTATGAAGTTGACATATTTTCGGATTCATATAGTTCTTTTCAATGTCACTGTCTTCAGATTCTTGCTGATTTCTAAATTAAGTAAATACTGTTTACTGGTCCAAGTGTACTTATTTACATGTTGTTGTTTTTTTTCCGGATCGTGTATTGTTTTTCTGTATTTTTGGTCGGTAAAAGGGTCTTTGACCTGATGACCATTTATCCTAAATAAATAAATAAACATCTACTATTTTCTTTTTGTCGACTTATTTCAAATTTTTGTTTAAGTTTCGATGGACTTTTACCTACCTGTGTTTTATGTAACGAGTAATGCGGTCTACTTTTTTAATTATATGACACCACTGCTGCGAAGCACCGACTCTGATATGACTTACTTTTTGAAAAATTAAGTCGTTTGTCCCCAACAAATTTTGCAATTACAGAATTAAATTGTTCTTCTACTTTACTATCCACATCATTTATTAGACTTCTTGCATTAATTGGTACAGCTTTTATGTAAGTTATTAATCTGTTATATAATTCTGAGCAATTCTTAATATGAATAAATAAATTTTTCTTACAAAAGTAACTAGCGCATTCGGAATGTTCGCCTAATACATGTTTAATGCTGTTGTCAATATCACTTTGTAATAATTTTATTCTGTTAATATGTGATATTTTATTGCTCGTCAATCTAAGTATTTTACTATTTAATATTTTTCTTAAATTAAGCGGAAATCTGGTATCTGTACACAAAGATTTCATTTTGTTACAGAAATTACGTAATATGTGATTTCTACACTATATTTTTTCAATTATAGTACCGGGATATGGATTTGATTCTAAAAATTTTTTGTAACAGCTACTATCACCGCTATAAATTTGGTGTATTTTATTCCGTATATATTCATACTATGTAAAAATCCTTCATCTAAAATGGATGCTTACATACTTATTGAGGAACCTTCGAAATTTGTTGTTACAATTTTGATTAGGAATATCCATATTATTTTTTTCACAATGAGAGCAGACAAAACAATATTTATTTTTAATCCCTCAATATAAAACCTCTCCAAATTATCTTCCTATAATTTCGGCCGCAACTGATAACGCACTGTAATTGTTTCTGTAATTCCTCTTTGACCAATAACCGTCTGCTACTGTTATACACGGCATACCATCTTTGTCAACATTCCCATTCTTAACTACTCGCGCCATCCGAAATTGCCAAACTTTCCGCGCGATGAACTGAGTTCACCACTACTTCTTTGTGTGGCAAAATCATTTATTTTGTCACAAAGGGAGCTGTGACATTTATTTTGTTTTTGGGTTGGTTTTGGTTATCTTATGGCTTAATAACTTATAGAACTTTGAAGAACCCTAGACAATTTTTTTAAATTTTGTTGAGGCAATAAAAGGTCATATATCTACAAAATTTGAATTTTTTTGCTAATTGTACAATAAAAATAAAATATTACTTAAAATTATGTATTTTTTGAAATTTGACAAAATTCTGCTTCAAGAAAAGCCGTTGCTTCTGATTCCGTCAAATTATATGGATTTTTCAATTTTATTTTATTCCTAAAATAATAGTAACATAAATTATTTGTCATATTTTGGTTATAACATTATAAGAATATTTATAGAAGTCAAATTATGACATAAAACGTAACTTATTGAATACTTACATCATTTATCTCGTGGTAAAATCAGTACAACAAAAATACCGCGTGGTGAACTGAGTGCACCAGACAAGACTTGACACATAAAAGCTTCAGTCGAGAACTCACGAGAACTGATAGAATGTTTGATTAACATCAAAACAATCATAATCCCTTCTACGCATGTCAGTGATAGGTTAGCTAGAGTATGAATCAGTGTTGCCAGGTCAAAAAAAAATAAGTCCCTAGAAATTATTTAAAAATGTCCCTAAAAATTCCCTAACTAAGAAAACTTCAAAATATCCCTAAATTTTTTTTAAAATTCCCTGATGGGAAATTTTTTAAAGAAATTCAGGACTGTGTGAAAATAAAACGTATTTTTTTAAAGCAAAAACTTGTAATGCCAACATAAAGATATTAATTATCAACAAAAATATACATTCTGTATAATAGTTCTTACAAAAAAACAATACAAATTATATTATTTATATCTGTTATGGTTAAATTAATTTTAGTCATAAATACTGTTGTTCAACTTATTTACTAAGGTTTGTTCTATATTATATTCATAGCAGGTACTATTGTATGTTAATTTTTTAGTATGTAATATGCCCTCCAACGTTTTAGTGGCTAATTTATTTCTTATTTTAGTTTTGTTTATATTAATTTGGGAAAACAATCTTTCTACTGCTGCAGTTGAATGCGGTAAACACAAAAGATTTGTAATAAATGTACAAAGTACATTAAATTTATAGGAACCATCACCCAGCCTAATTTTTGATATTTTAACCCAGAAATCTAAAACACTTTCGTTCTCATTTACTCGTACAGCAGAGTGTAATTGTGATACTGATAGTGTTTTAAGTTCTCTCCATTCCCGATCTAAATTATTTAATTCATTTTCATTCACAAGATTCGGGAAGTACATTGCTAATGACGCAATTGAATCAGATGAGCTAGCAAGTGTTTTAGGGTCGATTATAGATAAAGTTTTTACGATTTGTTGATTTTTATCACGAAAATCAAATCTTTTGTATATTTGATGTACTCCTTCAATGTAAAATTGCAAACATCGTTGTCTAAAATGCAGAAGATTTGTTGCACTTAAAGTATGTTGATTATTTTCAAGTTTTCCCATAATAATAGCACCAAGATAAATCTTTTCAATTGGAACAAAATATTTTGGATCTTTGTATTGAATATTCTCTATATTAGTACTTTGTATATAACTAGTCTTTAAATAACTGCCTAATATTGTTTTTATTGTATTTTCAATACGACTATACAAAATATGAATTTTTACATTGGCTGATTGCATTTCTAAATTCAGATTATTAAAAAAAGGAAGTGCAAAATCTAGAAAATATAAATAAAATTTTATAGATGGGTCTCGCAATCCGTGTAATATTGTTTCAGCAGCCAAGATTTTATCATGTAAATGTGCATTAGTAAAATAAAGTACCAAGGCGTCATATTGTTCTAATAGACGTTTTACTACAGAAATTAGTGAGAGCCACCTAGTTTGGCTTGGATGCAAAATCTTATGGGGCTTAATAGCTAAAAACTCTTGAAATTCGTGTAATTGTGTTTGTCGTTTAAAACTATAATTCAGATATGAATAAATATCTCGCGCGAGGTCTTCAATTATCCTTGGTAATTGAGCACATGCGTAGCTAGCGCATAGATTAAATGAGTGACAAACGCATTTTAAAATAAATAAATGCGGCATATCACTTTTTAATAAAACTGAAAGGGAATGATTGGAGCCCATCATAGCACTTGCACCATCCGCTGCAAAACCAATCATATTTTCTTTAAATGGTATTTTGTTAATATTAAAAATTTTTACAATTTCATTGTAAAGGGAAGTTGCAGTTGCGGAAGGTACTTCAATTAAGCCTAAAAATAAATCGACAACAGATTTTAAATCATTATCAAATAATCTGACAACTAAGGCTAAATGTTTTATATTACTATGATCAGTTGACTCGTCTACAAGCAGTGAAAATTTTGATTTTGATAAAAGATTTAAAGTATTTTCAAATGAATGCTGGCCTGTCACATTTTTGACAATTGCAGTACATTTAGTACGACTACATGATACTTTTTTTGCAATTTCGGAATCTGAATAAATAATCCTTCCCAATTTCGTTAAATGATCCATTGTGTTAAAGGAAATATTGTGTTCCACTGCGAATGTAGCTAATCTGATCTCAGCTTCTTTCACCTTCCTGTTGAGAGCCGTTTGTTCTTTCAATATTCGCATATTGTCAATTTTTTGTTGCTTTTCATTCAATAATAGTTTAATGTTGATTTGATGTTTTTGTCCACGAGCATGTTTTTGAATTTCGCTCTTGCCGCACACAAAATTTTTGTCGCATGCCTTGCAAAAGCAGAATGTAGAGCCTTTATTACTTTTGCTTAGCCAGCCTTTGAATTCTTTGTCTTGTTCCCATTGTTGTTGATATTTTTGTGTATATTTTTTCTTCTTTCTTGTTTTTTTTGGTCTGGTAGCAGCAGCTTCATTGGATGAAGAAACAATTGATGATTCTGTTTCTGGTGTTTCTGATTCATCCTTGTCCTCCAATAATCTTTTTGACGCCATTCTATTTTATTAATAATAAAATACATTGGGTATTATTTCTTGATATGACACATTAAAATATAATTACATACCTGTAGCGTTAACTTAAATAACGCAGTCGCAGTTGGTCGCAATCATCTACTTACTTATTACTTGACGCTGACGGACTGACACTTGACAGTTCGCTGTTCACAGTGGTTCATTTGGAGCATAATTCAGACCAGTAAGTTAGAAGTGCACACGACACCAACAAAGATTAATTCTACGTTTAAAATTAAGACGTAAATAATAAAAAAATTTATAAAGATTTAAAAGGCAAGTAAAAAACAGCAATTTCAAAAAATTTCCCTAAATTTATAAAAAATTCCCTTTTCCCCTCTAGATTTTTAATTTCCCCAGATTTAGGGAAATTTCCCTACTACTGGCAACACTGGTATGAATATAGAAAAACAAAACATGACAAAATGGCGGCTGATAAACTAAATTTGGTGAACTCAGTTCACCAGCGCGAGTAGTTAAGAGTTAATTGCGTATTGAGCTTCTTTTTCTCCAGCTTCCTTTTTTATATGCAACATTTGCCCATCCCTCTGATATTATTTTTTCATATTTTTTAAATGTTTGACTTGCTCATACATGGAATGTCCATAGTACAAAACAATTCTTCCATGTTAATACACCGATCCCCATTATTCCTTCAACGGTTGAAGAGTTTATTGGTATTTTTCCTAATGGAGTAGATTCACCATTCAAATTTTCTGTCTCATTAATAGAAATATTGAATTTACGATTGCACATATTACACGTTAATTCCACTATTGAGTTTAATCTTTGCTGTTGTTCCTTGGTGATAATCAAATTTTGTAATGTGCCATCCGAAAATTTTGTCATGGTCGGAATTTTCATATTTAACCTCTGGTTTATTGTGAACATTTTTTTAAATCTCCAGGACGTTTTCTTTTAACATAGTGTTTGTTGACGATGTTGGACATGGAGTATTTGTTAATATCGTTGTCGTAGATGTTGTTCGAGCTCCTTTCGAAACTAGTGGTAGCGAGGGTTTGCTTCATTTTAAATTTTTTCCTTGCGATGTACTTGGTGCCTCTCTCTGCAACTGTGATGATGTCGATGTTTTTTGCCCCGAGTTGTTGCCTGTAGATTTTATTCTCGATTCATTGGAATTAGAAGTAGAATCTTGAATTTCCGGGGATAATACAAATTCATTGCATTCCATTGATGTAATGTCTTGTAGGGTCTGAAACAATGAAAAGATCTTTATATTACAGGCTCCATATTCAAATGAAGAATTTTCAACGCAATGGAATTTCCCTAATTGCATTGGGGCGATAGACGGGAAACATGTAACTTTTGGACCTCTCAGAAGTGATGGTTCGTATTACCGAAATTACAAGGGTACAGACAGTATTGTTTTAATGACAATCGTCGATGCCAATTACAAATTCCTGATGATTGATGTCGGAAGATATGGCCGTATTAGTGATGGAGGAATTTTTCAAGAAGTAGAATACAAGAAACTGTATTTAATAATAAAATTAAAATTTCCTCAAATGCAAAACTTCCACTCAGAGACATTTCAACTCCGTACGTTTTGGTCGGAGATGACGTATTCCCGCTTAATAAGAGACTTATGAAACCATTTAAATATCATGGACTAAATGTTAGACAAAAGATATATAATTACAGACTTAGTCGTGCTAGACGTATTGTGGAAGATGCGTTCGAGATTTATCGATTTAGAATATTATTAAATCCCATGCAATTAAATGTTCACAAATTTGAACAAATAACTTTTTGTTGTTGTATATTACACAATTTTCTTGTTACTAATAATAGACAACAATATACTAATATGGACGATATTTCAACGTCTTGTAGGCAACCTAATAGCTCAACAAATAAAGCAACAAATGTAAGAAATAAGTTTGTTGAATATTTTAGTGGTGTAGGTGCAGTATCTTGGCAAAAAAACCGAATATAAAATAAAGTTTTAACTGAGATACATTACTAACATAAATCAAGTTAAATATAACTTAAAGATAAATTCTAATGAACAAAAGGTTACAATAAATTGACATATTATGGAATGGAATGATCAGTCTTTTAATTTGGAACAATGTAAGAATTGATTGGGCTTCTAAGATTCTTGTTCCTGTTCAGTGACATACATCCCGTCATCCGGCAGTGGGAGAGCTTTTGTTATTGCATCCACAATTCCACTGTAATCAGCTGATAGTGGATCCTTCCCCCAGGCGAATGTTAGAATTTCACCATCATGAACTACATATGCTGAAAAATCTGATCCAGGCTTTGCAACATCAAGCTCAAGAAGGAGCTTCTCATGGACTTCATTGTCACTCAGGTATTCTTGAATCTTCTGAGAAATACTCTGTTTCGCTATTGGGTTTCTCTGGTGATGATACTTGTAAACCAGAGACAGCACAATCACTGCGTGATGGACTCTACGAAAGGAATGATTTGGTCTTCCGCAACTATAGATGTATTTGGTAAAAGAACTGTTTCTGGAGGACCATCAACAATCTCCTCTGGGGATGAAGTCTTATCCTTCTCTTTTTCTTTGTCTTATTTATCTTTCTTTCCTTTCCCTTCCTTATCGGAGTCGGACTCATCACCGCTCGTTAAGATTATGTCTGATTCAGAATCAGAGCCTGAGAAAATCTTTTTAGTTCTCTTTTCTCCACCTTTCTGAAGTCCAGATGTCCCAGGAACGGGACAATACTGAGCAGGAACTTGTATTAGCAAAATATGATTGCGTGATGGACTCTACGAAAGGAATGATTTGGTCTTCCGCAACTATAGATGTATTTGGTAAAAGAACTGTTTCTGGAGGACCATCAACAATCTCCTCTGGGGATGGAGTCTTATCCTTCTCTTTTTCTTTGTCTTTTTTATCTTTCTTTCCTTTCCCTTCCTTATCGGAGTCGGACTCATCACCGCTCGTTAAGATTATGTCTGATTCAGAATCAGAGCCTGAGAAAATCTTTTTAGTTCTCTTTTCTCCACCTTTCTGAAGTCCAGATGTCCCAGGAACGGGAGGGGTTGGTTTATCCTTTTTTGACGAGGAGTCTTTCTTTTTTCCACGTTTGGTGGTTGGCTTGTCTATCCCGCTCCTCATTGTGTCGGTCCTCTTCCTTGTTTCAACTCTCCGGTTTGGTCCAGGAGAGGGTTGGTCGTCGTCATCATCCGAATCAGCGTCGGACACTTCAAAGTCATCGTCATCATCCTCTTCTTCGCCATACGTGGCAGATTTGGATAAGAATGCGGCCATCAGGTTATTCAAGCCTGATTTTTCCAGGACGCTCTTCAATTTTAACTCCTGCTGCTGGAGTCGTTCATAGCTCGACTGTCCGGAAAATAGATCAGACTTGTAGCTTTTAACCAGAGTATCCAAAAAAGCTGCACAAGTGACTCTGCTTTTATTCTTCGGGCCAATCCCCTTGTAATTAGCCATCGATTCGTTTCCTCCCACTTCAATTGAGAGACAGATGGCTAAGTAACATAAATTGGGTATTGCTGACTCTGCCCCCGATACTTTATATCCCAATAGGATATCGTCCTTACATACTTGTAATATAGTCCGATACATTTTGAATTCCGACTTTATAGTTTGATTTGCTTTTATGAGTGAATTCCACGGGAATGTGGGGAAGTTGTTCACTGCGTTTGCAATGGAGACGATAGGAGTCAATCCTCGATAGTCCAGGAATGTCGTCATGGGTTGGAGGACAACTTTACTGATCACCTCAACCACTTTCGAAAGATTTTCCAAGATGAGATCAATAGTGGTGGTTCCATGTTCCATATGGTAGTAGGCTACCTTCCAAATTGCCTCTACTCCCTTAGTGGAAATACTACCCGTAAAGAAACCAGGTGCAGGAAATAGTTTTTTCAATGAATCGAACCTCTTTTCTATATAATCAGGGGTAACTGATCCGGTTTTAACTAAGGCAATCAATAAGAAAAAGATGTAGGATTCAAGATCCACCTTTGCACTCGCCTGTTCATACAGAGTCATCATGAATACCAAGATGTCAACATCATGGTGTCCCATTGTTGTAGGAACACCATTGGCCTTATATTATGCCCATAAATCAGTCATTTTTCCAGCTGTGGGAAGATTTGAAAAATCATCTGGAAGAATCTCTTTAACAGAGTTCAAAATGTCCTCGATCGGGACAACAGAGAACATGGACTTAATTTGGTGTAACCCTGTCCTCAAAAACCCATATATCTCTCCTTCATGTTTCCGGGATGTGGCCCAGCCCCCTATATGAGTTCCGTAGTTGCCAGAGCTATTATGGTGACATCATCTGACGTAATTGGAAGACGTCCTCGGGTGAACAATTCACTCAATACAATGTCTCTGCTCGCCAGGGTTTTTCCGTATTTTCTTTTGTAGATTTTAATGCCTACATATTGGTGGTGAATGCCTAAATAATAGTCCGGGCATCTGTCCTCCTGTAAAGTCTGTATCCAGCCCTTGCGAACCATGTATGGACGACCTTTCTTGTCGAGTTGTAGTCTTTTTTTGGTGTCTTAACTGTGTTTTAACTGTTTTTGGTGTATTTGTTAAGAATAAAGATTGTACTAATGTTGTCTGCTAGAAAAAGAAGATCGCTTTACCATCCGAACTTCGATATTATATGTTCATCATCTGTTCCAGCGCCACTTTTTTGTTCTGGGTAAAGCCCTGTTCAGAGTGCGAGTGTCGCGGCGCGTCGCGATGGTGTATTCGGAGTGACAGCGTCTTCCAGTCGTTTTGAAAAACGTTTCCAAAAAGAAAAGTTGTATTACCTAATGCTATTGCTAAAAATATCATATTTAATTTGAAAAATTACACTATAGGAAGGTTAAAAAGAAAGTTGGAAGAAGTTTATTTGGTTTTCCTTGTTTATGTCATAATCTGTGAAAATAGCTGGATATAGGTATTTTAAAATTTCAGTTATAAACACCTCTGAAATATCTTCTAAACGCCGATGTAACGCTATGAAGTACAAACCGGATTGTTTCGAACGCTGGCGCTGTACGAGACGCTTTACGTACGCTAGATGCAACGCTCCCACTCTGAATCGCTGTAATTAAATACATTGGGTTGTTTTATTTTCTACGCAACGCTCGTGGCGACGCGACGCTCGCACTCTGAACAGGGCTTTTGTCTTTTATGTTCTTTAACGAACTGCCCTTGTAAATACTTTATTTTGTGGTTGATTTCTTCAACTAAAGACAAATTAAACATTAAAAATTTTACAATAAGGTATATCTTTCACTATGTAAATTATTATCATATGAGAGAATCAAGCTGTAGGTACTTACTATAGTCCAGTAAATGAAGGGTTCAATCCTGACAAAATTGATCACCAATGTAATTTTTATATTAATTTGTCGGGATTGACAGGTACTTTAAAATAAGAAAAAGTTCTGCAAAAAAATTTCTTGCACGGGGGAGAAAAATGACCTCAAAGGTTCCAAAAATCGATTTCCCGCCAATATCTGCTAAAATATGGCATTTAGAGAATTTTTGTGTAGGTAAAAATGAAGATCAGTTCATTATCTACAAAAATGGCCCTTATCATTTTTCTCGAAAATTTGACCGTTTCCGAGATAAACGGGCCCAAGCGCACCCTGAATTTTGAGCTCCTGCGCTGCATGCCGGAGAGTAGGTACGCTCCATGCATCTACACATGAGCGAGCGGACAAATTATCCAATAACTTTGGTAAAAATGCATATTTTTTATAATTCAAAGTTTCGGTGAAAGGGGAAATCTACAGCTATCATACCCGGTGACTCGAGTCACGTTTTGATTCTTTGGCCGTATTGAAAATAGGAGTCAAGCATTCTTTTATACAGCATTTTTAGGACCGTCAGGAACTTGTTCATATATTTTTTCAGTAAAACTCATTTACTCTGAATTTTTCTTATTATGGGTCCTTGAAAGGCCTTTATTCATCTCAGAAATTTTGATTTTCTATTTTTCTTGCATTTCGATAAAAAGTTGGTTTGTTCATTTACGTTTTTTGGCTGTTCTCGGAGTTCCGGAAAATCTTTGAAACAATTGCGAATTAAAAATGTATACATGTTACCTGACGAGAACCACCCCGGTCAGCAGATTCCATACACACAGCGTTCCCACAGCGGGCATCATATTACACTTATCATTATTATCATTGTTTGTAACATTATGTTAACTTAAAACCGAAATGTACTTGTAATAATTAGTCTGTTGTTTGAGTTAAGCGAGTAAACATCTTAATTCAGGAAATAAAGTTTTTAAAAACATAATTGGAAATAGTAAGAAATTAATTTACATAATCAGATTGCTTTCCAAGCCACGTCATTTTAAAGCTGAGAATGTCTACTTTTTGGCTGTGCTCTTATTTTTTTGCCAACATTAGTGGTTTTTCCAGAAATGTAGAAAATGCGTCCGCAAGGAAAAAACAGACATTTTTTTCTTGTCTTTTTTCTCCTTGCTCTTTACTTTTGGCATTTTGATACCTTGACCCAAGTAAAGGTCATATTCTCATCTTTCCATTCATATACATAAGTCATAGTATTCGATCTTGAAAAAAGAACCGTGCTTCTAAAGAAATTCATGTAATTTCATGCGCCATTTCATTATTGCGCGTTTGCTCCACGCGGTGCACATATCTGCTACGGTTCGAGCTTCATTTTCCGTCAGATGGCTCCTGTGGTCCTGTGTAGCACGGGCACGTTACACAATAAAAGGTAATCGCTTTTATTTGAAGCTCTAATCTATATTAAATAATTAATTAAATAATTAAATGTTATCCGAATGACAGTTGTGATATTTGGTGATATGTCAAAAAAACACGAAAAGTATGCATTATTTAAAATATAACAATTATTTTGTATAAAATCACCTTGCATTTTCAATATTCTCTTATTTATAAATTATTTAGAATTTATGAATCTTGTATTTTTAGCAAATCTGCTATATTTTTAGCAAATTCTCCTGTAAAAACGTTTTTTAAATCTAGCAACCCTAACTATATTAGGCGTAGAGGAAATTAGTTTTTCTGAAATCTTCAGAAAACATGCTAATCTGCGTCCTAAAAATTCTATATCTGAAAGGTTTTTCTCATAGATTTCATAATGATAAATGCGATAATCAATTGGTTGGAATTATAAATACAATGGGTAAAATAACTTCCTACATTTTCTAATTTTTCAAATTAGAAAATGTTCACTCTTGGTGGTTAACATCTTAGCCTAGTAAAATAAGACAAAAAATTGCTCCAATTCCACAAAAATTGAGGGCGACAATTTTATTGTTTTAAAATATAGGTATTGACATCTTCTTCAAGAATAGCCAACATCCCGAGCTCTACCCCCTGTGCTTCGCCCCCACTGCCCCCTTTTAGTGGATGAAAATCACATTTTTTAAATTAACCCTTTTCCTTTAAGATTTAATTAAAAAATCAAAAGAACAATTTGTAGAGCGGAAAATTCTATTTAAGACAGGTCATAAGCGATTTTCATGAAAACGCATAGTATTTGAGAAAATCATGAAAATATATTTGGACAATTTCAAATTGTTTTAAATACAGTAAAATTTTATCTTATCACACAAAAATAGCTACCATTCATTAACGCATTACAATATCGACTTCCAGATTTCAGCATTCAATTTCTAGGCCATTTTTTATAAGAAACATTTATTTTAAAACAATTTGGATCTTCAGTTTAAGCACTGTTAAAAAAATTCCACGATAGAATATTTTTACAATTTTCTAAATTTTGTATTTAAACAACAAACTGTATCTGCTAAACGGATAGATACTACTTCCGGTTTTAAAAATTCAATTTTTTAGACATTTTTCTATAAGAAACATTATTTTAATAGTTTTGGAAGCTGTGGGTTAGCTAAAATTTGAAGATTTCCTCCGAGAAAAATGTAGAAATTATAGTAATTTTTTTCCAAATTTTGTAGCATCTATAACTTCTTAACGAATTAAGATATTTTCTTGCGGTTTTCAGCATTAGATTCCTCGAACAATTTTGTATTTGACCCATATTTCATAAAATTAAAATAATCTTTGGTTGAGGTTGATTAAACACAAGAATTTTATTAAATAACCTACTATAATGTCTACATTTCTCTCGAAGAAGATCTTCAAATTTTGGCTAACCCACAGCTTCCAAAACTATTAAAATAATGTTCCTTATAGAAAAATGTCTAAAAAATTGAATTTTTAAAACCGGAAGTCGATATCTATCCGTTTAGCAGATACAGTTTGTTGTTTAAATACAAAATTTAGAAAATTGTAAAAATATTCTATCGTGGAATTTTTTTAACAGTGCTTAAACTGAAGATCCAAATTATTTTAAAATAAATGTTTCTTATAAAAAATGGCCTAGAAATTGAATGCTGAAATCCGGTAGTTGATATTATAATACGTTCATGATTTTCAGCTATTTTTGTATGTGGAGAAAAAATGTCGACTACCTATTTAAAACAATTGGAAATTGTCAAAATATATTTTTACGATTTTCTCGAAAACAATGCGTTTTCATGAAAATCGCTTATAGCCTATCTTAAAGAGAATTTTCCGCTCTACAAATTGGTATTTTTATTTTTTAATTAAATCTTAAAGGAAAAGGGGAAATTTTAAAAATGTGATTTTCATCCACCAAAAGGGGTAGTGGGGGGCGAAGCACAGTGGATAGAGCTCGGGATGTTCGCTATTCTTGAAGAAGATGTCAATACCTGTTTTAAAACAATAAAATTTTCGCCCTCAATTTTTGTAGGTATTTTTTCTTATTTTACTGGGCTATCTGTTACTTTTCTTGCGAACGCTGGCGTGTAACGTATTAGAATTAATGCGTTATGAAGGATGGAAATCCTATATCTCGTGTTGCAAAAGAATAAACTGCATAACAACAACAGCCACAAACAAATTAATTTGATTTTTCCCAAATAAAAAAAAGTTAATTTTGAATTTTTAAGAATTTGTTCAAAAATACTAGTCAGTGCAGAATAAAACACAATTTTGCAGAAACAAACTTAATTATTATTCAGTCTGTATGTTACAACATAAAATAAATTCAACAATAATAATTTAATCATAATAAAGAAGTTGGTTTAAATTTTAAATTAATTAGTTACTTACAATAGATCGGCATCTTCTGACGACAAATAGTTATACTACTTCTCTCTCTCTCTCGTGTTCAAAAGATGAACTAACTTTCTATTTTTGAATCTTGAGATGTTGCATTTTCCTGTGTTTGCAACTTTCTGTGTATGCATTTATGTGTGATCATACAATATACAAATATTCCAGATCTTAATTTTCCTGTGAATGAATCATTTGGTGTATATATTTTGTTACGTATGGTTTTTCTAGATTTGCATCATGTTATGCATGCAACTTCCTATTAATTAAACTTCGACATTTTTATTTTCTCGTGTTGAACCCATTCCCCTATTTTTGTACCTAAATTATATTTTTATCGATTTTTATGTTCCTAAATTGTGTTTTAATTTTTTTTCTTTTTTGTTAATTTAACATTCACAGATATTTGTATTCTTTAAGTTGTCAATTTTGATTTTTGTACCTACTTCTGCAGTTATTTTCTTCGCGCATTTTAAAAAGTATTTGAAATTAAATACAGCTGTCATCTAGCGGTCGGTGCGAAAAATAAAATTTTAGTCACGTGATAGTTACAGAAGTTCGTATACGAGTCGCACCACACGGGCTGTAGGCTGTAGTGTAGATTGTGCTTGTGCTGTACAAGTGTTAATGTGGTTGAATGTAAAATATATATGGGAGAGGATATAGACATGTCCGAAAATTTATCATCAAAGGATGCCAACATTTCTAAATACGCGCCTTTAACATCATGTGACGTAGAGCGGTCATTTTCTCTTTATAAAAATGTACAGACAAGCGACACAATCTTACTGTAGACAATATTGAAAAAATATAGTTACAAAAATAATTTGGACTGATCTTTTTAATTGTTATTGTTATTGGTGATAGTATTCTGTACAAATTGATTATTGTACGACCGTAACTAATTTTTTTAAACCTAAATTTTAATAGATTTGTGCAATATATAAAATTTGCACAGAATTTCACCAATGATTTATAGTATAGAGTAAATTTATATTTACAAACCTGTAAATTTTTATTTTTGTTTATTATTTTATTTATGAATATGATTATGAATATTTATGAATAAATGTTGATTTATATCAATATAATAAAATATTTAAAAAAAATTATAACCTAAAATACTTTTTTTGGAACCTAATTTTAGATATTTTGTACCTAAAACGAGAATTTTATTAACCTTTTTAGGAACCTATTTTCGCAAATTTTAAATCCTAAATTCTCATCTCTAATTATAACCAAATCTTGACTGGCCCATGGAATAAATCGTTTCATCAATAGTAAGAACACTTTGTCCTACCGATGCCGATGTTTGGGCTATAGAATTTAGCCACCTTCAAGTCTGTTACAAGTTTTTGGAGAACAAACTATAAACTTTAATGGTTTTACAATAAATTAAAGAGTACTTAACTATACTGAGTAGGTAACATGTCGACATGGCCGAACGATAAAGGTAAGGTCTGCCAATGCGCATCGTTCCCGCCTATTCGTAACGTCAGCCAAGTGCCAAGACACACAACAGTAATTCGCAGAAACGAAATAGGTTCATAGATTGAGTGAGTGTTGTTAACAATGGTAGTTTGCGCAGTTCTTCATGCACTGCAAAAATAATTAAAAGACATAGAAAACATAATAAATATTTAAATTTCTTTATATTTCCGAAAAATGAATATATTGTGTCATTTTGGCAATCTGCTAGCCAAAATCCAAATATAAATACAAAAACTGTAGGTAAGTATTTGTTCAACCCATTTCGAAAATAATGTTTTTACTTGGAATTTAAAACACAAACTTTTCAATTATTCACCGAAACACAGTAGAAAAGTAAAATCTGATGCTGTATCCATCTTATTTATGTCGAAACAGAAACAAAATAATATAATTCAAAAACCAACTTTGAAACTTTAGAAAATTTATTTACTCCAAAATAATTATTAATACTACCTATATCTTCAAATTTTTGATTTTTACATTATTAAAATAGGTATATATTTCAAAATACTTATTTTGAGCGGTGTATTTTTCTTTGTCGTTCGCTACAAATTTATATTTTATTTTACACATTAACACATAAATAACATTGTAATTAATTAATTTCATGCTGTATATTTCTTATATTTGTATGAAAAATTTGAACTTTTATTACAAATAATTTAGTAGTAAATAAAAAGTTGTTTTAAAATACATTGTCGTGGGACTATTTGGAAAGGGATGAAACAAAATGTGGGGTGCCGGAAAGTTCACCGAAAACAATTCACCGAAAAACAATTCACCAAAATAGCAATTCACCGAAATACAATCCACCGAAAGACAATTCACCGAATAACATATTCACCGAAATAGAATAATAATAATAATAATAATTATATAATTTATTTGTTATAAAGCGTACGCTTCTTACAAATGTTTACACACAATAATGGTATATCAAAAGAAATAAATTTTAGTTTGTACCGACAATATTAAATATAAATTATTATACATAATATAAAATTACCGAAATAATAATTAACTTTCCTTAGAACTGGCAGCAATATGCAGGCATTAGGAAAAGGGTACTTAACGTAAATTCCCCATGTTTTGAATACTTACATACCTACATCGTTAAATGTACGTAAAGTCAAGTTTCCATAAAGTTCTTGCCGCAGGATTAATATATGTAAGTATTGTAACAGCTAAATTTTTTGAAGCTGGGACAGTCCTAATGTAATTTCTTCGCCGGCGCAGGTATATAACCTACGCTACTTATAATTAACTTCTGTGCCAATATATAAGTAGGATTTATTGAACTTTGACTTAAACCGCATTTAACGGAAAAGGTATTTTACGTAATGTATATGCCAAAGATTTTGAATTTAGGTACGTAATATTTTTAAGCTAGGGAAGTCCTAATGTAATATCTTCGCCGGCGCAGGTATATAACCTACGCTATAGTCCATTTGAGAATGACTGACAGTAATAAATCATTATTTGCAAGAGTAGTATTGGATTTTTGCCAGCAATGCGGCAAATAAAACTACCAGAAAAATCAGTTGTAACTATACTAGGATGGTCAAAATAAGCCGCACGCTTTGTACCATTGTACCTGGAACGAAACTTAATTCTCGAACAATAGAAATGCCGTGATAAACGCTTCGATAATCCCCGTCGGACTGTGTCATAGACGTAGATAGGATTTTTCAGAGTGATCTGTTTATACATTTACTAAAAATAAAAGTTTTTAATTTTTAAATATAACTTTCTCACTCATTATTATTAAAATAAATCATTTCCCTGAAAAACAATTTAGACGATAGTTCTCTACCGAATTTAGTCATTTCGACTATCCCTGTGCAAACAATTATTGGTGCGCCACTGGAATGTCTTTAACAGAATGATTTATTACTGCCAGTCATTCTCAAATATAGTATAGGTACTTATAATTAACTTCACCGCCAATATATAAGTAGGATTTATTGAACTTTGACTTAAACCGCATTTAACGGAATAGGTATTTTACGTAATGGATATAGGCCTGAGTGAATTTTTTTTTTTCGTAAATATTTGAGGCCTGTATGTGCAAAACTTGCATTTTGGTACACTTATATGTATGCAAAATTTCAGTTCCATATGACGCAATCCTCAGGGTCCTAGACGATATCCAAAATTTTAAACAAATAAAAAAATTTTAATTGTAAGGAAAGTACAATACTTCCCTGATTTAATTTGAATTCCCCCGCACAATAATGGTCGGTAAACCAGATCTCGAAACATACAAGTAAGAATAAAAATAAGAAGAGGTTAGATGCAGAAGAAACGAAACACGCTAAAATTTAAAGAATCCGAATAATAAACATTGAATGTTGTTTCTTTTGTTTACAGGTAAAATTATTTGTACATAAAATAATTATTAGTTTGTAGTTTTAAGGTTATTAAAAGTTACTTTTGTTTACAGAGAAACTTTTCAGTTTATTATTTACTACCTATAACCTACAAATAGGTACATCAGAAAAAGACAATTTACACATTATATAATTATTATAAATTAAAATTTTCTATGCCCTACATACAGATAAGTTGACCTTAGAGATAGGTAATATGTACATAAAATGTACGTTACATGCTGTGACATTGTTAGATTCCTAGATGACATTTAGTTTTAAAAAATCACTTAAATCTAACATTATGCATAACAACGTAATCAGCTCTCGTGTACCACTTGAGCTGAATACGTTATTGGAATACACTAAAAAAAATTCTGGAAAGGAATTACTGCAGGAGTGCAAATTCGGTAAGAAAATCCTAATTACACCGCCGCTCTATTTTTGAATTCTTTTTATAATGAAATATTCATTAAATGTGTGTATTTGTGTATTTAACAATTGCTAATGCGAATTATTTACTTTATTACATTAAATTAAATTACAATTAAACCAATTTTAATGCAAATGTCAAACTGAAATGTAACGTAACAAATTACATATAGATTTTTATGTTAACATGTTACTATATTGAAATTAGTTCTTCCATTGGCTGTTTTGTGTCTTCATAGAATTTTCGCTGAAAATAATATATTTTAATAACTGTAATTGTTAAATTATAAAAGAGTTTTTAAATTATTCACCTCCTGAAGAAGACGTAGGTGGTATCGAAACCGCCGATAGAGGTTGAGAAATAAATTTGTGGCTGATGTCCAATTGTTTATTATTCTCACTATTTAATCAAGAAATCTCACTTCAAATTATCATTTCGGTGAATATGTTATTCGGTGAATTGTCTTTCGGTGAATATGTTTTTCGGTGGATTGTATTTCTGTGAATTGTTTGTTCGGTGAATTGCTATTTCGGTGAATTGTGTTCTAGACCAGGGCATTTACATAAAAATAAATAAATTTTGCCTAGCTGCTCGGATCAGGATGGGGTTTTTGACATCTTACTCGGAAAAATACCAGGAATTTATTGTACATATGAAAAAGAGCCGCTCGACCGAAAGTGCATCTCCAGTGCATAAAGTGCATCCCCGAAATTGCATGATTCATTCAAAATTATACAAAGTCGATAACGTAACGTAAAATAACGTGAAAATTACTCCTCGGGGGTTTTCGAGGGTGCTGATTCCAAATATGGCTTCGGAACACCCCTACGATGCCCGGGGTGGCTCTGCGAGGGTGGATTTTGGCCAAAACCACCTCTTAATAATGTGTCGCGAGAATCCAAGCCAGTTATTTCTCGCGGGTTTTCGAAGGTGCTGATTCCAAATATAACCTCGAAATACCCCTACGATGCCCAGGGATGGCTCTACGGGGGTGGATTTTGGTCAAAACCACCCCCTTCCCGATAGGTCGCGAGAACCCGGGCCAGAGTTACTTTCCGGGGGTTTTCGAGGGTGCTGATTCCAAATATGACCACTCAACACCCCTAATATGGCCGGGGGTGGCTCTGTGGGTGGATTTTGGCCAAAACCAGCCCTTAACGATAGGTCGCGAATATCTGGACCAGAGCTACTGTCCGGGGGTTTTAGAGGATGCTGATTCCAAATCTGACCTCCTAACACCCCTACGATGTCCGGGGGTGGCTCTACGGGGGTGGATTTGGGTCAACACCACCCTTTCACGATAGGTTTTTGTGTTGATACAACATATTTTTTTGGAGATCATGCTCATTCTACATTTACAATTTTGGTTAAAATTTACCCCCGCAGAGCCACACCCGGGCATCGTAGGGGTATTTCGAGGTCAGATTTGGAATCAGAACCCTCGAAAACCCCCGGACAGTAACTCTGGCCCGAATTCTCGCGACCTATCGTTAAGAGCTGGTTTTGGCCAAAATCCATCCCCCCAGAGACACCTCCGGGCATCGTAGGGGTGTTAGGAGGTCAGATTTGGAATCAGCACCCTCGAAAACCCCCGGACAGTAGCTCTGGCCCAGATATTTGCGACCTATCGTTAAGGGCTGGTTTTGGCCAAAATCCACCTCACAGAGCCACCCCCGGGCATCTTAGGGATGTTAGGTGGTCATATTTGGAATCAGCACCCTCGAAAACTCCCGAGGAGTAATTTCACGTTATTTTATGTTACGTTATCGACTTTGTATAATTTTGAATGAATTATGCAATTTCAGGGATGCACTTTATGCACTGGAGATGCACTTTCGGTCGAGCGGCTACTTTTCATATGTACAATGAATTCCTGATATTTTTCCGACTAAGATGTCGAAAACCCCAACCTGATCCGAGCAGCTAGGCAAAATTTATTTATTTTGGCCTAAATCGCTGTATTTTCCCTGGTCTATTCGGTGAATTGTTTTCGGTGAACTTTCCTAGACCCCAAAATGTGTCTTGAGTGACGTCATGCGCAAAGCGGTACAGATTTGAAACTCGGTATTGTCTGACCTTACCAATATCGTTCGTCCATGACATGTCGACATATTGGCGTCGTCATTTAACATAAAAAAAATTATAAAACCAATTATCCAGTCAATTCTTCCTTCAATCAACTCTTTAGTAAAAGGTTCTTCATAAGCATAATTTGTTTTATCAAATGCAAATAACGCTGGTTTATGTCATTAAGCATACTGTACTAAAAACGCGTACATTGTAATTCAAATAAATAACACGGCAATTTTTACTTTTCAAACTATTTGATAAGTATTTATTTACATATTACCTTTTATTTACTGAAAACAATTATACTAAATGCTTAATAATAATAGACCAGTAATTTGTAGCCTTTATGTAGTAAAATGAGTTCTAAAGCTAGAAATAAATTGTTTCACAACTCCGTTTTTGTTTTAAAGTTCTTCAACATGTTGAACTACGTTGATACTCTTAAAAAAAATAGTAAAGTAACTAACATCGTTTTAAGTATTGCTGGCAATATAGAAAAGTCAACAGGAGGTTATAATATGATTTACATGTATTTTGTTGCTATATTAAATTTTAGGTCTCATTTACAATCTGCTCGTAGTATTTACTTGGCGTTTCCAGATCATCTTGATACAGTTGTGTTTGACACTGTGCCATTTCTTTGTGCCAATTTAGTAACGATGAAATTTATAAATTTTGTGGTAAGTTTACAAAAACTCTATTCCTCTGATATGTATATCTCAAGTTAGAAGTTAGCTGTGTTAATGGAGGTAATACGTTTCATCATTTGAGGGGGATAATTTGAAATAATACCTCACTAGTGTAATAATCATAATTTGTTTATTTCCACGAACCAACAAATACATGAAAATACGAATTGTCACAAATATTCCATATACGTACACTAATGTTACTGCAAAACTTGAAACTGTTGACAACAACTTCTTCAATGCTGTAATAGTTTTTATTTTCACCTTCTGTGTAAATGACACTTTATAGGCATTATAACAACTAAATAATTGCGTTCTTACAAATTTTTAACCTGTAGTAATACATTACAAGGCTCATAGAAGGGACATTACAGGTCTATTCTATCAATAATTGTCCTACCACCAACAACCTTTGATTACAAAATTTAATTATTTATGTATTTATTAAATTTAGCTATGATACACAAGTGTTTATAGTACGGCAAATAAGCTTACAAATAAAGTAAAAATAATTTGTAATTAATTTTTTTTAAAGAAACATATTTCACATTAAGATTCAGTGAAATCAAAATTTAAATATTCCTTATAGTCCAGTCAACGAAAAGGTATAGAGGGAAATGCTTGGAACACAATTTTTGACTTCGTAACTTTGTTTGGACTAGTTAGGAGGTGAACATATCAAAAGTCCCCGCCCGTAGCCCTTAAGCCGAGGTGTGGCGGAGGGTTTGAAAGTCTCATTTTTCGGTTTTTTACTTATATCTCGGAAGATATGCGTCCTACCGACATGACAATACAATGAAAGCTGATTAAATTTGCAACAATTTAAGCCCAACCGCAGCTCTGTAGGTCCTTTAGTTTCCGAGATATGGCACTTCTAAAATTAGCAATTTTTTGAAAAAAATGAAAGTTGAGAAATTTTAACTTGTTTCGTTATTTTTGTGTTTAATTAACTGTAACTTCTGAATGAATAAAAATATTGTCTTCCGGTTTCTTTCATTAAATTTCACGAACATTTCTCTTTAAAATACGTTATTTAAAAAAATTTTAATCAGCTTTCATTGTATAGAGTGATCATGTCGGTAGGACGAATAGCTTCGAAGATATAAGTAAAAAATCTGACGTGGCCATCACACAACCTTCCGCCATATCTAGACTTTAAACAGAAATGTATACGTACAATCCGGTGCCCATTGAAAATATACAAATACAAATCTAAAATATTCAAACACAGAAATTAGTACCACCTGAATCAAAAGATTCATTTACACGAAAACTCTTCTGTGTTGAAGGCATTCTCCGTTCAGTTACTACATTTAATAGCTTACTTATGACTTATATAACGCTAGTATACCAACTTGTCACCCGTCTCACCTGTCAATATTTTTTATGCAGAAACAAAAATCAACCGAACATGGATTACAAGATTTCAACGTTTTATTTGATAAATTTATTTTTTAAATTTTACTGCAGTTCTTTAATGCTACCAGATAAAGACAATTTTTTTATAACGTAAATTGCAAATAACTTTCCCTCTTATTCTTATTAGAAATAAATACTTATATATAGAAATTTTTGACACTTAATCTATGCAATCTTCAAAAAATATCACTTCCGGTGAAGATATTTGTACCAAAATCTAATGAGCTCTTCCTAT
Source organism: Agonum fuliginosum (assembly GCA_947534325.1). Classification (NCBI taxonomy): domain Eukaryota; kingdom Metazoa; phylum Arthropoda; class Insecta; order Coleoptera; family Carabidae; genus Agonum; species Agonum fuliginosum. The sequence continues at coordinate 24,823,028 of OX384037.1, read as the reverse complement.
TCGTATACAATTGTAAAATACTAAATATCAAAATTTTTGGGTAATTCGTATTTGAGTTATACGACAGACGGCATCGGCCCGGACCACACACATACACACACACACAGACACACACGCACACACACACACATACATACAGACATCATCGGGAAACTATAAAAAATGAATTGTAAGGACCCTAATTCGTGCTCATCCACTTAAAACTCACAACCCGATTTTTTGCATGATACCAATACCTTCCTTTACAGGTAAGCGGAAGGTAAAAACCGAAAAATGAGACTATCAAACCCTCCGCCACACCTCGGCTTAAGGGCTACGGGTGGGGACTTTTGATATGGTCACCTCCTAACTAGTCCAAACAAAGTTACGAAGTCATAAATTGTGTTCCACGTATTTCTTTCTATACCTTTTTTTGAGCATTCGTTGCCTGGGCTATTAGGTTTAGAGGAATAAAAACAGTTTTAAAAAAGAAGCATTTTGATTTTTGTTTTAAACTTTTTACTGTCCAGGTTTTTTATATTATTATCTGAAAGAACATTATACAAATCTAAATTAGTATTTTTTATAGATTTTTGTACTTTTAATCGAGGTTTTCGCAAGAGATTTGCAGAGCGAGTATGGTAGGTGTGAAAATCACAGTTTTTAGGTAAAAGATCTTTATTTTTATGAATTACCGTGAAATAAAAAATGAAAATCAGGGAAGTGGCATTATGCCAAGATCACAAAAATGTGAGTTACAGTGATCCCTATGACCAATGCCAGAAATTATCCTAATTGCTGTTTTTGGTTTCTAAAAACCTGAAGCGCAGCAGAATTTCCCCGCCAAATTATTTCGTAAGAAATAATGGAGTGAAAAAGTGCAAAATAAACTCGCACCCCTAGAACAGAACTATCCTATGTCACAAATACACTGTTTCGAGCTTGGTGCATTTAAAGATTTTTAACTCATTCAATTAATAATTCTTACATTTTCCGTGGAATTAAAAATTAAATATGTTGAATATCGTACTATTGAAAACCTGCTGAATTATTATTTTACCGAATTTTCAATTTTTTTGATATTTTGTGAACTTAGGATACTTAACGGTATTTCATTTTAAAATATAGTATACTTAGGATAACTTTGCAAAATTGAAAATTTATTTGAATGATACAAATCAGTCTTAAAATCTCAAATTAAAGGTAAGATTTATTTATCACAACCTCGTGTATAATATTTTAATGGCATATAGTACAGTAAAATTAGACTTAATTTTGCTCGAAATGGGAACTAATTCCGATAAAGCTGAAAATTGGTATATAGCTTCGCATTACCTTTTTATTAACATACTAAAAGTCCCCTACAATCCGAGTGGTGTCAGCCGCCATATTGGAAAGATGGCCGCCGTTTCCAGTTTTTTGCATTTTACTCGTTAGGGGGTTACTTTACAGCAAAATTTCAAATTAATAAATTGTAGAGCAGAAAACTCTGTACGAAAAACATATTTAAAGTTTTTACGTACCAAGAACGGTAAGCGAGAAAAATGCAAAAATACATGTTCTAAATTCGCAGTCAGTGTAATTGTTGCTAAATAAACCATGAATACATCTAGTATAACATAAAATGTTATTATAAAAATAAATGCATTTGATAAAACAAACATTATGTTACAAATTTAAAAAAAAAATAAGTATTTTTTTAAATTTAATAAAGGTTTACCCTTTCCACACCACCTAGTACAACGCTTTTGCAATAATAATAATAATAATAATTTATTTATAACCATAACATAATACAAGACATTTTATAAAATATGCAACAAAATCTGATTATAATTAACAAAGTACTCATTAAGAAACTAATATTTCTTGTGTTGAGGTTTGTTGGTAACAAATGTGACATAATATAAAAATTTTATTGCTTAGTTGGTATACTATATACATGTAAGGTATTATTTATTATTTTTTCCGTAATTTACTTTATTTTTCACATAAATACTAACATTTATATTTTTTTACTAATATTAGTGTATAATATCAATATTATTCTCTCTAATCCAAAATTTTATTTTATTTTTAAATGCTATGTTTGACTGTCTATATATTTTAAAGATTCTGGTAAAATATTGAATAGTGTCGCTCCTACATATTCATGGAAACGTTTGCCAATAGTCTTGGTTGGTCGTCGAACAATGATGGAAGGCTGGGCTCTACTTCTTGTTACCTGGGTTCCGTGATTATTTGGGTGTTGTACTCTACCTGTTTTATGAACATAAATTAAACATTGTGATATATACAGTTTTCGTATATCCATAATTTTTGTTTCCCTATATAAATCGTGGGATGGATGGAGTCGATGTTTACTATAAAGTATTTTTAAAATTTTATTTTGCAAAACTTGTAAAGGTTTTAGATCTACACTATATATACCTCCCCAACCTATAGTACCATATTGTAATTGACTTTGGATAAGAGCAAAGTATAACATTTTTAGACATTGCAAATTAACTAATTCTTTTAGTTTTTTAAATACGTATAAGAATTGTCTGATTTTAGCCGACACCACTGATATGTGGTGATTCCACCGTAAATGTTGGTCAATAGTGATACCTAAGTATTCTATTTTAGTTTCTTTTACAATTTTTTCACTGCCCATGCACTTGTTTTTGTCACAGTTGTTTTCGTGGATAGTCAACGATTCTGAAGATGGTTGTCCACTGGATTGTGCACTAAAAGTTACAAACTTAGTTTTAGAGAAATTTAACGTTAATTTATTACTTGTTTACCAGTTTTTAATTACGCGCAAATCTTTTTCCATTTGTGTCAGTACTTCTGTCCAATATTTTCCTCCCAATATTATTACAGTGTCATCCGCGAACGATATTATTTTACTGCTGATTTTAAGATTAAATATATCGTTAACGTACAGTATAAATAGTAATGGTCCGAGCACTGTTCCTTGTGGAACTCCTCGTTCCAGGAGTTTTAGGTCGCCGACCGTGTTTTTCAATTTAACTTGTCGTTCGGAAAGGTATGATTTTAAAAGGTCAAGAGGTGTTCCTCTAATTCCTAGGTGTTCAAGTTTGTCCAGAAGTATGGTATGGTCCACTGTGTCGAACGCTTTAGAGATATCGGCAAATAAACAGACACAGGGCTTTGATTGATCAACAAATTTATATACATCACTTAATAGTTCCGCAATGGCGTCACTGGTGGAGTGTTTTCCTCTAAAACCATATTGCATTGCGCTGAGTATGTCACAGCTGTCTAAAAACTGGACAATTCTATTTTTAATTGCTTTTTCAATTATTTTTCTCAATGTAGATAATAACGAATATATTATTCGATAATATGCACATAGGTTCAGCTACTTCATTTATAATTTCCTTCAATATATTTGAAGTTATTCCATCTCTTCCAGGTGATTTATATTTATGTAATTCTTTTATATATCCTTTAATTTCTTCTTCATTTGTTGGTTGCAAGAATAATGTCTTTATATTTTTTAAACCTATGTTTTCATCATATTTTGTTGTACTATTTGTTAGTTGAGATACCATTGTACTTCCTATATTAACAAAATAATTATTGAAAATATTACAGATGTCTTCTTCTTCATAGGAATTATCATTGTAGATTATTTCTTCGATTTTTGAATTCTTGACATTTTTATTCATTATTTTATTGGCAGTTTGCCACATGTTTTTAGGAGATTCCGAATTTTGGTAAAATAAATCTCGAAAATAGTTACTTTTCAGTTTTTTTATGTATAGATTTATTTTGTTTCTATATTTTAAATCTATCTCTTTGTTGTTTTGAAATTTTATTTTTTCTTTGTATAATTTATCTCTAACCTTCATTGCTGACACTACACCTTTAGTAATCCACGGATTTCTTTTGCACGATTTTTTGTTTTTAGTGTATGTTGTAGTTGCATTTTGTGTATGAAATTTTATTTTATTTACAATATCTTCAGCTATATAATTTACATCTGAGTTTTTATATATTTCTTGCAAGCTTTCTTGACTTATCGTCGCCCTTAATTTATTATAATCAATGAAGACTTTCTTGTCACCATTTTTATTATTGTTTTTCCTAAAATCATTAGGTATTATTAATCCAACTGGATAATGGTCGGTAATATGAAGCTTAACTATGAATGGGTGCAACTTTATGTTTTTGTTATTTGTTTTGAACATAATATGGTCAATACAAGTGTTTGTATTTTGTGTAACTCTTGTATATTTATTAATCATTGATATAAAGCCATGCTCATAAATATTATTAAGATATTCTTCTGTTTTCGTATTTCTTTTTAGAATGTCTATATTTAGATCCCCAATTATAATTTCATTATCTTTCCTTACATACTGTCTTAAATAATTTTCAAATTGTTCGTTAAATCTATCTATATTTATTTCCGGTGATCGATAAATAGCATTGATTACAAGTGTTTCTTTATTCGTTATTTCTACTCTTAGTATGTTAATATTATCACACAAGATGTTTTGTACGCTGGATTTATGTTCCTTTTTTATATAAACTACAACTCCATTTTGATTTACTTCTCCGCCATTGTAATGAAGATGATAGCCAGGTAATTCGTAAAAATTTGTATTTTTAATTTTTCAAGTTTCTGTACGATGCAATCTACCATATATTGGAGTTCATGTAATACAATTTCCAGTTCTTCAAAATTTTTCTCTATGCTCCTAATATTAAAATGAATTAAGGAAAAAATATTTGTACTATTTTGTTTTAACCTCTTTTGGAATGCAGCGATATCATTAAACTCATATGTCTCTGCTTCACATGTTTGAAGATCCCGAATATATGCATCCATTTTGAAACTATTATTTTTGTTTTTAATTGTTGGTTTTTGTACAAGAAATAAATTATTTTGTTTTTTTCGTTTGTGATCGCAATTGTTTATTTACAGTACTTTGTTCTGTTTTATTTTTTAACAATGTGGATGGAGATTGCTGTAGCGCACTTGTATTTGTAATGAGCTTTTCATGTTTTGTACTTTATTTTCAAATCTCAAATTCTTCTCTATTTTTTTCCTGTCATTTTCTACGCCGCTCTCCGGTGCTCTTGAATTATTACCAGTCTTATCGGTTTCTTCTACTTGTACTATATTTTCGTTTTCCACACTCTTTTCCTCTATATTTTCTACATCGCTCTCTGAATCGTCATTGTTTTCTGTAAATTTCAATAATACCATAACTTTGTTTAATGACACTAAAACGGTTGTAACTTTTTAACGAATGATAAAACCGACTCCGGTTTGAATCATTCAATTTTACAGACATTTTTCTATCATAATTATTGTTCACAACATTTGGGAGAGGGAGGTCTTAGATTAGCCACAAATTAAAAAAAGAAAATTACGACTAACTTTAAATGAATTTGAATATTGTCTTCTGGCTTTCAGCATGTACATTTTTAATTTTTTTTTAGTAAAACACACCATTTTAGAGACTTTTAGCGGCCTTAGCAACCTCAAAATTTAAACTTTTTTCAAAGAGAAATTGTAGTATTTCTTTTATTTCTTGTGTTTCATTAACTTTAATTTTTTAATGAATCTTGAGTATAATGTGTCTGACAGAAAAATGAGAAATCCAATGCCAGAAACCGGAAGTCGATATCTTGTTTCGTTAAGAAATTATGGTTAATTAAACACAGTTACAAATGATCAATTTAAAATTTCACTATTGTCTTCCGAAAAAAAACTATAAATTTCGACCTGGACAGAACTTTTAAAAGTTCTTCTAATAATGTATATACTAGAAAAATGTCTGAAAAATCCGGAAGTCGATATCTTTATCCGTTAAGAAATTACAGTTGATCAAACACAGCAAACAAAATTAATATTAAAATTTCACTATTTTCTATCGGAAATTTGTTGAAATTACGGGCTAACCAAGGCTATCAAATTTTTTTAGTATAATGTACCTAACAGGAAAATGTCTCAGAAATCCAATGCCGGAAACCGGAAGTCGATATCTTGATTCGTTCAGAAATTACAGTTATTTAAACACAGTTAAAAATAATCAATCTAAAATTTCACTATTATCTCTCGGAAAAAAACTTTAAATTTCTACCTGGAAAAAACTTTTTAAAGTTTGTATAATAATGTATATAATAGAAAAATGTCCGAGAAACCTGATTTTTAAATCCGGAAGTCTATATTTTAATTCATTAAGAAATTACAGTTGATTAAACACAGAAAAACAAAAAAAAATATTAAAATTTAACTATTTTCTTTCGGAGAAAACTTTAAATTTAAGACTAACCAAGGCCTATATACAATTTTAGTATAAAGTATCATATAGAAAAATGTTCTAGAAATCCAACGCCGAAAACCGGAAGTCGATAACTTGATTCGTTAAGAAATTACAGGTAATTACACAAGAAACAAACAAAATACTACAATTTCTCTTTGAAAAAAAGTTTAAATTTTGACCTTGCTAAGGCCACTAAAACTTTTTAAAATAGTTTATCTTACTACAGCATGTCAAAAACTTACATGCTAGAACCCAGAAGGCGATATTCTAATTAGTTTAGTAATTAAACACGAGAAATTAATTAAAAAAATAATCTTATTTTCTTTCTTGAAATTATGGCTAATCTATACTGATAGATACATGTCTGTCAAAATGAATGCTTTAAACCGGAAGTCGGTTTTATTATTCCTTAAAAAGTTACAGTCGTTTTTGTGTCATGAAACAAGGTTATGATATTATAGCAAAAGCGTTGTACTAGGTACACTAAATGGTATGGATAGGGGTAAACCTTTAATAAATTAATAAAAATAGTATTTTTTAATAAAAATTTGTAACATAATGTTTGTGTTATCAATTGCATATATTATTATAATAACACTTTATGTTATAGTAGATGTATTCATGGTTTATTCAACAACAATTACACTGACTGCGAATTTAGAAGGTGTATTTTCGCATTTTTCTCACTTACCGTTCATGATACGTGAAAACTGTAAATATGTTTTTTGTAGAGAATTTTCTGCTATACAATTTATTAATTTGAAATTTTGCTGTAAAGTGATCCCCAAACGAGTAAAATGCAAAAAAAACTGAAAACGGCGGCCATCTTTCCAATATGGCGGCTGACGCACCACTCGGATTGTAGGGGACTTTTAGTATGTTAATAAGAAAGGTAATACGAAGCCATATACCAATTTTCAGCTTTATCGGAATTAGTTCCCATTTAAAACCTAATTTTACTGTACTAATATTATTACTCAACATACTGATCATATGAGACGGAGAAGAATGTGTTTATAAATGCCTACGTTAATTACGAGTATATGCACGAAATTGCGAATGACGCCGTAAAAATCAAAAACTAACATTTTTTTCAATTCTCATCGGCGGAACGTTTGGCGTTGTTAGAATGATTCAAGTTTTTGAAGAAATCTTGGTACCTATTCATGAGGAACTACATTGCATAAACTGATTATATTATATTTATATTTTTATATTTATATTTATATTTTCGTGTTGTAATTGGTATCGAGACGTTGTATGCAGTTTTTAAATTATAATCATCCATTGATTGCAATTGTTTGCGTGATGAGCCAGTTATTTTTATTTTATGGAAATCTTCAATAGTAATATATCAAGGGATCATTATTTTGCTGGTAAAATTTATTTCAAAAGATTGTTGCTTGGTAACATTTCGAGATAAATGACATGATCAAAATCCCGAGCTGAAGGCGAAGGATTTTATCATTCAATTTATCGAGGAATGTTACCTATAAGCAACAATCTTAAGAAATAATTTTACCTGCAAAATAATGAGACCCGAAATACATTTTGTTAGACTATTTCCCAAATAAACAGACATAAAATATGAACTAATAAATTTACGTTGGACTGTCCTAATATTTTTATTATTAAATGTTTTCTAATGCCGGAGTAAGCAAAATTTGACACTGCTGCAGACCGATTAGAATAATTATTCGTGGTTTTTCGTGTTTTTAAATAAAGACTAATTTTTTGTGCCGAAACGGTTGTTTATTTTGACATTTAATCTTTTTACTAACCTTTGAGAGTCAAAGTTTTAAATTTTAGTTTGTTTCGTTTCACAAGTTCATTAATAATTGGTTCCAAACTAAGGTTTTTGACGTAACTGTATTTTTTGGCATTATATTTGATATATTTTTATTTCATCGTAAGAAGTTGTCGCAAAAAGGTTCATTTGACACTTTTAATTTCAATTAAAAACAATACTAAATCAATAAAATTGTCATACATGACATGTAACGGGTAAATTGTCACTTGAAAAATCCCTAGGGAATTTTTTCAATTTTTGCCGATATATTTTGTACGTCATTGGTCAGAATTTAAAAAATTGAAGCAAATGATTCGTTTAATTAATATGTGGGAAATAGTTATTTACGAACCAAATGCGGGAAGATTTTCATCCCACATGAGCGGTTTTTTTTGAAACACGAGCGGAGCGAGGGTTTCATTTACGCGAATGCTGGGATGGGTCTTCCCGCAAGAGGTTTGTACAATGTTTTTTGTAACGAATAAAACTATAATCAAATACATTCAAGTTGTAGTTGTTGTCTTGTCATTAAATTTGAGGTTACGATGCTTTTTGTACTCACTACTACCGACAGATGGCGCGCTGCACACAAGTTTTATTTTTAAATATTGGCGGATTTCGGTGATCTTCACTAATTATAATTCCCGGAAGTAACACTTTGTAAACTAAATTTTATTATTTTTCAGATGATTTTACTCTGAAATGTCTAGAAAAGCCAGTGTTTTCTGCATTTTTCCTGATTGACTGCACTGGGAAATTGACATTTCCGATTGTCAATTGCGTGTTTAATATGTCATTTCCTAGGTGATGAGTACAAAATAGTCATATACAATATCCCAAGTGCCAGGCATATTACCGACAATTTGCCCGAGCTGTCACTCAAGTGTTGTTGCAACGAAAATTGCCCAAGCGCGAGGGCAATTTTCAAGGGGCAACAAACACGCGTGTAGAGAGGAAGGGAAAATTGTCCGTAATATGCCTGAACGAGGGATATTTGTTTAGAATATCGCTCGAACAATATTAAAAACTGTATAACTTGAATACCTGTCATTCTGTCATTGACTACCTTGGTTACGCATCATCAATTTTTTTAATGTAAAAAATATTTTATAAAACAATCTTAGTTACCATTGCGGGAGATTGTCGACAATTTGCCCGGGCAAATTGTCGCTGTCAAAATATCCGCACAATTAATTCGTGATTGGTTAGTTTTGAAGAAATACGGCAATTTAATTGGTTGATTTTTTGACATTGACAGGTGAGGGCGATATTCCTCGTAATCATATTTTACGCAAACAATTACAGATTTTGTCGCATTTATCAATATTTGTCGAATATTCTGCCATTATATTTTATTGTTGTCAATTTAAGTAATTAGTAGTTTCATTTTTTAGTAATTCAAAGTCATAAAAGATTGACATTTCTTTAAAAATGTAATTCTTGCGACAAGCAGTTCGGGCGGTTGTGTACCATTGAGCCAGTATAATATATCGGTACATTTTTTGAGATTTTTTCAATCACACTATGAACACAGTCTCCCTCATTCTGAGTATGACCTTTCTCTAAGAAAGAGTGCGTGATTTTCATGTTGTACTTTTTTGAACAGTAAATATACATACGTAGTATGTTTCTGTGTCTGTTCTGTCTCTTCATTTGCTTTAGTTTTTATAAATTCCATTACACACGTACTTATTTCAATGGAACCACGGTTTCCTTGTGATTCTGGCCACATGTAACAATAACCAATATTATCATTTAATTGAAAAACTGTTAAATTGTATGTTGAAAGTTTTCTGTTGTTATAAAGTTGGGATATTTCAACATGAGGACATGAGAGAACTTGTGGCAAATCAAAAACAGCTACAATAAATGAATCGTCTTCTTTTGCCCTTTTCTTATCGTCTTCTTTTTGTTCCCTTGCCATTACTTTGTTTCGCATATGATTTTCCATTATTGTTTTCATTTCTGTTTTCTCTTCTTCTGTACCATTATTATATTTTTCGCGTAAATCGCATGTATCCTTTTTAGGCTTAAAAAATGAAAGATTGAACTCTGTGTTAAAAATATGTCGGTACATAGACTCTTTAACAATAGAAGTAATATTTTTCTGGGAACAATATTCTTTATATAACTGGTACATTTTAGTAGTATTAACGTTTTCTTATGTAGTGACTTTCAACTGTATCGAAACTTCTGATATGTGCTTCCACATTTAAAAGTAGGTACTGCATTTGCAAGCCTATTATTACATTGTCCTACTCCTCTCATATCCTTTGAATGCTTCTTTCTCTTTTATTCGCGCTTGTTTTTACAATTTGATGGGATATTAATAGTGTTCAGAAAAAATGTTTAACAAACTTATGTCCTTCCATTCGCTTGTGGTAAATGGTAGAAATACGAATGTTTTCTTCTGCTTGAATCCTCATTTTTCAAGTTTTCTGTTATATCTTTATCAGATATAGCAATTTCACACGGAATGTTTGTTTTTGTATTTGTATTTCTAATTCGAGAACGTTTTATATCCTTTATGTCTACATATCTTAATATAAAATCTCTTTGTCTGTTAAGTCCCGATATGTTGTAAATATGTTTTTTCTTTCTCCGTCAGAAAATTTCGTTGAACATTTAAATCTACAATTCATATAAACTGGTTTTAGTTCTCTTTTGCATACTGATTTATCTTTCCAATTAATATAACTTTCTCCTTTATTTCGTTTCTGTTTAATAACATTTCTCTTCCATTGTGCTTCATTTCTTTTTCTTTTCCGTGTTTTCTGTTCTTCTATATCGGTCTCATCATTATTATTACCCTCTAGTGAGCCATTGTTTTCGTTGGTAGCTTCTGGAAATTATCCGGAACTGCTTGACGATTCGACTCGATTCCAAATTCACCGTCGTCAAGCAGTTCTGGACCGAAAATCGATTACGTTGTGGGTAAAAAACTTTCGGGAAACATGATCTGTTGTGGGGTGTTCGAGCAGTTCGAGGTCGTCCGCCTCTCTTCCTGACAATAGATCCTGTTTCCGGAAAGTTTTTTACCCACAACGTAATCGATTTTTGGTCCGGACCTGCTTGACGACGGGGAATTTGGAATCGAATACGGAACGCGCGCTGGGCGGCGATTACAAACTCATTTCCGCGTATGTATGCTTCTACGGAAAAAGCGCGTTGCACGTTCGTCCACATTATGTTTACGACTGAAACTTTTTTAACGCAAACTATATATATACCGGCCGCTATACACGCCATTCCCATACCTTTACGACCTCTGCTCGCTTCACAATTCTCTATTGAAACTAGGGAGGTTGTTTTGCCCCATCCTGTATAAAATAAGAAAACTGATGCTATTTCCGGTCGAACCGGACGTATTGTTTTCATCTTTCATACATAAATGTAATGGTTATATATATATATATATATATATATATATATATATATATATATATATATATATATATATATATATATATATATATATATATATATATATATATATATATATATATATATATATATATATATATATATATATAGTCAGTAACCCCTTTTTATACCTTTCGGTGTAAGGGGGCCGGGCACACCGAGCCGATTACACATATAAAATTTCAATTTAATATTTAAATAAATGCCAGAGTGGCCCTATTTTTGTGGGCCCCTGCAGCATACCTACTTTCTTTTGTTCAGAATTTATAATATTATAAACAATGTATCATCTCATATTGAAAGTTATAAATATAGATACCTAACACATTTTTTACATATCGCGCTCGAAACGAAACATAATATAACAAAATTCGGAGGATGTTTGATACAGTCTGCCACCCCTTTCTGCTCAACCCATCGGTCTGCCATTTTAGATATAGTCTACCTAGGATGTACTTAAAGATATATCAAATTTTCAGCTTTAACAAAATTACTTCAAAATTACACGTTAAGGAACATTTTTAAAGGGGTCTGCCACCCCTTTCTGCTTAAGCTATCGGTCTGCCATTTTAGATATATACTCCTGGGGATGTATTTAAAGGTATATCAAATTTTTAGCTTTGACGCTATGACTTGTTGGGGACTAATTATTTGATAACTTCGGGGGTTTACCTCCCTTTTATTCCTCGAGAACTAGTAGGCAGACTTTGACTTTCGTAATCCTCATAATGAGTCAGGGGCGCACTCAAGGGGGGGGGTGGGGCTCGTGGGGCTTGAGCCCCCCCCAGACGACTGGACTTTTTTCAAATTTTTTCATTTAACATTTTAAACATTATGTAAGATTATTTAAGTTCACTGAAGACTAAAAATAATCGCCTTTTATCTGTTTTTATGATTATCTTAAATTCAAATAGTTCAAATTATACAATAATATACACTCCGTATAACGCATGTGTACGATTATTCGGATATTTTAATAAGAATGCGAACCTTGTGGTGAAATTTTGAACTTAACCAACGGTGCACTTGGGAGTGAAACTAAAAAGATGAAAGAAAGAACTGATACATTAAATATGAACTAAAATTAAAATATATGTATTTTTCTATATATAACTGACATGACTCTGCTCAGAGTCGTTCTTATGAAATTATATCAAGAGAGCTGCCGAAAAAACAATGTGTGTGCACAAGAAAGAGAGTAAAACGTGCAACTGTTTATCTTTAAAAAAATTAAACTTTCAATTTAAAGGTGTTTGACCTTGAACTCTAAAAAAAATTCGCCTGCGGCGCATTCCTTTTTTGTGTCGTACTACAGGTTTCATAAAAAAATTCTTAGCCCCCCCCAACATGCAATCCTGGGTGCGCCACTGTAATGAGTACAATAATAAAAATTTCATTACTAAATGACTTGAAAAAAACAATTCACTGGCTGATAACTAAAAGCGTATCATGAGGTTTATAATAGGCGTGCCGCAGACCCACTCTTGCAGTGGTCTGTTCAAAGAGTTGAGAATTTTTACGCTGCAAACATAAATCGCATTATAGACCACACACGAATAATTGTTTTTGTTTTTTTAGTACAATCAATTGTAGTAACATTGAAAGCATAATATTTAAAAAAAAATGTATCCCGTATCAATACGAACCTTCAGTTATACATGACAAAGTCAAAGTTGAAAAGCAACAAAAAAGTACGATTTTTTAAACAATATTCCGCTGAACTTGAAACTAGACACATGTTTATTATGGAGATGTGTGTTTTTATTTACAAGAATAGAAGCAAATTCACTGCAAACTCTTCGCTTACGCTATACGGCCACTAGATATCATAGTAACTTCCATATACCGTATGTTAAAAATGCAGCGTCCAAAATGTTTCCTAATGTTTTAGGGCTGAACCTGTTCAACCATCTTTCAAGAGATATTAAAGAGTGCTCTAGCTTTAATGTTTTTAAACTTAAATTAAATAATCTTCTAATGGAACTTGTACCTTATTCGTAGGACGAATTTTTAAACTGTAATGTGTATGTATAGTGCATTGTATCTTTCTGACTTTTGTTATGTAATTTTTTTTCTACGTTTGGCAATAAAATTATTATTATTATTTTATTATATAAATGTAATATTACAAAAACATATTTAATCGCTGTAATTTTACATCAATTTGGTTAAATTTGGTATTTTTACAGAATTCTGAACGAATAATTGACAATCTTTGTAAAATATACATAATTATCATAGAAAATTTACATCGATTTTTTACAGTGCATATGACACCTGTTTTGTAAAAACTAGGGCATCAAAATTTTTTGTCTTTATATTTTTCCCATGATTCTTACATCAAATTAAACTTATAAACAAATTTTAACACAATTATTTAAAAAATATATTTTTTGTGCACTATGGGACTAAATTTTGACATAATACAAAAACATTCAAATTATGTTATCTACATCTACGAGGGTTGGATGAAAATTTTCCGACCTGAACATCAAGATTTCAGCACTCGTCAACAAAACTGGGGGGTATGTGTTTGCGCATGCGTTGAAAGGTACTCACCAAAATTTCAGTCTTCAGTACCTTTCAACGCATGCGCAAACACATTACCCCACTTTTGTTGACGAGTGCTACCATCTTCATGTTCAGGTCGGCAACTTTTCAGACAACCCTCGTATAAACGACATGTGTATTGGAGGCTTTTTGTATTTAACCCAAACATTACTGAATTAATTTTAAGATTTTTTTTCTATTTTTTTTTCTCAAAAATTGTTTGTTCTAGTTTAAATTTATCAAAATTACTCATTTTTATTTTTTAAATATTTACTTCGAGAAAAACTTGCGTCTTTTTTAAAGGCAACTAGTAATGTAGGTTACATACTCGTATAGACAAATAAGTAGATTACAAATTTTTTTTTGTTACAGCTTACAAATACCTTCCAAAATTTTTCTTTATCAGTGTAATAATGTTTAAATCATTCTATGGAATGAAGGCCAATATCACACTTTTCACATCAAAATTACACTTTTTTGTAACAGTAGCCACATTTCGTTTGCATCTCTTGATATAGTATGAGATGGTCGATTCTATCATATCGGAAATTAGCATTGTACATTATTAGATGTCCTCGTTTTGGTGGCCTCTTGTGCGTTTCTAAGATTTCTTGCAGATGCCCTTTTAAAAGTTAATTTCTCCTTCTTGTAGTCTATGAATTTGCCAGTCATTTTGGACTGCCATATAAATGTAATGATATATGATATGAAAGTGCATTTCTTGCCTAGGATCAATATCCTATATAGCCCAATGATCTGGTACGATCAATAACCCCCAAAATTTGGGTTATAAAGTTTTATCATATCCGGTAGATCGATAAGTATGTTCTTCTTTTCTTTTTGTGAGTATCGTTTCACTTGACGAATCGGCTTAGAGTAACAGGTAATACTAACTATTGGTACTACTTCATTTTCATTCTATTTACGTACAAATATATTCGCAGTTTCTAAATTTTCGTAAGAGGTTTCTAATTTACCCCTAGCTGCCTTTTTCAAAATCTTATTTGTCTTCCAGGAATATTATTTTCAGTTTCAGGTAGAAAAATAACTACATCTGAGGGTTGTGACTTTCTGCCCTAGTTTTACCTGAGATATACTAGCTAGAGAGCATGCATATCGACTTTTTTGCAGATTTAAATATGTCTTCCGTTATGATAACTTTGTTTAAAAAGTGACTAGTAATCATTTGACAAAGCGGAAGACGAATTGGGAAGGGCGCACTAGTCGAAACCAATGTTTGAAAATTTTGACCTCCAAAATCGCTCATCTGGAAAATTCGACGTCTTCAATATGCTTACTTTTGTGTTCATTTACTTTGTTATGGTCTTTACATCGGGAAAATCCGGGTGGAAGACTTTTTTAGTAGGGCCCGGCATCAGGGTTGACCAAATAAACAAATTAAAATCTCGCGTGAGCGGCTAAGTTAAAAAATCGAAAACTGGATTTGAATTCAATCCTATGCTTCCAGATTTTGCATGTAGCTTCTTCAAACGAAAAATATTACGGGAAATATACAGAAAATAGGAGAAATTTAAAGAAGTGGGAAGGGGTGATATGTTGGTCAAAAAGTCTTCCCTTTGGGAATTAGGTTTTCTGGGCCCTGAAGAAGCTACATGCAAAATCTGGAAGCATAGGATTGAATTCAAATCCAGTTGCTCGCGCGAGTTTTTCAATTTGTTTATTTGGTCAACCCTGAAGCCGGACCCTACTAAAAAAGTCTTCCACCCGGATTTTCCCGATGTAAAGACCATAACAAAGTAAATGAACACAAAAGTAAGCATATTGAAGACGTCGAATTTTCCAGATGAGCGATTTTGGATGTCAAAATTTTCAAACATTGGTTTCGACTAGTGCGCCCTTCCCAATTCGTTTTCCGCTTTGTCAAATGATTACTAGTCACTTTTTAAACAAAGATATCATAACGAAAGACATATTTAAATCTGCAAAAAAGTCGATATGCATTTTCCCTTCGTTCTCGAGTGGGCCCCTTCCGATTTCAAAAATATTTGGAATTTGGGGGTTTTCAAGGGATAGACTTTCATCTCACCAAACGGAAGACGTATTGCTTCTCGTCGCGTTTTTAAACCCGCGGCTCTCTAGCTATACATATAAATTTTGTACAATTTTTAAAAACTCGTGCAGGCTGAAAGATTTTTTTCGTATAAAATTATAACAATCAATCGATTGGATGCCGAAATTACTGTCCTTTTAAAAGGACAGTAACATAAATCGCATTATAGACCACACACGAATAATTGTTTTTGTTTTCTAACACATTAGATTATTAGTACAATCAATTGTAGTAACATTGAAAGCGTAATATTATTTAAAAAAATCCCTATCAATACGAACCTTCAGTAGTTATACATGACAAAGTCAAAGTTGAGAAGCAACAAAAAAGTACGATTTTTTAAACAATATGCCACCGAACTTGAAACTAGACACATGTACTAGACATGAGCAAGTATAATACATCTATTTCCATCGAAAAAACACTTGTTACATCTTGTTCATAAAAGCTGAAGCCAATAATACACAACCTAATTTACCGTCCCTTTAAAAGGACGCTAGTATTATTTTCCTATATTAAATATGCGATTGCATGTGCAAACTATTTTATATTGCAGCTTCTTTATAATGTGGTCTATAATTTTAATATAAATGTAGTTTTACTCGTATATGTGTACTTTTCATTAAATAAAAACAGTGAAATAAGAACATTGCGCAAAATAATGAAGTTCATAACGTAATGCAGATTAGTAAAATAAAGTGTAAATTATGTATCGGAGATATTTAATTAGGTTTTTAAAACACTTTATTTCTCGTAGATACAGTTTTATTATATTGATAGATAATATTACAATTTGATATACAAGCGTAAGCAAGCAGAATGACTGACCCCGTCTCTGTAGAAGCGAGCGTATTTATCTCTTTACTTATCGTATGGAAAATTACCAAGGACAAGGATGCTGATGAAACATATATAGGGTGTGATGAAATATGGTGAAATACAGTGTGTGGAGATATATAATTCCTCCCCTTTTAGTTTTCGCCATATTTTACTCTAAAGTTCTTTCTCTATTCAAAGTACATTGTTTTTCTCTACATTTCCTTATTTTAGGTATTATAAACCTTCTTATAATATAATAACTTATTATTATAATTACAATTAAGTATAATATATAAGAGTGATGATTGTTACTTTCTAATTGAATTTCTTTTATTTGAGTAATTTCTGGTTCATTAAGTATAATATTAGAGATGTTATTTAATTTTGTGTTATTTAATTTTAAAGTAATTGAATCTTTTTCAAAATTTTTAAATTCTATTTCTTTATATTTCTGTATAATTTTCTTAAATATGAAATTATTTATTTGACAATCTTTATTAATTTTTATTTTATAAATTCCTTTTATAAATTGGTTTGTTGTTTTATCGTCACAAGATAATTTTATTTCTTGCTTGTTGGGACTAATTATAATTAATTCATTCGTATTTTTAATTAATTCAACAGTATTTCTCTTTTCTATATTATGATACTTACAATCATCATTCTTTTGATTTTTTAAAATATTATTTAGACATTCACTTATTTCTAAATATTGTGTAATACATAAATATTTATTATTAATATAAGTACATTGATTAATATTATAGTATTTTTCCTGTAAATAGTATAATTGTTGAATTTCATTTACAATCAAGAATCTTTGATTTTGAATCATCGGTAACGGTGTGAATTGGTATAATTTATAATTTTCCTGGGAAAATGTGGGAATAGTAAGGATAAAGTATATTTGTCCTTCATGGTATTCACAGTGTGATTCAATTAGTTCGTTTAGATTCCAAATATTTGTGTCTTGTGTTATTTGCTTCAAATTCTCATAAGAAATTATACTAGTGTCTAATTTGTGTAATGAACAAAATGTGAGACTATTTTGAAT
This sequence comes from Agonum fuliginosum, assembly GCA_947534325.1. Taxonomy (NCBI): domain Eukaryota; kingdom Metazoa; phylum Arthropoda; class Insecta; order Coleoptera; family Carabidae; genus Agonum; species Agonum fuliginosum. The sequence goes on along the minus strand of OX384037.1, from coordinate 24,805,056 downwards.
TTGTTTAGACAACTCATTCAGATTTTCTATGATTAATATTAATTTTTGAAATTTATTTTCTATATCTATATAGATTTTCCAATCAAAGTTACCTCTTAAAGCACTAATTATTGTGTTTATTTGGTTTTTCAGTTCCTGTTCGTTATGTATTATGTTTTGTAATTGTGAGTTGAATTTGTCTGTCATTTCTTTATTATTTTTAACTATTTGATTATTTTGCGTTTGTAGAATCTTTTGATTTGTTTTTAATTGGTCAAACATTTTTTCGTATTTTTCTCCATCAGTTGAATCTAAATTTCCAGATATTGATTTTATAATTGAGCCTATTCCATTTATGAGTCCACGTTTCTGTCTTTTATTAAATAGTTTTTGAATTTGATTAGTTAAGTCTTGGAAGTTATAATCTAATATGTTAATATAGGTTTTGAAAGAGTTTTGCCTATTTCCTAGGTTTTTAATAAGAATTTCTCTATTTATACTAATTTTGGAAAATTCTTCATAAATAGGGGTTATGTTATAATTAAAATAAATGAGTTGCTCTCCTGTTTTTATGTTACAGTCTCCCAATTCGGCGAGGTGGAATCCATTATTGTTGGATATATCTTGAATTTGTCCATAGCATCTGTAATTATTATTTAATTTTTAATTGATTGATTCTAATATTTTTATCTCTATTTTTCTTATCTAATATTTGAATTTTTCCTAATAAAGGATTATAGTTCTTTACTGAATATTTCCTAAATAAGGGTTTTTTTATTTTGTGAATAATTCGCGGGTTTTGTTTTACGTAAACTTCATTTTTAATTTCTAATGGGTTGTCATTTTCGATATATCTTTTAATTTTTTCTTTCTCAATTTTGTCCGATATTTGTTGTCTAATTTCGGTTTGTTTTGTCATGTGGTTATCTATTATGTTATCTGTTTCTTCTTTATTAAAAATGTTTTCATTTGAGATGCCGAAAAGTATTTCGTTTGGGCTTAATTGTGTTATGCTATGTTTTGTGTTATTATAGGCTAGTATAGCCATTTGAACTTTTTCTGATATAGACTTGTCTTTAATATGTTGTTTTGAATGTAATATTCTAATTTGTTCGATTATTGTAGAATGAAATCTTTCTACAGCGTTGCTTTTAGGATTATTTACGCATATGATATGAATTTTTATTTTATTTCTAATTAATAAGTCTTTAATTAAATTATTATTGAATTCCGTTCCGTTGTCCATTATTATTTCTTTTTTCAAAATAAGTTTGTAATTTCTTTACTACAGTCTTTGCGCTTTTATCTTCTACTTTTAATATTTGTCCGTGTTTAGAGAATTGGTCGAAAATAGTTAAGTACGGTTCTTTATCTAATGATAATAAGTCTATGTTTATGATTTCGAACGGAGTCTTTAGTGTGGGTGTAAGATTGTCGGTGGTCTTTATCGGTTTTCTTTCATACTTGTTACATCTGCATATTTCGCAGTTATTAATGTAATCTTGAATGTCCTTGTTCATTCGAGGCCAATAATATTTTTCTTTTAACTCTCTGATAGTGGCTAGAATTCCTCTATGATTTGTTATACCCGTATGAAAATCATAAATTATTTCTAATTGTTCTTCTTCGTTTTCTATGTTTTCTACTAATTTTGTACAGGCTATAATATTTATAGAATTTGCTTGAAATTTATTTTGTAAGATCTTTGAAACTTCTTTATCTAGAGATTTTTGAAAGAGTGCTAAATATCTGATTTTTGGTATCAAATAGGTTTTTATAAATTCAGTAACGTCTTGTTCAAAAGTGTTTTCGTTAAATTTGCAAATAAATCTTTGTTTTTTGTTATTAAAGTATTTTTCAATTTTGATGTTTGTGTCATCGGGTACTTTATAAAATATGATTTGATTATCTGCAATGTTTATTCTGTCGTCTGAGTATTTTATGCCTGCGACTGGGTTTTCATCAGAGCTATGAATTGTTTGTTGATCTTCGTTTTCATCAACATTATTTTGTTCGCTATCATTAGTGATTTCGTGTTTGTTTACACACGGCAATGAATAAACGTTTATATTTATATTAGTGTCTTCAAATATCTTATTTAATTTTGCTTTTACTTTTTCCCATTCTAAGTTGTCTAAGCCACAACCTAATTTTGGAATATTAATAATTTCTAAATCATTTTTTATCATGTAATCTCTTAATTCTTTTAAAGGTTTGTCTAAATTTTTGTATGAAGGAGTATCATAATGGTTTATTTTTGTAATTAAATGGAATATGAGTTTTTCATCTGAATTTTGAATAATTAAACTTTTGTTATTTTGTGTTTTACAGTAATTTTTACTTTGATATTTTTCATTGACTATTTTAGCTAATCCTTTAGACATTTTACAGTCTTGTGATATACAATGACCAAAAGGGTTTTGTTCTAATACATCTCCAATCTTTTCAATTAATTTATACTTAGGTTTTTGTCTTGATAAAAGGTCTGCGATTACGTTATCTTTTCCTTTCAGATAATTTATATCGAAATTATATTCGCTAAGTTCAATTTTCCATCTTATGAGTTTCTGATTGGGATTTTTCATATTAAATAGCCAAATAAGTGGTTTGTGATCAGTTTTTATAATAAATTTTCTACCGTAAATGTAGGGTTTGAAATTTCTTACTGCCCAGACTATAGCTTTTAATTCTTTCTCAATTGTACTGTAATTTTGTTCTGCTTTGTTTAATGTTTTTGAAGCATAGCAGATAGGTAATTCTTTATTATCATGTTCTTGTGTCAAAACAGCTCCAATCGCAAAATCGCTTGCGTCAGAAGTGATAATAAAATCTTTGTCAAAATTGGGATTTTGTAATATTGGTGATTCAGTTAGTATGTTTCTACATTTGGTAAATGCTTTTTTATATTCGTCATTGTCTATGTCGATTTTAGTATTTTTCCTTAAACAGTTTGTGAAAGGTTTTGTTAGTTCTGCGTAATTGGGTATGAATCTTCTGTACCATCCTAATGTTCCTAAAAATTGTTTTATTTCCTTTTTTGTTTTTGGTAAATTTAAATTTTGTATTATTTCTACTTTATTTTTGTCTGTTGTTAACCCGTGTTCATTTATTACGTAACCTAAATATTTTACTTCTTTTTGAAAAAATTCCGATTTGTCTAATTGAATTTTTAGTCCTGCTTGTCTTAATTTTTCGAATACTAATTTTAGATTTTGAGTATGTTCATCAAATGTTTTGCCGAAAATAATTATGTCATCCATATAGACTAGACATATTTTATTAATTAGGTCACCTAAGACATTATTAATCATTCGTTGGAATGTGGCAGGTGCATTTTTTAAGCCAAAGGGCATTCGAGTAAATTCGAAATGTCTTAAGTTTGTAGAGAATGCAGTTTTTTCTCTATCTTCTTTACGCATTTTAATTTGGTGGAAACCAGAGTGCAAATCTAGGGTTGTAAAATATTGAGATGGTCCTATGTGATCAAAAAGTGTATCTATATTCGGGATGGGAAATTTATCATCTTTTGTTACAGCGTTCAATTTTCTAAAATCTATAACCATTCTAGTTTTTTGTTTTCCGGATGAATCGAGTTTCTTTGGAACAATCCATATTGGGGAAGACCAGGGTGAAAAAGATTTTTGAATAATTTTATTTTTTAAAAGTGATTTTACATGTTCTTCTACCTCCTTTTCATATATTTGAGGTAATCTGTAGTTTTTAGTATAGACGGGTGTTTCGTCGTTAAGAATTATTTTATGTTCTATTGTACTAGTACACGTTAGATTTTCATTATCTTTGGGAAACAGATCTTCATATTGTTTTATTAATTTATTTAATTTTCCTTTTTCAAATTCGTTCAAATGAGTATCTCTAATTTGAATGTTATTTACTTCAATTTTTATTTTTTCTAATTCTTGTAATTTATAAATATTTTTTCCTACTTGTACTTCATTATTTTGGAAGTTTAATTGAATATTTAATATTTTGAAAGCTTCTATACCTAGAAGTATATTATAATTTTTATGAAAATTGTAGACATAGCATTTTAATGGTTGGCTTTGAATTTTTATTATCGCGTAAGTATCACATGTTGATTTACTATTGACAGTTTTAAATGTTAAATTTTCTTTGTATGTCTTTATTTTATATTGTTTAATTAAATTTGGATGAATAAAGTTAATTGAGGAACCGGTGTCAAAAAGTATTACGTATGGTCCAATTTTTAAAGTAGGTAGATTTTTTGTGATAGAAGACATTACGTAGTTTCCTCGTCCGTTGTCGGTTCTAATTCTAAAAAATCATTCTCGGTATTTTGATTTTCTAATAATTGTTCGTCGTTTTCGTCAATATAATTTTCAGTCTCTGTGTTTGATTCATTACAAAGATAATTTTGTCTTATTGATTGTGTTGACATTGGTTGTGTTAATCTAGTTGTTTGTGACATAGGTGTGTTGTATTGTCTTTTATTTTCTGTGGCATTTCTAATATTTTGTTTTGGAGCGAATTGTTTGTAAGTGGCTCCTTGTTGAGGATTAAATGGTTTTTGAGGGAACATTTGTCCAGGGAATTTTTTAGGTGGAATATTTATTCTTTGGTTAAAATTCTCTTGTGGTTTAGATAAATTTGGAAGATGTGGATTATTAATAAAACTAAATTCATTTTTGAGTAGTTTTTCACACTGTTCCAAAGTTGTAGGATCTTTGACAATAAATGAACCTCTAATTGAAGTTGGTAGTAGTGAAATAAATCGTTTTACAATGAATTTCTGATTTTCGGTTGTAATTGCATTTTTTTGTAATTGAGTATAATTCATTAATAATATTTTTGATTTATAGAGTGAAAATTTTTCCATAATTTTCTTCAATGTGATTTCAGCATTTTTCTGAAATTTAATTTCCATAATCTCTATTATTAACGTTTCTGGAGTACTTTTGTCCATGAAATTTTCTTGTAAAAATGTTTTTAATTCTTCCCAATCGGCAAATTCATTGTTACTTATTATTTCCATTGCTTGATCATTTAATTTTAGTTTTATCATACTAAAAATGAATAATCTTTGATTGTTTGTTAATGCAAACGTATTTAGTAAATTTAAAATTATGTCTGTTTGTTTTATGAAACTTGGTAAAACTTTAATGTTACCATCATAATTTGGAATTGTTTTGAGAAATTGGTCAATTTCTCCAATTGTTGTAAGAGCCATTTTTCTGACTGTTAAGTTACTTGGTTTAAGTTTAAAATTTAAATTGAAATTTGACACTGGGTCTAATTCTGTATCAGAATTTTCACTTATAGTACTTAGTGTACTGTCACTATCGTACATAAATTTTAAAATATTTTGTGTGTTCGGTACTGTGCCGGTACCACGATAGCTTTATTACTAGATCGTGTCTAGAGCTACCCCTTTGTGTAATAATTATTATAAGTACAATTTTTATATTTTAAAAATGTAACTTACAAAGTAAATATGAATACTAGGAAAGTTGTCCACAGTTTTAGGAGCATTCCTAGGGTAGTACTGCTTGGCTTGATATCGTCGTTGTGAAGAACAGCAAGTCTGCTTTAAAGGTGATTTCTCGGGTACAGCAAGTCCTCGTTTTCCGGAGACGTGAACCAGGTGAGACAGAAACAGGAGACGTGATCTTCTTTTAAAGATGGGTCGTGGTTAGACCCTGATGGGCTACAGGTAGAAGCCGTTTATCTTCTTTTGTAGGTGTGTAGGTATGCGGTAAAGAATTTAAAAATTCACCACAATATTGTATTTATTGTGTCGGCACTGTTATCTATCAATCCTACCAAGACTGCGCCAATTATGTATCGGAGATATTTAATTAGGTTTTTAAAACACTTTATTTCTCGTAGATACAGTTTTATTATATTGATAGATAATATTACAATTTGATATACAAGCGTAAGCAAGCAGAATGACTGACCCCGTCTCTGTAGAAGCGAGCGTATTTATCTCTTTACTTATCGTATGGAAAATTACCAAGGACAAGGATGCTGATGAAACATATATAGGGTGTGATGAAATATGGTGAAATACAGTGTGTGGAGATATATAATTTGTATGTTACCTAACGAAAGTAGAAAAATATATTTTTTCCAATACCTGCACCGAAAACACCACCTTTCGTCTCTATTATTAGGGACGAAAGTGAGGTGAGTGACCGGCCAGAAAGGAATAGTACTTTACCTTCCGCGTTATGCGAGAATCCACTTGATTTTTTCTCCCGAGGGAGAAAAAAAACTGTTCCTCCAGTTTTATGCGGAATTTTAAAATTGATTATTTAGATTATTTTTATTTATTTTATGGAATTATAATACATTTTCCAATGTTATCATCATTCGGCTCATCCATTTCTTCAACTTTTAACTGTTTTCGGTGCAAATATTGAAAAAAATATCGTGTGCATCTCGGAACAAAATACGCCACTTCCGTTCCTAGTTGCACAATATAAATACTATTTTTAGTTTTTAATAGAAGCACTTATTTTCACTAATTTGTGTTGGGTAATGAACTACATTATTTCACGCAATGGTCTTATTTCACAGATTTTATTTAATAAAAAGTACACCATAAAATTACTTTTATTATAGACCACATTGTAATGAAGTTTCAGTATTAAATAGATTTTACTTGCAACCGCATATTTAATTCTATTTAAAATGTAGTTTGTAAATAACCTAATTCGGATGTTTATGTAAAAATTTATAAGTGACATAAATTGAATAATTTCATAACAATTGCACTTATTCGAAGGAAAGTAGAAAAATATTGTAATCTTTCTCACGAAATGAAAATTAATATTATAAATTTCATTCTTTCATTACTATTATTACAATTATATCCTACATATCTACCACGCTTTCACCCAACTTGAGTGTTAGTCCAGTAATTAGGTACTTTTTGCATGCAAAAGGTTGAGGAGTTTTGAAACTTGGTAGGATCGTTGCCTAGGTGGCTCTAAGGTTGAGAATTCGAGAGACTGCCGCCATCTTGGAAAAATGGTGCCTAAAATCAGTTCCTGTAAGTTTTAGAGAAAAAGTTTCTTAACAAAAGTTTTAGAGGATTAAATTTTATTCATAATTATTCTTATACTTTTTTTTCAGGCTAATATTTTAGGAGTTACAGAGCCAAAAAGTAGACAGAATTTTTAAAATTATTAAAATTATGTGCCAATTAGTGTACCCAAAGTTGTTTCATGCAATTAAGTAATGAAAACTCATACTTTTGTCAACTCGTTTTCACACCATCCCTGTTGATTAAGTCTACTAGGCTGGACACTAAGACCAAATAAGATAGGGTACCCTGCATTTTAAGATTAAAGCATATCGTTTAAGCATTATATGTGTTCTTTAGACCATTCTCTGCCGATCCGAAATTCTAGAAACTTCCGGAGTCCCATAGAGAATGTGTATTGCGAGTTGCATTTCCATTTTTTTAATTTTTCACGTTTATCTCGTAAACGGTTATCATTAATTTTTTCAGGTAAAAATATCGACTTTTGGTTTTTAACTTCGATTCTTAAGACATTTTTCTATCAACATTATTATTATCAAAAATTTTCGGATTCTGGTTTCGTCACAATATTTTAAAGAAAGAAAAAAAATGTTTTTTAAATTTCTTGTGTTTAATCAACTCGCAATACACATCCTCTGTAGGACTCCGGAGGTCTTAGCGCTCGGCTTAGTAGGCTTAATCCTTAGGGGTGGTGTGACAACGAGTTGAGAAAAGTTTGAGTTTTCATTACTTAATTGCATGAAACAACTTTGGGTACACTAATTGGCAAATAATTGGAAACAAAAGCGTGCAAATGTTGCTTTTCTGTTTTTTTTAAATTCGGTCTATTATTCGGTCCTGTAAATCCTAAAGTTTTAACCTGATTTTTGTTAAGAAACTTTTTCTCTATAATCTAAAACGGAGTTAAGCCTGTTTTACATTATACTTTTTTCGTCTAAATTCTAGTTCGAGATTCATCCGAGAAGTTCCTAGCCATTTCTAGTATAATGTAAATCAGAAATTCCCATTCGAGTTCCGTTCGATTTCCATACTTTTTTCTAGTATAGAAATATACGCCCGGCTCTATTTTTCTATTCGAGATTCATACTAGATTTGTCTACGCATGCGCAGTTCAATCTGGAGTCAGTTTGACCAACCTTTAAAAGTTTTGATATTTTGTTTTAATTTGTTCACGTTGACGTTTATGAGTTTTGCACTTGTACGTGTTATTCAAGTTGTGTTAATATTTTTTCCATTATAAATTCTAACCTCAAAATCTTAAGTTGTCACTTGTCAGAATAAGTAAGAATATTATTTATTATTTAGAAGTTGCCAAACTTGGACCATTTCGGAAAAAATCGAAGAATTCCGATCGTATACGAATAGTTTCTAGTTTGGAAATAAAGTATGAAAATCGAACAAATCTCGGATGTAAATCAAACGAGAAATCTAGCATGAATCTAGACGAAAAAAGTATAATGTAAAACAGGCTTTATTTTATATATTAAAAACTGATTTTGGGCGCCATTGTTCCAAGATGGCGGCGGCAACGGCGGTCGCAAACTTAGAGTAATACTTAGAGCCATCTAGTCTGCAATCCTACCAAGTTTCGAAACTCCTCAACTTTTTGCACGAAACCACATTTTTTATGTCTCTAATCACCCGACAGCGTGATCCAGTGCGTTAACTGGCTGCGGCCGGCTACGGCAGTCAACGTGAGATCGATGGTTCGAGTCTCCGTCGGGCGACAATTTGTCGTAAAAACTAAAAATGCCCAAGGTCTGGCATTCAATCACACTCGGGTGTTACAAGCTATCCACTTGTTCACCTTAAATGTAGTCCTGGTTGCACAAAGAATATCTCCGCTGCCGTTGTGGTTGAAATCACAGATCGCCGCACGGCTTGAGATTCTGACTGCACTAAGATGAATGGGTGGAGACTGATCCCCTCCGATAAAAGGATCTACTCCCACGGGAGTGTTAAGCCACTATATATAATGACTGGACTATGGACAGTCTCACATATTTGTGAGTTACCTATTTGTATATTTTGTTGTCAAATTTAAATCAAAATAAGATGTTACAGTACAATATTTGGAATTGCATCATTGTTATTGTGAATAATTATTGTCCTTTATTAAAATATATATTTTTGAAATGATAGTTCCAGGAATGCATGTGTATGTTAAAGTTAGTTTTAATTTAATATTTCAGAGATATCGTCACGAGTTTTCCGAACTAAGAAAAATAATGGCAGAAAAATTTTGGGCAGCAAATGCTGACAGTCCTCCTGAAGAACAGGAAGTAATCTTACGATATTCGAGATACGTGCACATTGTTTCTGTATTTCAAACCATTAATTGTACTGCCACAGGGGTAATTTGGGCTTTGAAACCAATTCTAGAAATGTATGTCTTGAGGGGTCCTGATGAACCTTTTCAAAGAAGTTTGCCACTTCCTCCTTGGTGTCCCTTTCATATTGGTAATTAATAGTTTATTTTTAAATTAATGGTCTAGTAAAATCGATGAAGACAGAAATAAATAAAATATTTTCTAATTTTTTTCACAATAATTGTTACTTTGCGAACTGATTAAAGACCGCAAAATCATATTTTAGCGGATACTGTCCTAATGGAGTAAAATATTACAGGAGAGGAATCTGCACATGTTTACATTGTTGTCATATGCACAGGCAAACGTGAAATATTGTTAGAATAATTCTTCTTCTACTTCCAATGGCTCTACAGCCCAAATCGGGCCCTGGCCTCCCCTTAATGGTGTTAGAATTAGAGACAGATAAAAATAGTGGCTTGTCAAATCTGCTGATATTTAAGTAGTTATTTAGTATAATTGATTTTGGTGGTTTGCAAATAAATATTATGTCGTATGAGCAAAATACCGAAGCTCCTTAACCCGATTCAATTTTTTACCGATCGCCCCAGTGCTTTAGCATTAGGCAAACCACCTAGAACCTAAAGTTACGGGATCAATTAAAACAATTAAGGATTTAGTATATAAACCGCCGGGTTTGCCATCGAAAGACAGTTTATTTGTGACTGAGATATCGTGACATTCGACAGTAGAGAGAATCATCCGAGACCGACCATAGAGGTGCAGCGGAGTCATACCCTGGAGAAGCCGTCCGAGAAACCGATCGTCAACCGTTCTACGTAGGTGATTAAGTCTTATTGTCTTTGTTGTTGTTGTTGAGAAATTGTGACACTAGCCCTGTGAGTTTTCGCACCGGAAAACATCTCTGTGAGTTTTTCCTTTTGCAACCTTCCAGTCGCGTGGTTTCCTGGTCTGGAGAGAGAGTATCTAACATAACGACTGTGAGTTTTCCAGACGCACGTCATCGTTTTCCACGACTGAAGTAGCGCTGCGAGTTTTCCGAACGACTATCGTGACATACCGCGGTATTTCCCGACAATCGACCGTGAGTTTTCCTGTGCTACCGTAAATCGACCTCGTAACGGCTGCGAGCTTTACCTGACGAAACTGGACGAGGTAGTCAAGTTTTCCTCCGCAACGACTTTGAGTTTTTCTTGTGAATTCACTGTTGTTTTTTACCCCTTGACGGCTGTGAGCTTTCCTGGCGTCTTACGTTCACGACGTCTGCGAGTTTTCCTGACGTCACCGATTCCACCGTCGCGACGCCCATACGTCGATTTTGAGTTCTCGCCAAAAACCGGTTCCAAACCCCGTCAGGAGTGTTCCGAGACCATCGCTGTCGCGACGCCTAGCGTCGTATCCGAGATAATCGCGTTCTTCGACACTGCGCGGTTCCGAAGCCCCAGAACCCCATTCCGACACCGCCGACAGCATCAGGGAGATCACCCGAACTACATACTTGAGCGTCGCCGTCGCTACGCCCAGGCGTCGGTTTTGAGTTATCACCGGGAATCGATCCCAGACGTTGTCAGGAGATCACTGAGACCATCGAAGTCGCGACGCCCAGCGTCGTTTTTTTGTTAACGCCGATTGCAGTTTCCGCTAGTCGGGAGTCGATTCCGACTACACTGCACCGATCGACGCCGAACACAGTTTTAATCGACTCCGGAGTACTCAGAGACAAAACACCGACGTTCGAGACGTCGACACCACGTCACCACCGCCGCGACGCCCGGCGTCAATTGTACAAAGACACGACCCAGAGGGACCACCGATCGAGGGTACCATCGTGGACCCACCGCCGTCACGAAACCCAGCATCGACTACGGCAAAATCCGACCGACCGACAACTCAGCAGAAAACCATTCTATTTCAATTTGTAATTATTGTATTGTTAAATAAACCCTGGTTACTACAAAACGCTAGTTTATTTACGCGAATAAAGGACACCTGGAACATCTCCAAACCTGCTATCCGACATCCGACTGTTGGCGCCCGAGCATATCTCACGCCAATTATATTGCGACGTACCTCGAAAGTACGTCACACGATATAGGGTACAACGTTTGAGAATGAGATAATTTTTTTCATCAAAAATGTATTAACAAAACATCTACATCTAAAGAGAAAACATTATGTTTCGTAATATAAGTGATAGCAGAACCAATAAACAGCCTTAATATTTCAAAATGTGTTTCTTATGCTGTTATTATTATTAACGTATGATTTTGAGCATTTATAATTTACAATATACCTAATAAAATTTGTATCTCGCTCGCATTTAAAAACTGGTAAATTCTATCCTATCTCAGTTGCATACAAACAGACAGTTTGTATAGCATCGATTTCTCTCATGTAATATTTTACTCCATGCCTGACTGTTATTTTTATTTTCATCTTTTATAGGATTATTTTCCCTGATTTTCAAATTTGGGAAGCATGTACTAATTTTTTTTATAACACGTACGTGTACTGAGTTTCAAAGGACTCATCTAATTTAAGGACTCGGCTTGCACCTCGTCCGTAAACAGATGTTTCCTTAAAACTCTATAATTGAAAAAATATTGACAGTCCGGTGTTAAGATACTATTATATTTAATTTAATTACATATAACGAAAAAATATTTATTGGTAAAGTATATATTTTGATGATTTTCTAGACTTTCCATTATTCAGAAAAAGTGCGAAAAATAGGAAAAGCCAATACATAAACAAAGTACACTGTTAAAAAAAATTGTTTAAAACGTAATCAAAACGGAAGAGTAATTAATTTAATAATCAACTACACGCTAATTATAGCCATGGACATGCAGCGCCTGTGTGCAAAAATTTTAATGGCACCTCACAAATTAAAATTTAAAGTTAAAATTGTACCTACATAGGTAATGTTTTTAATTAGCCTAAAACTATCAATATTTATTAATTTCATAACGCAAATTTAACATCTCATCATAAATATGTATAGATAAATTTTAATATTAGTACCTACAGTGCAGTGCTTGTTCGCTTGTTGCTAGAATAAAGCATAAGTTTGTTCATATGCATTCTTATATAAGTTTTCAACTAATGCATGTTTTAACTATGGAATGCCGTTTTAGTATTTATTACAAAGGTTTTATCACAGAAATATAACATTTATCACGTGAATTTAATTAAAATATAATATTCTTCATCGTAAAGATTATTTTATCGAATTAAATTAACTTTAGTTTATTTGAATTCGTAACATTTTTACTGAGTAACATATAATTGTTTATATATTGCATTGAAAAGAAAATTTTTCATTATTACCAAACTAAAAGCTAAATAATTTTGTCGCCCTGCATTATATTTAACTTTAACAAAATATTTGACGTCTATAATGAATAAATTTTGTTTATAACGCAAAACTTATGTCCCATAATGTAATAGATTTAAAATGTTTCATGGTAAAACTGATAAGTTAAATATATTTTATTTTTAGTTTGTAATTTTTAAAAAATACAAGAATAATTATTTATTATAAATTGGAGTGTAAAACTATTGTTCGTTATTTTTCAGAATCCTTATTATTTTCACATTTCTAATGTAGTATAATAAAAAATTAATATTTAACTATATAACATAAGAATTCAGTCTCACCTGCTATATAATAAAACATTTATTTTCAATTTTATTTTTTACTATTTAGATATAATATAACAAGCATACAGTGTCAGTTAAATATAATATAAAATTTCGTATCTAATAGCAACTGAGCTATTTCAAATTTAAAATAAATTCAGAATTAAAATGTTATAGAAAATATTAATTCTCTATCTCTGTCTGTCGTAGGTCATATTAAATTTTACTAAAATAGAATTAATACGTTGTATAAAATAAGAATTCTCCGTCCTTTTCTGTTTTCAGTGAATATAAAATTATAATTATTTATAAATATATATATATACATAATATATATATATATATATATATATATATATATATATATATATATATATATATATATATATATATATATATATATGTATATATATATATATATAAATATATATATATATATATATATATATATATATATATATATATATATATATATATATATATATATATATATATATATATATATATATATATATATTTATATATATATATATATATTTATAAATAATTATAATTTTATATTCACTGAAAACAGAAAAGGACGGAGAATTCTTATTTTATACAACGTATTAATTCTATTTTAGTAAAATTTAATATGACCTACGACAGACAGAGATAGAGAATTAATATTTTCTATAACATTTTAATACTGAATTTATTTTAAATTTATATTATATATATACATATATATACATATGATTTATTTGAAGTATTTTGCACTAAAAGCAATAGGGAACGACATATTCCAATATGAAAAAATTAACATTGTTTAAATCAATTCACCACCCGATATTATGCACTTATGTAAAGTTCCGAATAATGCCATAATGATAAATTTCAGATTTTAATCATGTCATCAGCAATAGGGCTGCGAAAAAACATCGATCGATCGATCAATATGATCACAGGTAACATTTAATCGATCAGATCGATCAATATTTTTGATTGCTGATCGATCTAATCGATTGATCGTTCGGATTTGGATGATCGATTGATCGTTCGGATTTGTATGATCGATCATAAATTACTAATACATGTAATATTAATAACATTATTACCAGTCCTTTAATATTTAGTACAGGTAGATAATTATTAGATCGATCTAATCAATTTATTCGATCAGATCGATCGATCAAGATCGATCGATCGATTTAATCGATCAAATCTGACGGTACAAGATCGTTCAAAAATTTTTATGATCGCGCAGCCCTAATCAGCAGTCAATATAATGGTCTGTTCACACTAGGAAAGATTTACGTAAAAAGTTTCATGCAAGTAAAACAAGTGCTAGGAGAATTATAAAAGAAACTGTTAATACCGGTTATATTTTATAGAAACTAATTATTTCTATAAAATATATTAAAGGTAGTGATCTTTAATATAATAAATAGAAAAAAGAAACATATTAAGAAAAACTTTCCTCGTGTGAACTAGGCTTAAGAAATCTAATCTTATCGATCAAGAGATAACCTCACTTTGTCACTTTCATTTTGACAGAAGCTTGGAGCTTGGCATGTCTGCGTATTTCGTACTTAAAGCATTCGATTTTAGTTTATTTGTTTTACTGGATGCACTAAATTAACCATTAATATTATGCAAGCTGAGAAATGTAGATTTCTTTAAATGGATTGTAGTACTTATGTTAATATTTGTGTATTCAGATTCGTTATAAAATGATATATTACTGCGCCTAATTGTTCATTATTATTTTTTTAGGTATGAATCACATTTTAAGAGATAACTATACTTCATTTCAGCTAAGAAAATAGCGTTGGGTTAGATAGGGCAATGATATTCTTGAAACTGATTGGTTGAGATGAGAGGTAGATTTACACTAGCAAACATTTTCATTTCCGTTAACATTACTTATACCTTCTTATTTTGAATTTCATAGTTACATCGAAGTACTACATTATTCTATAGATGACAGCTTTATTCACAAAACATAACTTATTTAAGATCGCGTCAAATTTTGAACTAATAAAATGTGTGAGTGTAAAACTTACTGGCATTCGCAGTGCCATCTGCTATTTTCTTAGCTGAAATGAGGTATAGTTTATTGAAAATATAATCAACTTTAATTCAGTAGCTGTGAATATGAAACTAGATTATTATAGGTAAACACATCCAAAATATGTATGAGTTTGACACCAACAAACAACTAAGTAATTCGATTCTATGAAATATCAAAATACCTTCACATCCATAGCCATTAGCCACTACAACAAAAAAGAATGTATTTAAATAGAAGTTTTTGTTCGCATAAGCATTTGTCTTTTTGAAATGTATACTTCTTGTGCTATGGATTTTGTTCCAGCATTCTAGGCTCGTTAAAATCATATTATTCACAATATTATTAAAAGTATTAGTTTTAAATTATTAAGTATTATTTACACTACTATACTGTACACTTTAAATTGATATTTCATATAAACTATACGATATGTCAGATTAGCCGAGCGGTTTGCAGCGTATAGGAACATCGTCCCGAAGGTCCAGGTCCATGGTTCAAATCCAGCACGATCCAGCAAATATCAAATTAACATTTGTATCTCTCTCCGGTTCTATGGATTCTCGATGGATTCAACTTTTAGTTATAAAATGTTGCTTAAACATGTGTTTTTTAATATAAATAAAATAATTATTGCTACATTTTATATAGTACGTAATACAGAAATGTATCTGCCATTTCTATATGCCATATGGCGGTAACCTGCCGTGGCCATATAGCAGTACCGTTGTCTTTCAAACGTAACTCCCATGTGGCATACATGGTGAGAATGGCTGACATAGGAAAGCGCATGCAAGCTCCATATATGTTGCATGCCATATGGCAGTAGACATGAATGGTGTACGTGTTTTATGTATGCCATATCATAGTTATCTAACTGTGTTTGCTGGGTAAGATCAAGTAATCTTTACGTGTACCAAAAACCCAAAACTATCTCTATTACTTTCGACAATCTTTGAGTCACATAAAATAAAACTGACACTTTTACGTTGAGCTTATTGATTGATTATTCAGCAGTATCTAATTAAATCAAATGTATTGAGTCGCAGAGCTACATCATTCAGTATTGCTAAATGCTAATTATAGTCTGTTTTAAAACTAGGAGTAAAATTTCTATGCTTGTGATTGGCATTGGCTGGAACACTGCTGTTTTTACACCCAACACATATCTAATTATCAGATCGCTATGTTTTCTTTATGATTACTGTCAAACTGTCATTTTTTAAATAATTTCTACAAGGTGAGTATAATTTGAATTTCATTGTTATTTGGTATCAGTATAATTATTACATATTAATATACTTATAAACTACGGTTCAGATGTCTTAAATTACCTACGAGTAAGCTATATTATTCACAACATCTTAAATTATATTGATATCAAATAAGAAGAATGAATTTTAAATATTAATTACTTTATATTATAAACAATTTCCAAAGTGTCACTTTTATTTTGTGACTCAATGATTGTCGAAAGTAATATTAGGTGAACAACATGGCGGAAATAAGTAGAGATCATAGGCGTGCGCACGGTGGGTGCCACGGCACCCCCTAATGCCCTAATATAGTAAAAATGATAATATTAATAACGAAATGTAGAAATAATTTCGGCCGACTACGGCGAAAAGAGATATTTTTTATTCCCGCCTTATTGATAAAATTTCGACCATTTTCAAACCGCCATAACTCGGAGTATTTTCAATCGATTTCGATGAATCTTTGCGGGCGAAAAACTTTGAAGTGTCCACTTTAAAGCGAGCAAATAATGTAGAATTGCTAATATAGTGGAAGACTACCAGAATTCTGTCAACGTTGTCAATCGTACTTAATAAAAGGCCTGTATTTCGACCAGACGAGGATTCCCAGTTCGACGCTGAGCGAAATACAGCCGCGTGGTATTCGCGTATTTACTTTGTCAATTATTGTGTTCTTTATTTTGTTTGTATCATAATTATTAATAGTATTTAAATAAATCTAGTATTTAAACTCAAACGGTGGTATTATTTATTAATAGTGAAGTGACGTCACGACCAGCCGTGAACAGGTAAGTATAATTTAATTATTATACTTTCGACAGTTCTGTGATTCAGTACGTCGACAGGGGTTGTGCTTCACTGCCACAACCCTTTGTTACAATTGGCGCAGCCGGTAGGATCTAGTTGAAGGGCTCTTTTTAGAGTGACTAGAAACGGACAATCGACTGAATTACATACGGCACGATAAGACAAAATTTTATAAAATCAACATGGACGGAAACGACAATATACCAGTCTGTACTACCGTAACGACAACAGTTACTACAACCATTGCTACCACAACAGCAACCCTTCCTGTAACAACCGTAACCCTTCCTGTAACAACCACAATCAGCACAGATGTCGTACTTGGGAATCCGACCGCTCCTCCCGTCACTGGTATCTCGATGCCACCAAGCAACTATTTTTATCATTATTCACCTCCTGGCCCATCACGTGTACCACCGGTAGACATGCCATTCTCGTATCATCTCCCGAATTATTCAAACTTATTTCAAGTAAACACAGACCGTGTTCCAACCTTGATATCACCACCTGTCCCGAGAGCCTTTAACGATCCTGCGTCCATGTCCGCCCTTAAAACAATTGAAACTTATTCCGGAGGTCCCGAATTGGAACCGTTCCTGGATAACGTGGCGACAGTGGCGGAATGTTATCAATGGACGGATAGTCAGGTGGTTACTGCTATAAAGTTGAAACTTAGAGGTGAAGCGCAAAATTGTTTTTATTCGTTGCCGATGGACAAAAGACCATCCACAATGTATACAATGCGAGAGTGGCTTAATCAGTTGTTTGGAAAGCGAACAGATTTTGGCGTAGTAGAAAAAGACTTTTTCAAAATTTATAGACGGAAGGACGAATCGCTTAGAAAATACGCGTTACGTTTAGAAATTGCAGCCGTTAAATTGTTTCCGGCTTCTGATAATAATGAAATGCTGAGTTTGAGGAATCGCATTAAACGCGAGACTTTAATGATGAAGCAGTTTTATGAAGGCCTTGATACAAGGTTAGCGAACGAAATTTGCCGCCTAAGACAATTTGAAACCGTTGAAGAAGCATTGCCGTATGCCGAACACTGTGAGGAGGTATTAGCGCGGCTATTTAAAGAAACAAAAGCTGACACGCATAAAATGCACGTACGATCAATGACCGCCAACCCTGGGAAGCCAGCATATAATCCTAGAAGATCGTATACAGGACCCAGAAAGCCCCCACAATCCGAGGAACTTCTACGCACAGATCAACGATATCTGAACATGCGAGGTCGTTGTTTTAACTGTGGAAGTACCGACCACATAAGTCGAAAATGTCCGAAGCCAAAACAGAAGCTATGTTTTAATTGCGTGAAAGCCGGACATCGTGCAGAAGATAAGTCGTGTCCTTTAAACTCCAAAGCTGTCCCGTCGCCGACTCAGAACCGGACAGGGTAAATAAACGAGTCTGTATTGTTCCGAGAGTCGCAGATTCTGATTTTGATAAAACAAAAGTAGTCGAATTTAGTATTGACAACCGCAAACGTAAATTTTTAGTAGATTCAGGAGCCGCGGTGTCACTATTAAAACGTAGCGTAGCGGCTGAACATAAACTTTCTATCGCGCCGACAGATGATGTATTAGTAGACGTTTCAGGAAACCAATTAAGAAGTGACGGAGTCGTCAATGTAGAAATTAAAACGGGTTTTCGAAATTTAGTACATCAGTTTGTAGTATGTCCTGATGATTTGTATTTGCAAACCGAAGGATTAATTGGAGTAGATTTTTTAGTTCAGCATAAAGTAGTAATTGATTTTGACAAAAATAGTTTCAAAATTAATAATAATGTTTTATCAATGTCAGCAATCTTAAGGAATGATGAGAATACAGACGAGTGTGTAAACGCCATATTAGCTGAGACGACAGTTAATGAAATGCACACACAGCAGAATTCCACTAGTTTGGATCAGATTGCAGTTAACAACCGCAACACTGATCAACCGATGGAAAATTCAAATGTTGGAAAACAGGATCAACTTAGTAGAAATAAACCGGATCCTGCAATTCTAAATTTGAATCCGATCGTAGAGTGCGAGGTGTTACCTATTTCAGAAACGCAAAAACTTGCTGAAGTTAAACCGTGTTCTGACACTCTAAATTGTAGACGCGATACAGAAAATTTGTATTTGTTCCGCGTAATGGAATCAGCTAGCATTCCACCAAGACATACAGCAGTAGTAGAAATAAAGCTGGATAAGCGAATTCCAGATATGACGTATGTACTTGAGCCGAAGGAACTTGATATACCAGGTGTTCTTATCGCACGGACTATCGTTAAGAAGTGCAATAATGCTAAACAGTTCGTAAATATTTTAAACGTAAATGATTATGAAATCAAAATTGATAGCCATTTACCCGTCGGTTTAGCAGTAGCAGCAAAAGAAGACACCGAAATTGATTATGAAAATTGTTTAAAAATAAATTCGATTGATAAAACAAAATTACATAAGTTTAATTTAGATCATTTGCCGACAGAAGAAAGTAAACGGCTTACTAAATTTTTAAATGAATATGCAGATATTTTCAAGCCAAAAGATAAACCGCTGAGTAAGACAAGTCTTGTGAAACACCGTATACATACAAGTAGTAAAGTTCCAGTTGCACGCGCTCCGTATCGGGTTCCATTTAGTCGTAGAGACATTATGAAAGAATTAATAAGCGATATGTTAGCTAATAATGTAATTCAACCCTCAGTTAGTCCATATTCTGCACCAGTAGTATTAGTAGAAAAGAAATTAGTAAATGGAGAAAGTTCGTTTAGATTTTGTATTGATTATCGGGAATTAAATAAAATTACCAAAAGGGATTACTTTCCCATACCAAATTTACAAGATACATTAGATCAACTGGGCAATGCAGTACGATTTACGACTTTAGATCTAACCAAAGGCTACTGGCAAGTAGAAATGGACCCAAGGGACAAGGAAAAGACCGCTTTTTCGGTACCATGGGGTCATTACGAATGTAACCGGATGCCTTTTGGACTGGTCAATAGCCCCAGCACGTGGCAACGACTTATGTATACCGTGTTATCAGGCTTGACTGTGACTCACTGTTTTGTTTATCTCGATGACATTATTTGTTTTAGCTCTGATAATTTAGATGAACACATGGGAAAATTGAAATTAATATTTGATAGACTTCGTGACGCGAATCTTACTCTAAATCCCGATAAATGCAAGTTCATGAAGACCGAAACCAAATACTTGGGTCACATTGTAAGCAAAGACGGCGTGAAACCTGATCCCGAAAAGATAAGTGCAGTAAAGGAATTCCCCGTGCCTCGTGATGTCACCAACATTAGAACATTTCTAGGCTTGTTAACGTTTTACCGACGGTTTATTCCAAATTTTGCTGAAATTGCACTACCTTTAACTCAACTCACAAAGAAAAATTATAAATTCGTTTGGTCAAAAGAGGCTAACCAGGCATTTGAATCACGAGAGATATAATTTGTTAATCGTTTTATATGTCAAATTATTTGTAATATTTATAATTTTACTTTTTATTATTCATAATAATAAATATATTTTGTTTCATGTATTATTTTACTTATTAAACATTTCCAGCACGTCAACAATCGGATTGTTAAGATACGAGAATTTCGAGAATCAGAAACAACCCGATTTGTTACAGTGGCGCAGCCGGTAGGATCACTGAGAGATTTGCTGACTAAAGCACCAATACTGAAGTATCCGGATTTTAATAAACCTTTTATTTTATGTCCAGATGCTTCAGCTTATGCTCTTGGTGTAATTTTATGTCAAGAACATGACGGTTACGAGATGCCTGTAGCATACGCGAGTCGTCAGCTTAAACCACCTGAGGCAAATTATAGTACCACGGAACGAGAATGTTTAGCCCTCGTTTGGGGAATTAAACACTTCCGGTGCTATTTGTATGGACGGAAATTTACTGTCTATACCGATCATCAGCCCCTCAAATGGCTGATGAGTACATCGGAACCCTCAAATCGTCTCATTAGATGGTCATTACTACTATCAGAACACGATTTCGAGATTCTCTATAGACCTGGTGCTAAACATGCAAATGCTGACGCGCTCTCGCGTATCAAACCCGTGCGTCTCATGTTTAATCACAAGGAATATGAGCCAATGATATGGGACAGAGAAACGATGAAGTCAGCACAAAGACAGGACATTGAAATCATGACCTATATAAATAAAATTAAAAATGAATCGAGCTGTGAGTTTTATTTTGATGACGACGGTTTAGTTTACCGGAAATCCGATGACGAGAGATATGAAGATCGACTCGTGGTTCCAATAAAATTTCGCAATCGGATTCTGAAAGCATGTCATGATTCTCCTCTTTCTGGACATGGTGGAACTGAAAAAACGTTTGTAAAAATAAATTCGCGATTTTTCTGGCCAAAGTTGAGATTTGACGTACAACAATACGTACGGAAATGCATTTCGTGTGCACAACGAAAAACGTCGCCTCATCTGAAACCAGCGCCACTGAAAAAGTTTAAACCAGCCACACGACCATTTGAGCGTATTGCAATGGATGTAGTAGGACCTTTAGTAACCACGGACTCAGGTCATAAATACATTCTGACCGTCCAAGACGCCGCCACCCGTTATCTAGAAGCGTTTCCACTGAAAGATCAAACTTCCGCGACAGTAGCAAAAACATTCGTTAAGGGTATTATATTACGACATGGTACACCAAGACAGTTACTAACCGACCTTGGAACTAACTTTGTCTCTAAATTAATGAAAGAAGTGTGTCAAATTCTTCAAATAGAACGTTTGCATACGACAGCGTTTCGACCGCAAACCAATGCAAGTCTAGAGCGCAGTCATCGGACACTCAAAGATATGCTGTCGCACTACATCAATGTCCATCATACGGATTGGGATGAATGGTTGCCATTCGCTGTTTCAGCATTCTGCTGTACGAGCCATTCTATGTTGGGGGAGAGTCCCTACTTTCTGATGTATGGACGCGACATTGAGCTTCCGTTTGACGAGATCTTTAGGCCGCTGCGTACAAGATATGACACCGATTCAAATTACGTTGCCGAGTTTATGCAGAGATTAAAAATAGCACACACTAAAGCCCGCGAACAACTCGATAAGAACATTGACCGAGTTCACCGCACTTTCAATAAGAAAACTGCTGACATCAAATTCCAGCCTGGTGACCGTGTGTATTTGTTTACACCTTCAGTGAAGGTCGGCACTAGTGCTAAGTTGGCGAAAAAATGGTCAGGTCCGTACCGAATTATTCGAATGCGAGAAGTTAATGCTGAAATTAAGGAAATTTATGGGCGGTGCATTTATGACTAAACACAATATCGATGTGGCTTTAGTCCAGGAACCCTGGACGTATAAAGGTGAAATCAAAGGCTTAGGGGGAAAGGGGAAAAGGATCATTTATGACACTTCAGAACCTAGACCCAGAGCCTGTATATTACTCAAAGTTGAGCTAAATGTATTACCGCTATGGGACTTATGTTACAGTGACGTAGTAGCCACAAAACTGGTTGTGTCGAAAGCAGGGAGCGAGAGGGAGATAATACTCGGATCCGCATACCTGCCTTACGACCAACCAGACAACCCACCACCAGAAGGCTTCAGGAAGCTGGTGGAGCGCGCTCGGACACAAGGGTGGCAAATCCTAGTGGGATGCGACGCTAATGCACATCACGCAGTTTGGGGCAGTACTGGGACCAATAAACGGGGTGAGTCACTTCTCGATTATTTATTCACAAATAACTTAGAGTTAGCCAATAAGGACAATGAACCTACCTTCGTAGACATCCGTAGAAGGGAGGTCATTGATATAACAGTTGGTACCATATACGCATGCAGTATGGTAAAAAACTGGCATGTCTCAGAAGAGCCGTCTCTTTCTGACCATAGATATATTAGATTCGATATAGAATCAGACAAACCAAAACCTGTATCTTACAGAGATCCAAAAAGAACTAATTGGGATCTTTATAGAGAACAATTAGAAATAGAGTTAGAGTGTTGCCCTCGAAAGGTGACAAACTCAGCCGAATTAGAAATTATGGAAAGCAATTTCCGTACTGCAATAAAAACAGCCTTCGAAATCAGCTGCCCAGAAATGGAAAAAAGAACCTCAAGGAACGTGCCTTGGTGGCACGAGGGACTATCCCGTCTGAGAACTGATACGAGGAGATTGTTCAACAAAGCCAGGCAAACTGGAGATTGGGAGGCTTATAGAGCCAAACTGACGGAATATAATAAATCCATAAGGAAAGCTAAAAGAGATTCGTGGAGGAAGTATTGTCAGGAACTAGAACAGACACCTGAGAGTGCTAGACTTCAAAAAGCTCTGTTAAAAGGCAAAGAAAGCAAACTTGGCTCTCTCAAAAAAGACACCGGGGAGCACACTGAGGGGGAAAAAGAGACATTGGAGCTCTTGCTACAAACTCACTTCCCAGAATCAGTTACCCTGGGACAAGATAGTACAAATCAACAACAAAACTTAGTAGATTCTTTCACAAGGGCAACTAAGGATGACTGGAAACTTGCAAAACAAGTAATCAATCAGTCAAAAATTAAATGGGCAATAAATTTTTTTTTACCATTTCTCCAGGAATGGACGGAATTATACCAGCTATGTTGCAGCAGGGGATAGAACAACTGACACCCATTCTAGGTACAATGCTACGGGCTAGTTTAGCACTGGCGTACATACCAAAGATGTGGAGACAGGTAAAACTGGTATTTATACCCAAGCCGGGACGAGAATCCTACTCCCAGGCAAAATCGTTTCGGCCAATTAGCCTTACATCTTTCCTTCTCAAGCTCTTGGAAAGACTGATCGAAAGACACATCAGGGATACCGTGCTGAGCGAAGTTCCGCTCCACAAATACCAATATGCCTATCAATCAGGAAAATCGTGCGAAATGGCTATATGCGAAGTCGTTCGACGAATGGAAAAAACACTGAAAGACAAAGAAGTTGCACTAGAAGCATTTCTGGATATAGAAGGGGCGTTCGATAACGCCTCTTTTGAATCCATAAAAAGAGCAGCAGAGAATAGGGGAATACATCCCACAGTATGTGGATGGATCTCAAACATGCTGAAAAACAGAGATATCTACACCTCGCTTAACGATCAGATCGTGGGGGTACGAGCTGCGCGAGGATGTCCGCAGGGAGGGGTCTTATCCCCTGTACTGTGGTGCCTTGTGGTGGACGATCTCCTACGAGGACTGAATAAAGCAGGCTACATAACCATCGGCTACGCAGACGATGTTACCATCCTGATAACAGGTAAATTCGAGGAAACCGTATCAAACATGATGCAGGAAGCCCTGAATTTTGTCCAAAAGTGGTGCGAGAAAGAGGGATTGTCAGTAAATCCAGCAAAAACCGCAATCGTACCATTCACAAGAAGACGCAAACTTGGCGGACTAAAACAGTTACATCTGTACGGAAAATCACTAGTGATGGTGAAAGAAGTCAAATATCTAGGCGTAACACTAGACAGCGGATTGACTTTTAAATCACACGTGGAAAACGTGACAAATAAAGCCATCAGGGCCCTATGGGCCTGCAGGCGAATGTTTGGAAAAAACTGGGGTTTGTCCCCAGCAATGACTTATTGGATTTACAATGTAATGATCAAGCCAGTCATAGAATACGCCAGCCTCGCCTGGTGGCAAAGAACTTTAACAAAACATTGTAAAGATAAACTAAGCAGGGTGCAACGATTAGCCTGTTTAGGAATCACAGGAGCAATGTCAACTACACCAACAGCGGCCATGGAAACTTTACTGAGTCTACCTCCACTTCATCTGGTGGTGAAAGCGAGGGCACTCAGTGGAGCATACAGGCAGAAAATACTATCAGAGGAAGATAATTCTCGAATAGGACACTCTGCAATCTTCACAGAGATAGAGAAACAACCCATCTTACAGATGACACCAGATCGGGTAAATAAAATGTACATCATTGACAAAACCTTCAGGATACTAATTCCTGGTAGGGATGCATGGGAACATGACAATAACCCGGTGAAAAACGAGGACATAGTAATGTACACGGACGGCTCCAAGACCACCAAGGGAGCCGGAGCTGGAATACATGGGGTAAGAGGACTGAGACACAACCTGTCGGTTGGACTCGGGACAAATACAACAGTATTTCAAGCTGAAGTATACGCTATCTTAGCTTGCGTGCAAGTACTACAGGAGAGCAACTACACAGATAGGAAAATCTCCATAGTAACGGATAGTCAAGCTGCACTAAAGGCATTGGGATCATGTGAAGCGGGATCGGGCTTAGTCCTGAACTGCATCCATGAGCTAAATGCGTTAGGAGCAAGAAACAAAGTAAAACTAATATGGGTACCCGGGCATTCGGAAGTAGAAGGAAACCGGAGAGCTGACCTTCTAGCAAAGGAAGGAACAAAACTGCCTTACATAGGACCAGAACCAGCTTGTGGAGTCTCATTCGAAACAACCAAGCAGGAGATCAAAACTTTGCTTTGGCAATGGCACAAAGTCCACTGGAAAGAGTCACCAGGTCAAAGACATGCTAAGGTCTTACTGGATGAACCATCCAGAAAAGGGACGGAAAACTTACTGACAATGAGTAAGAACAACACAAGGTTGTTAACAGGACTTATAACGGGACACTGTGAACTAAATAAGCACATGCATACACTAGGACTCATCGAAGAACCAATATGCAGAGGCTGTGGAGAAGAGGATGAAACACCCCTCCATCTGATATGTCACTGTGAAGCTTTTGTGAACAGTAGACACAGGCTCCTGGGAGCCAATAAATTGCAGTTAGAGGCTATAAAAAGAATCAAATTGAAGCAAATCCTGGACTTCATCAAAGAAACAGGACTCATCAACGAGGATTAATTTCAGAGGGTACAATAGGCCATAAGGCCGCAGTACAGGGACGACGCAAGACCACCTCTCGTAAAATAATAATAAAATAAAAATGGGCGGAGACAAATGACAGTTCACGTCAACAGACTCAAACCATGTCACTTGACCAACGATGACACTGACACGACACCAACTAAAGATCCTAGTGGCGCGTCAGCGTCTGAAAACACAGAACGGGAGGGTATTATACCTATTGTTCCTTGGCCTACTGAGAAACCACCCTCTGATCCAACCTCCCTGCCTCCAAACGAAGTCACTCAATCAACGCCCCGGAGACAGGAAAATAATAACTCTTTAGTTTCAGAGCACGAAGGGTCGTTAGGCAGAAACTCTAGGGCCAATACCACCCGGACTTCCCATCAAACCAGCATCCACAATTCAAGTACATCAACCGACTCCAACTCTACCGTAGTTGAGTTCGTTCGACCGACACAGATTCCACCACGGTACGCGACACGAAGTAGAGGAGCCGTCCCTGACCACGCGTGGATCCGAACGTCGCGCATTTAAAGTGTAAACGTGTGCAAACATAAAACAATAAAAATGATGTACCCTAGGTTAGTTATATTAATGATTCTGTTAGTTTTAAATGTTAGGATAGGACTATGGGCTGAGCTGATAGGGTATGACTGTGCGGATCCGGACGTGGAGGTGTCTAGGATATCTCTACTGGACGTCAAGCCTTGTGAAAATCCTAGAAACCAGTCGTATGCGAGTGAAATGAAAATTCAACTGCTCCAAGAACGCAGATATACAGAAGTTTATGTGCTCACGTGCCTTGTCACAGTGCAGCAACTGATTCAGCACTGTGGCATGCACTCACACACCAGCGCGGTGAAGGGTGGCCTGTCACATTACGTACACTACCTGAAGTCCGAGAGTTGTATGAACGCGCACCAATTCCAACGATTGGATTTGACCGGAATTGGAGCCGGTGTCGTGACCGCACTAACCCTAAACGGCACAACTGAAGTATCAGCAACTCTCGAGGGTCACCTGGAACCAAGTGGAAGATGCTCCGGTGTGCGCTACACCCTCCTCGGCACCACCTACGAAGACGTAATTGTCAGCGCGGCTATCACCATCAAGCTCACCGACTACCTAGCTATCGCCGACGTTGGAGAGAATACAGTCCGCTTACGTACGGGCACAGTATGCTCGTACTCTAAAGCGTACTGCTTCGACGACGTGGCGGGAGAAGTCACGTGGCGCGCTGACACCCTCGAGCGCTGCACTGAACGAGGAATGGACGTCCTATACCAGGGGACCGCTACAATAATAACAATGAATCAAACACAAACAAAATACGTTGTTGTCGAGGCCCGTGATACGGTTTTCGCCTTACAGCTGGTGCAAGCAGAACTGCTGTGTCATCAACCAGCGTGGCGCACAGAGCAGAACCGATTGCTGATAGTGCTCGAATCCTCTCTAGGATTCTATTTCCAGAAGTCTAGTAGGGTGAATCATAACACGGATATAATGGCTCAGGTTCTTAGCAAACTGTTGTTTTTGGAAATAGCATTTAAACAACAGGCTAAGGACCTGGTGTACGACGCTATCCTCAAAAGATGCCACCTACGGGAGAACATCCTTAAAAACCGTATCATGTTGGCTCTCGAAAAGCCAGACATTGTAAGCGGCCTGGTAAAAGAAGCAGCAGGACACATAGGGCGAGTGATGGGCGAAGTATTATATATCATCCGCTGTAGTGCTAAGGTAGTAGACTTCAGAAAAACGAAATCTTGCTACCAAGAACTACCCATAGCCTACAGAAATGACAGCAAGTTCTTGGCGCCCATCACCCACATCATCCAGGATCACGGGACCCAGGTGGATTGTGGAACGCAACTTCCGGTGATGTTCCACCTGGAGGGGAAGTGGTTCGAAATCGATCCCGAATTAAGGAGGACCCAACCCGACCCTGTGATCCTGGATGCAAACGACCCTACTGAGAGGGTGCCACTCAGTAAAATTTCACCGATTAGCGCACACGGGGTATATAGTAGGGAAGATATGGAGGCCTTCCAACACACCCTCCTCTTCCCTAACGAGCGGCGAGCAATGACTAACATTATGACACGCCGAGTTACAGGAGCGGAAGCCGATGGGCAGGACTTCCACCTACCAGACGTGTTCAGCAAAACGGAATTCGCTAAATTAGCCTGGAGCGCCGCTACGGAGGTATGGGGAATCCTGTCCTACACGGGAAATTTATTTTCCGTATTTATGCTCCTGTACACGGTGTATAATGTTCTGCGTTATGCTGCGTCAGTAACATTAAATTGGCTGACCTTGAAGAGGGCTACAAACAACCAGCCGCAGAAGAGATGGTTCCTTCTGGCCAGCCTCTGGGATGCCCTAACTACACGGTACTTGGTGAATCTTATTCACCAACCCACCGCCAATACAGAGAGGGACATCCCACAACGCCTGACGCCGCCAAGCCTGACGCAGCATAATACTACGCAGTCTGTATATCCAACGCTTATCGAGCAGCAACAGCCACCGCCCGTCGTCGACCCGCCAGCTGACGTCAGCATACTACGCCAGCCTTATCAGCCAGTAGGTTAAGGACAGAGCGACACCACTATTAAGTACGATTGACCCATTGGACTCAACTCTAATAGATTTATCTATTATAGTTGAGTTTAAAGGGGAGGGCACTGTAACAGTCACGTCATAGATAATCAAAATTGAAGCGTCAACCC
The DNA here is from genome assembly GCA_947534325.1 of Agonum fuliginosum. NCBI lineage: Eukaryota > Metazoa > Arthropoda > Insecta > Coleoptera > Carabidae > Agonum > Agonum fuliginosum. The sequence goes on along the minus strand of OX384037.1, from coordinate 24,776,343 downwards.
TTTTGAATAGGTTCAATAGCCGCCGTGACTGTTGCAATGCGTTGACAGGTCATTGGTAGTCTTCCATGCAAATAATGTAGAATTGCTAATATAGTGGAAGACTACCAGAATTCTGTCAACGTTGTCAATCGTACTTAATAAAAGGCCTGTATTTCGACCAGACGAGGATTCCCAGTTCGACGCTGAGCGAAATACAGCCGCGTGGTATTCGCGTATTTACTTTGTCAATTATTGTGTTCTTTATTTTGTTTGTATCATAATTATTAATAGTATTTAAATAAATCTAGTATTTAAACTCAAACGGTGGTATTATTTATTAATAGTGAAGTGACGTCACGACCAGCCGTGAACAGGTAAGTATAATTTAATTATTATACTTTCGACAGTTCTGTGATTCAGTACGTCGACAGGGGTTGTGCTTCACTGCCACAACCCTTTGTTACAATTAACTGTTTCTCCCAGATTTCTTCGTAACCTTGCTCATAAAGAAATTTTTTAAATTGAGTTGCCTAATTAAATTCTATTTTATTATGAACGAAGTTTGTGTCCAGTTCATATAACCGTTTATAAATTAATGAAACAAATCGTGTTTCAGGTAATTGCAAATTTTTTTCCACCAAACCAAAGCTCGTTCCCAAATCTTACAGGATAAGTGATCTACATTTACTTCTAGACGAAGCATGTAGTCAGGTGTACATACAGAACATAGCAATAAATTTTTAATAAATTTTATTTGACATTTTTCAAAATGTTCAATATCGCAAGCCTCATATTTCGGCAGTGTATAATACTGACGCATTTATTATAGTATCTAGAAGTTTTGCTTTTTCTGACCAATTTGCAGACTTGCTTTGAACTAATATTGACTTGACGTTTTGATTTGCTATAAAAGACTTTTACATTAAATTTTGCTGCCTCTAAGAATTTACCAGATGAGCTAAAAATAGCGCCAAGATAATTGAAATTTTTAACTATTTCAACGTTTTTGTCGTTGTAAGTAAAATTTAAGTTGGAGCTAGGTCTACCTTTATAGAATGCCAGGATTTTAGTCTTCTCGGTGTTTACACAGTACGATTGTAATAGTATATTGTACAACAAGAGTGGATGTGATCCACTCGAGTTGTACAGCCTATTTTTTCTACGAAATATGGTTTTTGCAATAAAATGCACTCAATGTGATGCCAAAAATTATTTGAAAGTAGGGTTACATCAATTATTTTGTGACATATGACATTTGAATAATTGTTGCCAACGTAAAATCTCTAAATTTTATTTGCTTTTTTAGCAATAAAATAATGCTTTTAAACATAATTAATTATTAAATAACAGTTGATTTAATGTTTTTAGTAATTATTTGTCATAATAAAAACATAATTTGCACGCATTAACAATTTTTTGACGTATTTGACTTTGAATTTCATATCGACACCTGGTGTGGATATGACATCCCTATCCACACATGATAGTATGAAGGTATATTGCCAATATCCAGTAGGGAGTAGAAAAAGATTTAGTTTACGTTGCAGATCTACAGGGGAGTCACCCAGTATAACAAGGTCGTCCGCATAAGCTAATAACACAATATCATTGTGTCCATCAATATTCAAATCGCGTTAATTGTTCTCGCGAAAATATGATTCGATGTCATTAATGAAAATGGAAAATTGTAACGGGCTTAAAATTTCCCCTTGTAACACTCCTTCCGTGATTTTTATGTGATTCGAATACTCGTTATTTAGTTTAATTTGTAAGGAAGCTTCAGAATAAAAATGTTGTAATATACGGATTGTTTTTGAGCTAAACCCTGCTTTATAAAGCTTAAACCAGAGCTTCGCATGACATACCGTGTCGAATGCACGTCTAAAATCTATAAATGTAGCATACGCTTATTTTTCCTAAGTCTAAGATGACAGTGAACAATGCCCATTAGTGTAAAAATATTGTCTGATGTCCTACGATTTTTTCGAAAGCCCGTTTGGAATTCTTCTAAAATATCGTTGTTTTCAATCCACGGCTGAAGACGATTATACAGAATCTGTGAAAAAGTTTTGACAATTGTATTTATGAGTGCGATGCCTCTGTGGTTTTGTGGGTTGTGCTTATCCCCTTTTTTATAAAGCAGGTGTACTTGTATTGTGAACCAAGAATTTGGAATAGTTTCTTTTGACCATATGCAGTTGAATAAATTTAAAATGTAGTGGAGCCAATTAGGTGTTAAATGTTTTAAGAATTCATTTGTAATACCATCACTACCCGGTGCTTTATTATTTTTACTGCTCGCAATTGCGATCTGTAATTCTTTCAGTGAAATATCTGCATCTAGAAAGAGTACTTTTATTATATTGTTCAATGTAAAACTTTGCCCATGATTGGAGATCTATTTCATTACATGAGTAGTTTTTTTTTTCTTTAATCTATTAACAGTTGATCAAATGGATTAAAATATTGACTTCTGGCTTTCAGTTCTGAATAGAAACATGTATATGTATATGAACACTAATACCAAAAAACGGAAGTAATATTTCATAGATTTACTCCAAGATAATTTTAGTGTTTCTTATTTAATTTATATAATTAACTGTAATTCCAGAGCATAAGTTTTCACAAACATGTTTCTATTCAGAACTGAAATCCAGCAGGCAATATTTGAATCCATTCGAAATCTACGGCTAATTAAACTCAAAATATGAATAAATATATTTAAATTGTTTAAATTTCGGCTTAACAAAGGCCCTCTTCAATTTTTGAAATAATGCGTCTAAAAGAAAAAAGTTCGGAAAATAGAATGCTGAAAACCGGAGGTCGATATTATTACCCGTTTAGAAATAGGTCCGTGAAGTGAGCTCGTTATTGTTAATATAATAATAATTTAAAAAATTGTATTCCATTTGTATTGTTTTGTGACCTTAAATAGAAATTAGCACCCTCCACCCTTCCAGAGTTATTCATTATGGAAGATGACGTCCTAACTTTACGCTCAGCCCGGCAATTACCAATACAAATGAAAAACTCTATGCTACTGGTTAGTACTCTTTGAGATAAGTTTTGTGAAGCAAAAAAAAGTTTGCACCTCCTATCCTTTGTGACGAAGTCATTTCGTATGACTTCGCACAAGACAGCTACAGCTTTTACAGCGAGCGGTTGTCACACAGTAGCTCGGGGTTCGATTCCTAGCACTGTAGTAGTTTTTTTGTAAATTTAAGTTTATTTATCATTCTCCAAATTTACAAGTCCGGAAAAAGTTTTGATTAAAAATCAATTTCATCAATTAACTTCCGGGTATAAATGCCGGAACGATATAGCTGAGAAATCAGACGGTGTGTGCCGTCTCGTCCGCTGTAGAAGGTGTGTGCCTTCTACTACTAAGAGGTGTGTGCCTCCAAAGCAGTGGTTAATTTCAGCCGGAACACGCCGGAACGGTGTTCCGGTACCTTTCAGGGAACCCGGAACACGCCGGAATGCAGCTGTGGTGACAAAAACAGTAATTTTAATGATGAAAAGCCAATTTACTGGTACTATTAACAATGCATTGATTCAAAAGCAAAAAACCCCTGGTTAATTATTAAAAAAGAGCAAGGCTGTCTTATTTGTAGAAGCGTATCCACTTTGAGCCGTAAAACAAAAACTAAAGGCTTAAAACTAAGCGAACCATGGGTTATTGGAACTGTAACTGCATATGGTAGTAATTAAAAAGCCCAACAAACCTCTAAGAAAAAAAAATTTTGATCACCGTACTTCTCAAGCTCACAATTTAGCTGCAAAAATCCATAAAGTTTCAAATAAAAATAATATATAACCCCCCCCCCCACGCGGTAATAGGCGTTCCGGCACCTATAATTTTACAAATTAAGCACTGCTCCAAAGAGTTCCGCAGCCGAAGGTGTGTGCCTTCACCGCCGAAGTACGTGGACCCAGCAAGCGACAGCGTCTACGGTAAGTCTGATGTATCGGTGAGTGCCGATATCACCGTAACCCGTTTCCGTTATCAGTATGTGCTAAGTAATCCGTTTCCGTGAATCAGTGTGGACTGATTCGTTCCGTACCGCTCTCAGTGTGTGCTGAGTAATCCGTTTCCGTGAATCAGTGTGAGCTGATTCGTTCTGTACCGCTCTCAGTGTATGTACGTATGCGTGTGACGCTCCGGCCGCTAATTTTTGTGTAGGTGGAGCAGCCAGTCAGGCTGACTGACTTACCGCTACCGCGCCGGACCATTCGAGCCATACCGTCCGTCCGTGTCAGAGTGTACCGAACAGCTTTGTCTCCGGTCAGTTCATCGAAAAATCCGCTGCTATTCCGATTATGAATTAGTAATCCTTTATTTGACATTTAGTTTTATTATTTATTATTTTTATACTTTCACGTAAATAAATCTATATCTCATTGGTTAACTTCAGCTGTAGTTCTGCGTTTCATTTATTATTATTACAATTAACCACCCTGTCCCGTCTCCACTGTAGCTACCCAGTGCAACCGTATGGCGCCCGAGAAATCCGACGCCATCGTGACATCTACTCATCGCAAGGTAGGTGCGTCACACCTTTTAGAGTTATTCATTATGGAAGATGACGTCCTAACTTCACGCTCAGCACGGAAATTACCAATATAAATGAAAAACTCTATGCTACTGGTTCGTACTCTTTGAGATAAGTTTTGGGAAGCAAAAAAAAGTTTGCACTCCCATCATTCTAGAGTAATTAATTATGGGAGATGACGTGCTAACTTCTTGTTTTGCACGTCAATTACCAATAAAATAAAAATTTCTATGCTACTGGTTAGTACTCTTCCAGACGAGTTTTTTAAAGCAAAATAAAATTTTTAACCCCTATCTTTCTAAAGTTATTCATTATGGTAGATTACGTGGTGTACCGTGTACCTACTCTCTACTTGCAACCATAAGTAGTCGTGAGATGACGGCTGATAACCGCACATGCAGTAAATAAATATTTATACCTACTAATAATAGATAGTACTTATGCCACATCCAAGTTGTTTTTTTGTATTTCAATGAAGTGTAAAAATATTAAAAATGCGCGTCGCGAAAAACAATGATAATGGTGGTAACTTGTCAGTTAGTTTTGTACAGGCAGAGTAGACTGCATCACTTAAAATAATTTTTTAGATGGCATTCATAGTCCAGTCAACGAAGGATCATTTTGGGCAAATGACGGTTCAAAATCCGAAAGTTTTGAAACTTTGTAGCATTGTTCGGGAAGGTCTAGTAATGAACATATGAAAAGTCCTGACCCGTAGGTGGTGAGCGGGGACGTGGGGATCACAAAATGGCTGCCAAAATCTGGTTTTTCTATAATATCTCGTTATCGCTGCATTGTAGAGTACAAGTACTTATTACAAGGTTGTAGAGAATAAAATTTGCTACAATTTTGATAAAAAACAATTTTTCCCCAGATCAATGGTTCGCAAGTTATGATAAATACAAGCGGAGCGTTTTGTTTGCTCTTTGCAAAAATGTTGAATTTTTCCTATTGCAACTGTAACTTTCAAACAGATGAACATATCGACTTCCGGTTTTAAATATTCAATTTAGCAGACATTTTTCTATCCAAATTAAAATTTTCAGATTTTGGGGACCCTTGTATAGCAACATTTTTAACAAAGAATGTAAATAATTTTTAATTTTTTTTCTTTAATTTTTGTGATTTTCTTACTATAATTTCTGAACTAATTGAGATAATGACCTCCGGTTTCTGGAATTGAATTTCTTAGACAATTTCCTATAATATACATTATATTAAATTTTTTTATAGGCCTTGGTTAAGCTAAAATTTTAAGTTTTTTTCGAAGAGAAAATGGTAAAATTTTGGCATTTTAAAAATTTCTTGTGTTTAATCAGCTCTATATTATAAACGAATTGAGATATCGACTTCCGGGTTCCGGAATTGAATTTCCTATAATATACATTGTATTAAAAAATTTTATAGGCCTTGGTTAAGCTAAAATTTTAAGTATTTTTCGAAGAGAAAATGGTAAAATTTTGGCATTTTAAAAATTTCTTGTGTTTAATCAGCTCTGCATTATAAACGAATTGAGATATCGACTTTCGAGTTCCGGAATTGAATTTCTTAGACAATTTCCTATAATATACATTATATTACATTTTTTATAGGCCTTGGTTAACTCTTTGGGGTAAACAGGTTCAAAATTTGAACCACTAATAGTTTCTAAAAAAATAAATTTTAAATCACTAGCTTTAATGTATATTTTATGGAAATAATTCGTTTCTTCGTATGAACGGTATTTATATTTTTTGATATAGCACTTGTTTTACTTTCATGAACATTTTTAGGAAAAAATTTCTCCGTGTGAATAGGGCAATAATATTATTTGGGACCTTCACTGTTAACATTTATGTATAAAATGAAAATGATACATTATTTAGTTTACAAAATACATTATATATTTCTCATGAAAAATTGGGGACAGCACGGAACACTAAAATTCAAACATAACTTTATTTAAACGTAATTTTGTGCAAACACAACTTCATTCAAAAATCTAAAATTCAAAAGCCTTGAACACTAGAGACGCAAACCAAAACTGCAGACTCAGTTAATCTGTTCGACTGTCACCGGTACTGAAACAATGTTACGTGTCCATGTTTCTCTGGGAAGTACTTTGCTACCATCTACCAGAAGTAACTGAAATTAACAGTCACTTTTGTTTTGGTTTGCGTCTCGGCTGTTATAGCCTTTTGGATTTTAGACGATTGCATAAAGTTGTGTTTGCACAAAGTTGTGTCTGCACAAAACAGTGTTTGAATATTAGAGTGCGGTGTAGTTACCCGTGTTACACCAAAATATGCCCAAAATATACGAAACTAATTTAAGCCGGGAACTCTAATAGAATGAAAGTATGCTGGCGCGGATAGAATATAGATAGAATATGTTTATTTTTCCTCATTCAAATTTAAGTTTTTCAACGGAAATTTATTTTAGAGATATACTTTTGTCTACATTCTCTTATTTAAATGTTTTCCAACAAAAATAAGCAAATAAATTAATAATTGTCCGAAATTACCCAAAGTTACGCTTACGCACTAGCTTAACTTGTAAATATGTGTAAAAGGGAATGGAAAAAATAAGGTACCCCAGCAGTCTGTTACAATAAGTTTAATAAATTGATAATCAAATGCAGTTCAGAAAAAAATAAACAATCGTAAATATGGAATACATACCAGAGACAAAAAAAAATTATACAAATAAAAAGAACGAATTACTCTATAATAGACATATAAAATTTGTTATATATTTGCAACAACAAGAACCATTTTAAACAGTATAAAATAACATAATATGTGGTTCTACTTCACTATTTCCTTGTATATTTGAAACTTTTTTATTGAAGTAATTCATGACATCTATTCGTCGCGATTAACATATATAATGACCTATTCCACCTAAAGTAGAGGAATTTTGTTCATACTGAACGTAAAATAAATGATTTTAAAAAAATCTGTAGCACATATGGTATATCGGATAAAATTGTTCTACCGCAACCATTGGTATCTATACTCGAGGAAAATAAAAACGCACCACTTGAAAATGCACAAAAAATGATACAATTTCAGAGTGCGATATCTCGGCTGCATTTCGACGAAATTACATGAATCTTCGAGTTCTGAAAACGTTGAAGTCTTATCTTTAATGTGATTATAGCCAATGTGACAAAAAATCCACTCCACCATCTGCCACCCCCCTAAGAAAAACAACTGTACCTGATGTCCAAAAAGATCCAACTTTGGCAACTCATGCGCAGTGCCAAATAACTCGTGGACCTTCTTGACCAACAGAGTAATAAAGATCAGACTTTTTCTTCAAGGTCCGCAAAATTTCAAGTACCTACGATAATTTGGCGCGAAGTTATGAATTTTTGAAAAAAAGGTGCCTTTTTGAGGTTTTTGGCCATAACTTGGCGAATTTTGCACGAAAATCAATAAATTTAGAATTTCCGACAACGTTGAACGTTTCTCTATTCGGCCCTGTAAGTTAATCTGCCACCAAACTCGATCCACTCCCTGCCACCCCCGGATAAAAAAACATGTTTCTGACTGAAAAATGTTCAATTGTAACAACTTGTAGCGTGAGTAATAAAAATCGAGGACCTTATTGCCCAACAGGACAATAAAGTATGATATCCAATATGACGAAAAATCCACTCCACCCCTTCCCACCTCCCTGAGAAAAAAAATGTACCTGATGTCCAAAATAGTCCAACTTTGGCAGCTCATACGCAGTGCCAAAAAAATCGTGGATCTTATTGGCCAACAGGGTATTAAAGATCAGACTTTTTCCTTCAAGGTCCGCAAAATTTCAAGGACCTACGATGATTTTGCGCGAAGTTATGAATTTTTGAAAAAAATGCCTTTTTGAGGTTTCTGAATTTCATTAACAATTATCTAAAAGTGACTTTAAAATTTTTATTTCTTTAAACAATTTTATTTTTTAGATGTTTTAAGAGATAAACGAATTTGGTGCGAAATCGGACAAATTAAGGGCAAAAAGCACAAAAATACCAATTTTTTTCAAAAATTCATAACTTCGTGCCAAATTATCGCACGTACTTGAAATTTTGAGAAAATTGAAGGAAAAAGATTGAACTTTATTGTCCTGTTGGGCAATAAGGTCCACGATTTTTTGACTCACGCTACAAGTTGCTACAATTGAACATTTTTCAGTCAAAAACATGTTATTTTATCCGGGGGTGGATCGGGTTTGGTGGCAGATTAACTTACAGGGCCGAATAGAGAAACCTTCAACGTTCTCGGAAATCCAAAATTTATTGATTTTCGTGCAAAATTCGCCAAGTTATGGCCAAAAACCTCAAAAAGGCACTTTTTTTTCAAAAATTCATAACTTCGCGCCAGATCATCGTAGGTGCTTGAAATTTTGTGGACCTTGAAGAAAAAGTCTGATCTTTATTACTCTGTTGGCCAATAAAGTCCACGATTTTTTTGGCACTGCGCAAGAGTTGCCAAAGTTGGACCTTTTTGGACATCAGGTACAGTTGTTTTTCTTAGGGGGGTGGGGGGTGGTGGAGTGGATTTTTTGTCACATTGGCTATAATCACATTAAAGATAAGACTTCAACGTTTTCAGAACTCGAAGATTCATCCAATTTCGTCGAAATGCAGCCGAGATATCGCAATTTGAAATTGTGTCATTTTTGGTGCATTTTCAAGTGGTGCGTTTTTATTTTCCTCGAGTGTATAAATATATTTTCAGAAACGTCTACATTGTGTTGAATTTTGGGTCCACATTTGCAATTAGATGTTTTATAAATATATGTTATAATATTAACAGCGTTGCATTCACAATCAATCTGGAAATAGTTATTTAACAAACTAGTGTGTTAATGAGGGCGATTAATAATTGAGACATTTTAACGCGTGAGAGAAGCGAACGCGTAAATTGTTGAGATTATTAATCGCCTATTAACACATGAGTTAGTTACAATATTTTTCCGTTGGTCATACCTTTTTAATTTGAAATTTTTAAATTTTACTCCATAACAAATTAGGTTAGTACCGCTTTAAATGTTCACCACAATAATTATTGTATCGACAACAATGGACAACTCAACAACAACAATCGAACAATCAACTGTTTTCAGGGAGAAGAGGGTGCAATCAGTTCACTTATTTTGATTAGCAGTACTAAATCCCAATGTTTTTTAGAATGATGTTATTATTTTTATATTCATTTTAAAGCAATTCTACGTAAATATTATTTACCTAGAAATGTGAAAATGATTTATTTTAATTCTGTTTTGCATTTTGGTAAATTTTAGAGCTGGTGAATATAATAAAATATTATGTGTTCTGAACGCATCCAATAAATCGTTGATTAATAAAAAATCATGCATTTATAGGGGTCATTAATGTATGATTTTTTACATTAATGATACTCATTAATAAACGATCAACGGAAAATGTTATTTAATAAAATATTTATCTTAAATATTTTTGTATTATCGAATAAAATTTTAGCCCTTTAACTTGTATGTTGCAATTTTGGTACGAACAGTAAGTAAGAAATGAATGAATAAATTGTGTAATTATATCATTTTTATCCATAACAAAATTATAAAATTGTAAGCTGTCACAAAATGCAGCAGCAACAGCAACAGCTTGTGTAACAGCATCAAATGCACATTGCCTATGGCACACCGGTCGAGGAGTATCAAGGAACTCCTCGATGAAACGATAGAACGCACCCCGTCCTCGACGAAAAATAGGGCCGCCGCTATTTTCATCGAGTTGTTCCTGGTATCCTGGTTGAAACGAATGTGTCTCATTTCAGACGTCTCTTTTGTATCTGATTTCGCGCAAAACCTTGATGTATTTATCACCGATGAAATAGAAATCCATCGCGGACGGGTGCGTTCTGTCGTTTCATCGTGGAGTTCCCGGTGCTCCTTGATGCTCCTCGACATATCAAGGTACTATAAGTGCCAAGTTTATAAAGCTTTCGTAACAATAAATATTGTTTTAGGCTACTATTCGATTAGTAATTTATAATTCATTGGGGTAACAGATACTACAGTTCTTTGATACACACTTCCAAAGTTGAACTTCTTTTTCACAAAAAGTTTTTTTTTCTTCAGAGAGGGCTGGAGGGGGTTGAAAAGGATGGACATTAAAGTTCGCATACACCCTTTTAAGGTAGTTGTAACTCGAGTGTACCTGTTCAAAAATCTATTCTATGTTCAAAATAACAATTCAGCAAATGCAGTTAATAATTGCAATGACATATAATTTTGTAACATATACTACATACATAGATGGTATAAAAATTGTTAAAAGATAATTGCAAACACTATCACAAAGGATATTTCAATTATTTTTCGTGAAAAAGATTTTTCTTTGAACTGTACCTCTCACACTAACACATTCACAAGTTTCGTGTTCCAATACACGCACACTACAATACAAAATTTTAAAAGTAACTCTGGCAACGTCGCGGTAAGACGAGGACAAAGATATAATTTTGAGATGATTTGAAAATTAGCAGTGACAGCGAGTGACAGATGACAGTATATATGAGTAGTTTGTGAGTTTGTGTATTGCAATTTGTGTAGTGTAAAGCGAGAAAATGTCGGATCGTGTGCGACATAAAGGGAGATTTATAAAAAAGAAAGTGTTAGCTCAACGTTTAAATGCAAGTTCTCGTGGCAAGAAAATTAAAAAAAGTGTAATAAATACTGACGATACCGTTCAGAATCCATGTGAAGAAAGGCGTATTGTGGAACTAGGAGAGTTAGGCAAAAATTTAAAATGCAGTAATTGCAAGCAAGTGCTTTCATTAGACAGAATTGTAAAGGAAAAACGAATGGGACTTCATTCAATTCTGACAGTACTATGCGAAACTTGTTCTGTAACAACTTTAGTACCGACGGGAAAAATTCATGCCTGCAAAGATAAATTAAAACATCATTCAGATGTTAACACTAAAGCTGTTCTCGGTAAGTTTATATTGAATTTTTATATGACCGAAAGCCAATAATTAATTTGAAATCTCTAATGTATAGGTACTCTACACGCTGGAGTTGGATGCACAGCACTGAACAAGTTGTTGGCATGTTTGAATATACCAACTGTATCACCAGCCTTGTTCAAGCGGTATGAAAGGGAAATTGGCCCTGCAATAGAAGAAGCTGCAAAAGATAGCTGCAAACGCGCAGCAGAAGAAGAGCGTAAATTAGTAATAACAAATATTGACAAATTATGCCAAGAACTGTAAGATTTTGTTTTAACTTCTACTTATTTATATATTATTAATAAGTTTACTAATTAACAAACAAAAATATAAACAGTTGTATTTGTGGATTAATGTATTGCATCTATATAATTTATTATTGACTATAAAAATATCATTACTATTTGCTACAAAGAAATTAAAATTAACAAGCCCTGCATTATTTTGTATATACTTATGAATAATTTACAATGATGTATATTGTATGAGAAAAATAAATATTCTAATTTATGTACATTTTTTAGACCAAAAGAAATTATAGACGATATTTACCCTCATTTGACACATCTCCGCTTGACTGCAAGTGACGCAAATAATTCTGCAGAATCGGAAAATGCCACTAACTTTGATGGTGCTTTGGGAAATGTAGTCAACATCATCGTTTCGTATGACATGGGCTGGAGTAGGCGTGGTAATGGAAGAAGTTACGACAGTTTAAATGGCTATGGTACAATCATTGGCTTTCTAAGTGGTAAAGTGCTGGACTTTGCCACTCGGAATCGAAAATGCAAATTGTGTGATTCGGGTCGGGATAAAAATAGTCATGATTGCAGAAAATTTTTTAGAGGAAGTGCTAAAGCGATGGAACCGGATGTAGGTGCTGAGTTAGTTACTCGCAGCAGTATTTTACGAGATGCTAATGTAAATGTTCGGGTATTAGTTGGTGATGAAGACAGTTCTACGATTGCTGCAGTACGCCGTGAAAATTCTCAAACTATTTACAAACTAGCTGATACAAACCATATTAAAAAACATTTCACTAATGACTTGTACGAATTGAAGAAAACATTTAAGGAAATGGGTAAAAAGGAAACTATTCCTCATTTAAAGAAATGTTTCGGCTATGCTGTTGCGCAAAACAAAGGAAAAACTCAAGAGCTAGCAGCTACTTTAAGAAATATTCCGGATCATTTATTCGGTCGACATGAAAATTGTGGAAATTGGTGTCAGCGTAGCCTTAATTCTAAACCACAGAAGGTTTTGCTAAAAGATCCTTCTCTATTTTTAAAATTAAAAGAAGTTTTTTCAAAATATGCGAATAATGCCAGCAAATTTTCTGTTGCTGCTTCTAGTCAAGCTAACGAAAGCCTAAATAATATAATGGCACACAAAGCGCCTAAAAATCGGTGCTACAGTTTGTCTGAATCAGCAGATTTTCGTTTAGCAAGTGCTGTATGTACTAAAAATGATGGTGAAAGACATTTACTACCTGTGGGAGAAAAATTAAAAATATCTCCAGGCAAGCACACCAATTCGTATGCGTTAAAAATTGATACGATGAAATCACAAAGAGCTGCGAAACAAAAGTTACCTGCTACAAAATGTAGAAGAAATATTTTATTACGAGAAAGAGAATCCTTGCGAAAAAAACAGAACAGAGTGAAGGAATTCAATATGTTCCTAACTGTGGACTTAATTTAAGTGAAGAAATAGACAACAATAATATAAACTTGGACAATAGGTTCGAAAATATCGAAGTATCGTCAAATAATTGTCGAATTGTTTATTTCGATTTGGAAACTTCTGGTTTTAGTAAAACAGCTGACATTCTTCAAATAGCTGCCAAGTCTGCGGAATATTGTTTTTCAATATATGTTAATCCGACACAAGATATTACATATGGAGCAACAACAGTAACAGGTTTACAAAATATTGCAGGGGAATTATTTCTACGTGGAAAAAAATTAAATTCGGTGCCAATATACGAGGCCCTATACCTATTTTTAAAATATTTACAAAATTTTGAGATCTGTCTACTTGTTGCCCATAACGCAAAATTTGATACATCCCATTTAATTCGATGTATAAGAAAAAATATGATGACTAATGAATTTAAAAATATAATTGTGGGATTTTCAGACACAATAAATATTTTAAAGAAAAAATTACCCGATAGAAAAGGACCAGGAAAGTTCAAACTTTCAACACTTACCCATGATTTGTTAAAAATCGATGCTGGAAATTTGCACGATGCATCCTACGATGTAGAAAGTTGTCTGTGAATCAAATTTCAGCTAATGATTTTTTTGAAAGCTATTTAACATTCCAAGAAGCTGTTAACAATGAAGTTAGGTCTGAAAAAGCTCTTGCATTATCACAAACTTTAGCGGTTTTTTCCGGTGCACTTTCGAAAGGAATGTTAAAGAAAATGGCAAATACTGGAATTAGTTTCAATTTACTTAAATCTACATATGTACAAAATGGAAAACAGGGTGTGTATAAATTATTATCGGATAATGTAATGGGTAAGCCACGTGTTACCAAAAAGAAAAGTATAATAGAAAAAGTTGTCGAATGTTTAATAAAAAGTGGATAATTTAGTTTTTTGCTAGTCAAAATGTGATTTATTTTTATAATAGAATTTTTGTTTATTTTTCTATTTTGTTCATTTTTTGACTGATTATTATATGTATATGCTGTTTATTATAATTATAAAACTTTTGTTTTATATTGTAACTCAAAATGTGATTTATTTTTCTTATAGAATTTTTGTTTATTTTTCTTTTTTGTTTAAATGTTGACTGATTATTATCTGTATATGCTGTTTATTATAATTATAAAACTTCTGTGGTAGGTATATTGTTACTCAAAATGTGATTTATTTTTATTTCTATACAATTTTTTTTAAATTTTCGTTTCTTTATATGTGATTCTTATATTATTTTTACAGTACCTTAGTGTTAAACAATCAATTAAATAAATGTTTTTATATCCATATTACTTCTATTAATTTATATCTCATAATAAACACTGCAATAAGTTTTTTTAACAGAATTCTGCATATTTTGTATCTGGAAAAACTTGAAAAATAATTTGAATTTTGAAGTTTTCCCACATTTATTTGGTACATTCGGCTATAAAAGTGATAGACATTTACAGATATAATACTTATTTTAGGCTACAACTTAGAATTCTAATAAAATTAATATATTTCTTTTTATATATAATATAATACGTAGTGTGTTTTAAATTACACTATTAACACTAATCACGTATTATAATCATTTATAATAAATTTCCTTTGAATGTACTTCTGTAATTCGTGTCAGACAAAACCGTATTTTATTGGCTAAATCAGAGTGGGCGTTACTAAGTGAAAGACCAGCTGAGTCGTTGGTACATGGTTGTCAAACCTAACTTATCGCATCTTCACATCAACTGTCAGTTACAAGTTTCTAAATGGAATAAAGTGAAAACAAGATGGTAAATCATTTTCAAATTTTTTTATAAATTTCGTAAATTAGTTGTCTATAACATACTAGTTTTTCGTTAAAATCTCGATGTTAATATAAAAGTTAAAAATTTAAATGTAAGGTTTTTTTGGCCATTTCCTATATTCTACATGTTAAACTGGCCAAACATAATTTCAAATATTTCAGCTACCGGATGGTAAATCCTTTTCAAATTACAATAGGAGGTAGATTATACTTCCATTATCATGTAGTTAAAATTTCAACAAATTCTCGATAAAATGATCTCATGGAACATCTACCTTAAAGAGGACACTTCAAGCTTACCTGGCATCATCAGGACGTCCAAATCGGTCGCATAGAAGCCAAATTATGATGGTTTGAAAATCACCTAAATTTTGACAAATCTCAAGTGTCTCGTTTTTTGTTTTGGCCAGTGTAGCAATATCTACTTATATTATTGAAATATGAGTAACAATATGTTATGGTTACATTTTAATACAACAAAATGTTGTAAAATCAGCAGCACATCTGTTACCACAAACATATTGTAATAGATACAAGTCTTACTTGCTATCCTAATATTTACCTGTCTGTAGTGCAGAGAATCGCAATTGTGATACTACTAACAGTAATTTTTTTTTTCGTGTACCTAACTTAATTATTGTAAGAAATGACATTTTTATTGCATTTTTCTTTTTCGCCCTTATCTTTTCTCTCTGTTATTTTATTTACAGTACCTACTAATATTTGGACGGTTGTAAATATATTAAATAAATAGAACACCCTATATATTTTCCAATATTTGAATTCTACGCACAGTTCTGAATCCAATGATATGTTACAAGTATAGATTTCATTTGTAAAAACAATTACATGCGATAAGTGGAAATAATTATTAACAATAGGCATAATACAATTATATGTTGCACTGAAATATGTCAAAATATATAGGGTGTTCCATTTGAAATAAGAAAGTTTAAATCATATTCGCAGTAGCGCATTCTGTCACTCCAATTTTCCAAGACCTTGCTGATGGTTTCGGGCTGTAACTCACGGATTGCTTGGATGAAATTGACAAGAAGTGCTTAAATCGTTTCTGGATTGTTGGCATAACATCGGTCCTTCACGGTTCCCCACAAAAAAAAATCCAAATGGGTCAAATCGCAACTTGCGTACAGCAGGCGAGGTGGGTGATTCATTTCGGCCAAAACTTCTTTTCAACAAACGCACTGTTTGGGCTACACAGCACTCACTTTGGAAATAAATTTGCAATATTTCCCAACGTTGCTCAAGCATAAAGCCACTTATTTCGTACCGCGGAGGTATGATACTGACTTTCTATCAAGATTTGAAAGAAGAAAGAAAGAAAATAACCTATGGTTTAAAAAGAAACCACTAGATGGCCTACCCTGCCTATACAGTACTTTTGTATCAATGTTAAATCAAATCACAATTCACAAATAGTCCAATATTCACGATACAACACAATAAATTCGTATAATTCGAAATATTAACAAGCAGTAGTGTATACAATACGAAAGTAATCGGATATCGGAGCAGATAATCCCAGTACTTACCCCCAACCCACAACGTAGGGCGCTAAATACTAAAAGTAAAAATGTACGAGTAGAATAAATATAAAAACTCATATACAATATTTTTCATTCCTTTTGTATAAGATATAATATAATATAAATAATATACAGTGTTCTATTGTTGTTTTATGTCGTTTTCTGCGTAATGCCAGTGCCCCGGTTGAGTACCGAGACTTTATTCTTGAAATTATTCGTTTTATATATTGTTATTGGTTTTCACAGAAATTTCTAAAATTTTTGTGAAAAAGTAACAAAGTTTCAAATATAATAATAAACCAAAGTCAGTTCTTTAGCGCCCGTAGATTATCGGCGCCCCTGGGCTATAGCCCATTTAACTCAATGGATAAGGAGGGCCTGAATGCTGTAAATACTTACCTACCTGTGTAGTTTAACTGAAATAATATTATACCTAATACAAATAATGTTTTGTATCTATATTTCTATATTATTATGAAAACTTAATTGTATATTTATTATTGAATACAAACAATGTAAGAAATCCAGAAAATTATATGTTGTGAGATAATTACGTACCTATCTAAAAATCAAAGTTTTGTTTTCTTTGGAACATATTCAAACCTATCATTACTTACATTTGGTTTCATAAAACTTTTTGTATAATACATAATTAAACAGTTAAAAACTATATAAATATATATTTATTCCTTTTTTAATTCGTAACGTAACTTCATCGGCAACAAATTAAATTATAAAAAATGGCTTCAAAATATCCGAAAAATGTAAGTAAGTTTCCTACTGACTGTTAATATAGTGCTCAATTCACTTATCACGGAACTCAAAGAATCAAATCAATCAGTTTTGATCACTGTTCTCAAATGGAATTTCATAATTAATTATAGTTTAATGTCAAAAATCGTAACTTAATCAAAATTCAAATGTAAAAATTAGATTAGTTGAATTGGTGGTTTGCACTTGATGAAACATATTGTAATAATTATTGAAAAATATTCATCGTATTTAAACTTCACAAATGATTCCGACTCACTATATTCCATTTTGTTGCATATTAGAACGGGTAGAGGATTTATGTGATACTTTATTTTAATAATATTATTAGATCATTGAATCCACATTTCTTTCATCAATAATAACTGTTTTTTACATTGTTTCAAAACCAGCTTACTTATTATTATAAAATACAAAACATATAAATAACAAAACACAATTAGTTAATATTTCAAATACTGCGACGCTCGACGAATTATTGACGATCGACGGAATGGTTGCAGTGACGATTCTTCTGATGAATCCTGAACTTCTCTTGAATGAATAATTGATAATCCCAATATTTTGTACAATTTTTTTGAAATATTATTTACATGATTGTCACATAGTAATTTAGAGCCTAAAGTTATCTCTAAATATTTTACTTCTTTAACTTGTGACAGTATTTCTCCATCTATATTATAATCGCTAGTAAATGTACTTATATCCATTTCTGGTGTTTATTTTACTATCTTCAAGAGACTTTATAGAATGGAAAATCTTTAGATCGTCCGCGTACAAAAGGAAATTGGTGTTGGAGAAACATTTTTGCACATCTTTTATAAAAATGTTAAATAACAAGAGTACTAGAAGATAACCTTTCGGTAGGAGAATCTGTTCTACCTCGGACTCATTTTCTCTATTTATTTTTTTCCAAATAACACAAATTAGTTTACCTCACCCGCTATAACTAAATTGATAGTGTTTGGTTCTCGGCGCATTATGGAATTTTTATAGATGCAAAATTCATATTAAAAAATACTTATGTGTATGTAGAAAAAAAGTGCAATAATTTAGATTCAAGGTACAACAAGGATTATGTACCTCGGACATGGGCAGAGCTGGGCAAAGTACCACAAAAAAGTACTTGAAGTACAAGTACCAAGTACCGTATGGCCAAGGAAAGTACTTGAAGTAAAAGTACTTTCTTCATAGTTTCTATGACCAAGTATCAAGTACTTTAAAAATGTACTTGGAAAATCAAGTACAAGTACTTTACAAAATACTTGGAAAACTGCAAGTAAAAATTAATATCATGAAGTATCAAGTACCAAGTACAAGTACATTACTTCCAAATATTATAGGTATATATATATATATATATATATATATATATATATATATATATATATATATATATATATACAGGGTGTAACAGCGAAACCAACCAACGCCTATATTTTCTTTATTATTATAGTTACAAAAAAATGTTAAATAGCAAAGTTGTAGCTGACTAAGGGGGACATCTGATTAAAGAATAAAATAATTTTTAATAATAAAATAAAACCAGTGGTTGTCAAGTTACAACACAAAGTTATATTTTTTCAAATGGGAATATACATATTTTTTAGGCCTATTCGGTAGAGTATTTTTTTCTGAATTCAACCATGTATTCGTTTTATATCCTTACATAATAAAAATATTGAAAAAAATTCAATTGGAATTTAAATAATTTTTGCTTTTTAATATTAATGTGCAGTAATCTATGGATGAATGGATGAAAAACAAAAGAACAAAATATAGCTGCTGTCAAGAGTCAAGTAATTGTGTTTAAGATTATTTTGTGACAGTATGGCTGATATCTGTACAAATTACGATTTGTTTAATTTATTTGTAATTTATGTTGAGTGTAATAAAAATACCATACAAGCTTGCGATATTTATGCCACGAGATATTCAAAGAAACCACGTCCATATTTAATTTATCACTTGTTTTTCATCCATATATTACTGCACATTAATATTAAAAATTAGAAATTATTTAAATTTCAACTGAATTTTTCTCAAAATTTTTATTATGTAAGGATATAAAACGAATACATGGTTGAATACTCTATCGGATAGGCCTAAAAAATATGTATATTCCCATTTGAAAAAATATAACTTTGTGTTTTAACTTGAGAACCACTGGTTTAAAAAATTATTTTATTCTTTAATCAGATGTCCCCCTTGGTCTTCTACAACTTTGCTATTTAACATTTTTTTGTAACTATAATAATAAAGAAAATATAGGCGTTGGTTGGTTTCGCTGTTACATCCTGTATATATACAGGATGTTGCGTCGGAAAACGCACCATAGCGATATCAATGTTAATTTTGAAATGTTCAAATATTGGCTCCCCTAGTTGTTTCTCAGCAAAATAGTTAAATACACTGCGCGAAACAAAAAACCGGCCACCTAAAAAATTTGGAAAAAAGGTGAAATTTCAAACCGCTGTAACTATTAGACATTTGATTCAAATCACTTGAAACTTTTTGTCTTCTGAAGCCTAAAATATTGTCTTTTAAACGCATAGGCTTTAGTTTTGCTCAAGTCCCCCTCCCCTCCCCGCGCCGCGCAAGTTCAGAGCAATGTTTTTGCGCGAAAAAAACGTCACACTTAAGGTGTTCTATGGGAATAAGTTGTTATGATACGACGAATTGGTTTAAAGCCCATGAAAATTTGAACAATTTCCTTTTCAAAGCGCAAAAGAACACAAAAATCCGACAATTTGCAAGAAACTTATAAGCTTTTTAAAAAAACGAGTTTTTCATGATTTTTAAAAGACAATACTTTAAGCTTCAGAAGACAAAAAGTTTCAAGTGATTTGAATCAAATGTCTAATAGTTACAGCGGTTTGAAATTTCACCTTTTTCCAAATTTTTTAGGTGGCCGGTTTTTTGTTTTGCGCAGGTAGTTCGATAGTATTTTGTAGAGAAAAAAATTCTGCATCTAATAATATCCTAACTCATAATTTCCTTTTATCCGGAACAGGAAAAATGAGTTTAATAAAAATTTTAATCAAATCACTAGAAATATATACTTACAGTTAATATAAATATATTTATATATATATATATATATATATATATATATATATATATATATAAATAAAATATTTATTCTTTTCTGCTTTACTATGAATGTTTATTATAAAATGTCAAATGTATTTAATTGTAAGTAGGTATGTATTTCTAGTGATTTGATTAAAATTAAATTTTTTATTAAATTCATTTTTCCAGTTTCGGATAAAAGGAAATTATGAGTAAGAGGATATTAATATTATTAGAAACAGAATTTTTTTCTCTACAAAAAACTATTCAACTATTTTGCTGAGAAACTATTTTTTTTGAACATTTCAAAATTAACATGGAAATCCCTATGGTGCGTTTTCCGACGCAACAACCTGTATATATCACGCCTTTTACCCAATTTGGGTGGGCAACCTCACATGTAAATTAACTTCCTACTACAAAAGTACTTGAAGTACTAAATATATTTAAGCAAGTACCAAGTAAATTGTTCAAGTACTTTACTTCAAGTACTTTAAATACTTCAAGTATTAAAATTACTTGAAGTAAATTTTTTTACTTCAAGTAGGTACTCATAAAGTACTTGAAGTACGAATATCAAGTATCAAATATCAAGTACAAGTACCAAATTTAAAAAGTACTTGAAGTACTTTACTTGAAGTACAATACTTGCAAAATCAGTACTTCAAGTAATTTTACTTGAAGTAATGCCCAGCTCTGGACATGGGTTTATTGTACCTTAGACACATTATTTCATTTAACTTATATAATGACGTTTTTATTCTTTGAATTGAAATAAAAGAGCTTTCATTATTAAATGACTTAATATCTAGTTATTACAACATTTCTAATCACAGAGTAATTTAGTAATTATTATTGTTTAACATTTTTGTCCCATCCATAGCACTTCATGCATTTTGTAATGAAACTAAAAAATTGTGAAACAATAATAAAAGTAGGTACCTAACTGATAACTGTCATACACAAATTATAAAACAAATGATTAAGTATCATTGTTTTTTTTGTTTTCTTGTCATTTTCATAGCACTCCATGCATTTAATAAAACATTAAAATATTGAAACTATTGTTGCTAACTTTAAAATGATTTATTCAAATATCAATTTTATTGACATGACTGTGTAGCATCTTTCAAGAGCTATCATTTGATGTGCCACAAAGGGTAATTGCCATTTAAGATTTTAAAACTGAGAGTGGTGAGGGTGAGATGAATGATTTAAAAAAACAAAAATATTAGTAAAATGTGTCTCCGTAGATGTTAAAACATATAGCACAAACTGGGTATGCCTATCATAATATGTTTTCAAGTTATCAGACTGGATCTTCTTAAGCGCTCCAGCCTGTATATTTACAGCTGGCAGAAGAGGGCATGTGCCAGAGCTGCTTTGTAGTTCTGAAATTTAAACCCCAACATTGATTCGATTGAATATGGTCGATCGTGCCAGGCTGGTGGCTTCAGGTTTGCGTAGCGCAATATCATTTTTGTGTGTTTTTTTAAATTCGCCAACCATTTTTAGCCCACTCAAAATCGACAATAAATTCGCAAAGCATGATGTATCTCTAATTTTTTAGTATGTTGTTTGGACCTATTAGGGCTATGTATACCCAAGTTTGCAACTCTATAAAAGTTGTGGAAAAATTTTTATACACGAAAAACCGCGAAATTTTCGAACTTTTTTCAGATTCTGCTCTATACTATATCTCCTAATCCATGCAATTTGGCCCAACCGGAGCTCTATACGTCTAATAGTTTCCGAGATATGGCACTTTGAAAATAGGCCAGTTTTTCCAAAAATTGCAAGTTGAGAAATTTTTGCTTTTTTCGTAATTTTGAGCTATAACTTCTGAACGGATAAAGATATTGACTTCCGGTTTCTTTTATTAAATTCTACGAACATTTTTCTATAAAATACGTTATTTAAAAAACATTTTAGGGCATTCATAAAGCCAAAATATCAATTTTTTTTTAATTTTCAAATATTTTGTATTTATTTTAATGTGCTGTAACTTCTGAACGGATAAAGTTATCGACTTACGGTTTATCACATTAAATTCTACGAACATTTCTCCATAAAATGCAGTATTTTTTATTTTTTTTTGGGTATTTATTAAGCCAAAATATCAAATGTTTTTTCAAGAGAAAATTGAGAAATTTTTAAATTTGTAATATTTATTGTGTTTAATGAGCTGTAACTTCTGAACGGATAAAAATATCGACCTCCGGTTGTTTTTATTAAATTCTACGAACGTTTCTCCATAAGAAGCATTATTTTAAAAACTTTTTAGGTCGTTCATTAAGCCTAAATATCAAAGGTTATTCCGAGAGACAGTAAAGAAATTTTTAATAATTGCTGTGTTTAATTTACTGTAACTTCTGAACGGATAAAGTTATCGAATTTCGGTGTCTTGCATTAAATTCTACGAACATTTCTCCATAAGATGCAGTATTAAAAATTTTGTTTGGGTATTTATTAAGCCAAAATATTATATGTCTTTTCAAGAGAAAATTGAGAAATTTTTATACTTTTAATATTTATTGTGTTTAATGAGCTATAACTTCTGAACGGATAAAAATATTGACTTTTCGGTTGCTTTTATTAAATTCTACGAACGTTTCTCCATAAGATACATTATTTTAAAAGGTTGTTCATTAAGCCTAAATATCAAATGTTTTTCCGAGAGAAATTAAGAAATTTTTAAATTTTTAATAATTATTCTGTTTAATGTACTATAACTTCTCAACGGATTAAGTTAAATTAAGTCAAAATATCAAATCTTTTTATCTTCTCAATTGTCTCTCAAAAAACAAATTGATATTTTGGCTTAATTAATGCCCTAAAAAGTTTATAAAATAACGAATTTTATAGATAAATGTTCGTAGAATTTAATAAAGGAAACCAGAAGTCGATAACTTCATCCGTTTAGAAGTTATAGCTCATTAAACACAAAAATTACGAAAAATGCAAATATTTCTTAACTTTAATTTTTTGGAAAATATTGCCTATTTTCAAAGTACCATATCTCGGAAACTATTGGATATACAGAGTTGCGGTTTAATTTAATGTGCTTTTAAAATTATAAATACGACTATATATCGAAAAAACATAGTTTACAAGTTATTAGGCAACAACTGAAAAAATTCCGAAAATTTTGCAGTTTTTTACGTATTACGCAGGAAGCACAGGTTCTTCGAAGTTGGATTCACACTATCCTAACTGGTTTTAACAATATATTAAAAAATCTGACGTGGCCACCACAAGACCTTCCGCCATATACCTACTTTATTCTTTTAACTTATTAGGTATAGAAATATATTAATATATAAGTACTACTACTTCTGCTACTATACTCACAAATATATTTTAGTCCTTTTATTTATACTGCAGAAAAAGATATAAAGCAAATTTTACTATTGTCACTGTCATGTCATAATAATTTAAATTTTACGTAGTAACAAATGTTAAACGATCATGGACTACAAGATACCGAAATACTAAATTATAAGTATATAATTTAATTATTCTTAAATTATAGCAGATACAGAAAAATTTATAAAATACCGATTGTAGATAATTACCACATAATCTTTCATATAAAATAAAAAATTTGGTCTTAAATTAATTATTTATCGAAATATTTTTTAAAAGTACTACTTCCGGTTTATGAATTGGTACCAAAATTTACTGGGCTCTTAAGATTCGTATTAATATCTTAAGTACCTATAAAATTTGGTTGTTAAATTCTTGTAACTTTTTGAGTTATAGAAAACGAAAAAAATGTTACATACAACCTAACATACACACACATAGACATCATCTCGAAAATACTTTACTCGTATTCTATGGATCCTAAAACGTGCTTATCTCTTAAAATCTCACACTCCAAAATTTTGACCTATCACAATACCTCCCTTATAGAATATGAGGCGGGAGGTAAAAATCAGAACTACATCACGCTTTGCGATTTTAGCCTATTTATGTACGTTTTGACTGGCCTATATAATTTGCTTTAAGTTAAGCGCAGAGCGGGGTTTGTAAACCTCATAGTTCTCTCAAAATCTAAAAAAAAACATGTAAGGTAAAATCGCATTTTTCCAAAATTGTTCCATAACCTTTCCTATCTTTAGTTTTTTGGTTTGGAAATGAAAAAGAAGGCATGTTATCATTTAAAAAAACGGCAAAATGTATTTTAATATAAACATAAGTAATTAAAAAATTCACAAATAAATTGAACACGAACTACTCACAGGAGAAGCAAGAACTGTACTGTGAGCTCGGTGCTCGGAGATAAGAAACCGAATAGTGTGACGTGAAAGAGGGTGTGAAGATCCATGAGAGGGTTGGAAAGGGGTACCTACCTACAATTTATTCAATTTGCATACCTCCTATATGATCGTAATACGTTTTGCATGTTTAAATCTCACTTCATGCAACAAAAAAGTGGTTAGGTACAATTCTGGGAAAATGCGATTTTACCTTATATGGGTTTTTTTTGAGATTTTGAGAGAACGACGAGACTTACAGACCCTGCTCTGCGCTTAATTTAAAGCTAATTAAATTGTATACAAGTTCTACTCGTAGGATCAATGGTTGCGACGAAATTTCGGTCCAAAGAAGAGATAGATCATGCTTTGCGAATTTAGCGATTTTTTGTGTCGATTTTGAATGGGCTATTTGTCTTCATTCCAACTGGAAGGATATTTTTATTATTTACCTTTGAAATCTGTAAGCTAATTATCGCACATTCTTTAATGACTATATATACTCTATAAGCATATCTTCTTCTTCTCTGGTGAAAATTTTTTTCTAGTAGGGTGTAACCTTCATTTCCCGTCTCTTCGAAGTACTTCAAATATCTACGAAGAGTACTTCGAGGTAATCCAGTGTGTTTGCCGCACTATAATATAATGTTATTTTGCTTTTTTCAATCAATTAAATTGCGCGCTTAATTTTTGCATGGACCTCTTGATTCCCGCTTTGCTACGGGGCATTGTATAGAAATGAAGTATGTACTGAATAGGTAATAGAGCAATAACTGCAATAAAATATAAGTAAAATGAAATATGGAGTAGGTATAATTTATTAAGAACATTGAATCTGTCTAAGGTACAATACCATGTTAATATTTTTAAAAAATACAGCACAAAATTTAGGTTAAAATAGATACTATTATATTTGTATGAAAAGCAATGAGAAAAAACTTACTTTTTCAAGAGAAAAACTTTGAAAATTCTGACAGGAAAGCATTTGCACACTTCGACCATATATAGGTATAGACAGATAACACTCAATGCTGTAGTATACAATGTTGTGAAGGCAAGAAGTACGGTAACGGGGAGCAGCAGCTATAGCCGGGGAAAGGATGTGGGGACACGATAGTGTTGCACATTGCTGACTTCTGGTTTGTTGTCATGGAACAGAGAATAAAAATAGGCAAACTGCAACACTTCAAGGTGTCTACAGGTCATACTCCTCTTCACACCGCTATGCTAGTTCTTTGCTTCACAACAAAGGCTTGCGTTGTTTGTCTATTCCTATATATGGTCGAAGTTTGCACATATGTAAACCAACCTCATCGCGCCATCTAGTAGCGGGTCCAAGATATGCTATTACAAGTAGGGTTGTTCGATATTCCGATTTGAATATCGATATTCGATATAAAATTAATATCAATGTATCGATATATCAATGTATCGATATATCGATTTAAACGAACAGACCTAGTTTCCACACAATAAGTACTACGTTTACCATTCATGTTTTTAATTAAAATTAAATATCAAAATAAAAAGTGCGAACAACAACGGGATGATATTTCTTCGCTTACCTAATGTCCAATGATCAAATTACTTTACGTAAAAACGTTAGCCACCCGCAAGTCGACGGGTCGCAACTCGACGGCCGACGGGTCGCAACTCGCCGGTCGACGGGTCGCAACTCGCCGGTCGACGGGTCGCAACTTGACGGTCGACGCATTGCCTCCTAAATACTATAGGCCTGGCCCAGCGTTTGGATGACGTCATCCGTTGAGGCTGAGCGTAGCAGTTGAATAGTGTTAAGCTATGGTCTATCTATTGCGTTTTGTCGCAGCGAGTAAACGATACGATTAGACGCTACGTTTAATCGCATTGAGGTGGTCTATCTTTCACGTTTTAAAGCACGCGATTTAGTACTGTCCTCATTACAACTTCTGAATTTCAGACGATGGATACTAATACTTATGGTCAGAGCTGGGCATAAGTACACAAAAAATGTATTTAAGTACAAAGTTCAATTAAATGAAAGTTTTTGTAGTTATGTATAATTACAAATACAATCGTTAAAAAGTACTTAAGTAGGTATAATTACAATTACTTTTGTACTTTCTACGCTTGTAAGTACAATTACTTATTTATTAAATAATTTATTAATCGATTATTATAATCGTATCTTCGTATCCAATGTTACTGATTAATTTGGAAAAAGTCGTCAAAGAGATAGATATTATGGAAGAAACATAATTTATAAATATTATTTCTGGATTTTTGGGTACATAAAAGTACTTAAGTACAAATATTTGTACTTAAGTACTTGTAAACGTATTTAAATACTTATTTCAAATACAAATTACAAATACAATTTGAAATATGTATTTAAATATAATTACAAATTACTTTACCAATCATTGTACTTAAGTATAATTACAATTACTGGGAAAAGTATTTAAATATTAAATTATAAGTACAATACTTAAATACATGCCCAGCTCTGCTTATGGTTGGATAAAAGATGGAGAAGATGATGATCTTATATTATGTAAAAGAAACACAGAAATAAAATAAATAACATAAAAAGAAGGATGTTTCAGCATCTTATTAAAGTTTTCAAAAATTTCTGATCATATTATTATCTCTAATATTTAGATTTTTTCAATTCGCGTTTTTGCCTTATAGTTTATAGATGTTTTGCGATTAGGGGCCGTTCACATAATACGTCACGCACTTCGGGGGTGGGGGGAGGGTCCAGGATTTGTGACGAAATGTGACATGGGGTACGGGGGGGGGTCATCATGATGTGACGTCACAAAAATTTTACTTATGAATTTTCAGTTAATATGAAAATAAAACAATTTTTGTTCACATGCTTTTTCTAGTGTATTGGCGGATATTTGAACTGCGTTGATCAGTTGTGACAACTTACGAATTTGTATAATACAAACATGTCTTTATAGGAACACGTTACGGTGATGCTGTCGAATGTTTGCTGCAACGGAGTTAGGGACTTAAATTATGAAAGAATGAGTAATTAACATTTTATAACAAGTTGATCATAGCGGATCATAGCGCGATCCCGCCATGTTTATGGAAGAATTTTTATGTGACAAGATGAAATCATTACTTTCCCATAATTTTCACTTTTTTCAAAATTTAAAGTTATATTTTTGTGACGTCACAGGGGAAGGGGGGAGTACCGATTTGTGACGTAGTGTGACAAGGGGGGAGGGGGGAGTCAAAAATGGCCAAAAATCGTGTGACGTATTATGTGAACGGCCCCTTAGTAGTTCATCTTCAGCATGACAAAATTCTATAGCCCTTTGACATATTTAAATGCAGTACGAATACTCCGCGACTTCTGAATCGCGGCGTCTCGATTGCCCCACAGGCAACACGATTTCTAGACGCAGCGTCTTACCGAAACGCGCTTCGTCTAAACGCGATACATAGACCACTATCATTAAAATACACGTAAGCGAAATACGCGTTTAGACGCGTCGTCTTATCGCTCCGACTAAACGCGATAGACCATAGCTTTACACTCTGTTTAGGAGTTGCGATCTTTAGTGTTTAAAATTTGAATTTTACTTGAAATGGGATCTAAACTCAGGTCAAAGTCATTATTACTGTATAAGTTTCTTATGAAATATGTTTTACTTAACATAAATATAAATAATAATACCTTAGTACCTACCTATTTTCTAAATAAAGTCTAAGAAAATATTTCTACAATTTATAAATAAAGAAGAAAAGTATGTAACTAACTACCTATGTATGTTCCCCAAAAACTTTAGAAACAGTGGAGCGATTGCTCCCATATTTTGCGTGAATACTTTTGAGCATCCGAGGGTCGCGATGTCAGTTCGCCATCTTGAAAAAAATGGCGGCTAGCTATATCCTAATGTACTGCACCGATTGCATTCATATTTGGTACAGTAATAGATAAGGATCTAACTTTAGACATTGACATATTACAATGGCAGTCCGTCATCTTGCAACAAAAGGGCGGCTAGCTATCTCGAATTGTACTGCACCGATTGGTTTCAAATTAAGTACAGCAATAAATAAAGATCTAACTTTAGACATAGGCGTATTACAATCACAATGTCAGTTCGCCATCTTGAATCAAAATGTTGGCTAACTATCTCCTAATGTACTGCACCGATTGCATTCAAATTTGGTACAGTAATAGCTAAGGATCTAACTTAATACATTGACATATTACAATATCATCTTGCAACAAAATGGCGGCTAGCTATCTCGAATTGTACTGCACTGATTGGGTTCAAATTAAGTACAGCAATAAATAAAGATCTAACTTAAGACACCGGCGTATTACAATACAATGTCAGTTTGCCACCTTAAAATAAAATTGCGGCTAGTATCTCAAAATGTACTGAAAAAAAAACATAGGGAGGCATAGGGAACAAGTACCTGCCAAGAAATACAAAATATTGTAATTTACAAATAAAGATTTTTTTCTATTGTGTATGGAAAGCCATTTTACATTTCAATGTGACTAACGTTTTTTTCTTAATATAAATTCACATATCTGTAATTCAATTTAAGATATAAGAAAATTAATTTCAGATAACAAAAATAGAATTTTTGATATCTTAAAATAAATTATACATATTTTAAATTTGTCGAATTCATGATATATATTCATTTAGTGATATCAATAATTCATTTTCAGATATCAAAAATTATATTTAAGATATCTTAAAGTCAATTTGTGATATCTGGAATTCAATTTCACATATCATAAATTGAATTTCGGATATGTAAATAAGGATATGTACATATCCATAATTCAGTTTATATTGTTTAGTAGGTTATTTTAGAATGTTACTAGAGCAGTGGCGGTGCGTCAGATGAGGCAGGTGAGGCTGAGCCTCACCGCGTAAAATCGTAATTTTAAATTTTTTATTTTTATTATAATTTTATTTATCTAATTTATTTTTTATTATAAATCGACTACATATTTATTTAAAAATAATTATTGTTGCACAATAATGCAAAAAAAGTATTTAAATAGTGTTATTTTCGCGCGAATCATAAATAATGTGTACAGTGAGGCTGCTGCTGCAACGGTTGGTTTTATTCATCGTTAGCGCGACCGAGCGACGGAGTGACGTGTGTGTATTCTCGTATGTTCATGCGGTGGAGAGGCCTTGAGAGAGGCTAGGGAAATATCGTCTGTCTTCGCGCAAGGCACACACATACACAGCGCACAGCCTCGCATAGCCTAGCGCACACAACTAAATACACGTGAAGAAACAAAGTTTATTTTTACTTTGTTGTTGATTGCTTGTCTTATTTATTGTTGTGAATGCTATTTTTTTTTTTTTTTTTTTTTTTTTTAATTTTATTTATTTAACGACACTTCAGCATCGAGGCTATTAGTGTCTTCGTACAGTATGAATTACATTTATAGTTATATTAGGTGTTTTATATTTACATCATGTAAGTATTTTAGTGTATTTGTTACTGTGGAATAATTATCTGAGAGTGTTTGTTTTAGTGTTTGATTGTTTTGTCTGTTATTTTGATATTTGTTACAATCTGTGATGATGTGTTTGATTGTTAATGTTGTCTGACATGTATCACATTGCGGTGCTTCGGTCTTCTGTAGGATGTGTTGGTGGGTTAGTTGACTATGTCCTATTCTCAATCTCGTCATGATAATTTGGTCTCTTCTGTTGTTCGGTATGTTGAGCCAGGGGTTGATATGCTCCTTAATTTGCCTGAGTTTGTTGTCTTCTAGCAGTTGCCAGGTTGTTTGCCATTTTCCTCTCACACATTTTTTTATTTTATTTATTATGTCAGCTGATGGTACTTTTATATTTTTTATTTCTTCTGTTGTGGCTTCTTTTGCGAGTTTGTCTGCATTTTCATTTCCTTGTATGCCAGAATGTGACGGCACCCATATTATAATTATGTCATTATTTTTTGTCTGGGCTTCGTGGATTTCTTCTTTTATGTTTTGGATCATCGGGTCTGGGGTGTACAGTTTTTGTATGTGTTCTATAACGCTGAGAGCATCAGTACATATGGCATATTTACCTGGGATTTCTTGCTGATTTATGTTTTCAACTGCTTTTTGTATTCCGTATGCTTCGGCAGTATAGTTACTGCATATTCCAGGTAGGTGAAACTTGTAGAAATCTGTGTTGGTGTAGATTGCAGTACCAGTTTTTCCTTCAGTTCTTGATCCGTCAGTGTAGATAAATTGATGATTGGGGTAGGAATTATATATTTCTAGGAATTTTTGACGGATAAGTTCGTTTGGAGTATTGGATTT
This sequence comes from Agonum fuliginosum, assembly GCA_947534325.1. Taxonomy (NCBI): domain Eukaryota; kingdom Metazoa; phylum Arthropoda; class Insecta; order Coleoptera; family Carabidae; genus Agonum; species Agonum fuliginosum. The sequence continues at coordinate 24,745,411 of OX384037.1, read as the reverse complement.
GTTGTATTTGGTTAATTGGAGATTGAATGTGGGTTGCACGAGGATCCAAGGTGGAATTTTGCCGTATGTAACTGTTTGTATTTGTGGAAGTTTTATATTTAATTCGTTGAGTGATTTTGTGATATATTGTTGTAATTTGGTGTGTCTCTGGATTGTGGGGTTGATGTTTTGGTTGAGGAATATTTGTTTGAAGGTTGGATTATTTCGATTTTGGGCTAGTTTTGTAATATAGGATAGAGTGAGTTGGGTTCTACGGAGTTGTAGAGGGAGTTCTCCGCATTCACACAGGATGCTGTTGACCGGACTTGTTCTGTATGCACCGACTGATATTCTCAAGGCAACTGTTTGTATACGATCTATTATTTTTAAAATGCTTGGTTTTGCTGTTGTGTAACACATGCATCCGTAGTCTAGTTTTGACTGTATCAATGCTTTGTAGATTTCCATTAAGTTTTTCCTGTGTGCTCCCCACTTTTGGTGCCCTAAATTTTTTATTATGTTTATTCGTTGAGTACATTCTTTTTTTAAGTTTTTGAGGTGTGGAACCCATGTTAATTTTTTGTCAAATGTAAGACCTAATATTTTCATAGTATGTACATATTCAATATTAGTATTGTGGAGTTTTATGTCTGGATCTCTGATGTTTTTTCTTTTGTTTGTAAAATGTATAGCTTTAGTTTTTGCTGAGGAAAAACTAAAGCCAGTTTTTGTAGTCCATTCCTCTAATTTTTCTATTGTTGATTGTAGTTGTTGTTTTATTGTGTTTAGGTTTCTGCTTTTATAACATATTATTAGATCATCCGCAAAGAGTAAACTTGTTGTTTGTTTTGGGATATATGATTTTATTTTGTTTATTGCAACAAGAAATAGGGTTACACTTAGGATTTCTCCTTGAGGTACTCCGTTGATTTGGGTTCGTTCTTCTGATAAGCAACCATTACACTTTACTTGGAATTTTCTGTCGGTTAAAAAGTTTTGAGTGTAGTGTAATATATTGCCGTTTATTTTGTATTCTTTAAGAGTACGTAGAATATAGTTTTTCCATGTTGTATCATAGGCTTTTTCCAAGTCTAGTGATATAAGGATCATATGTTGTTTGTTTTTTTGAGTTTTACTTATTTCATTTTGTATATAGACTAATTCATCTATAGTTGATCTGTTTTTTCTGAATCCATTTTGTATGTCGCATATAATGTTGTTTGATTCAAGGTACCACGTTAGTCTTTTATTTACCATTTTTTGTAATATTTTACTTAGTATGTTTGACATTGAGATAGGTCTGTAGTTTAAAGGTTCAGTTTTGTTTTTATTCGGTTTTAATATTGGAACTGTAATTACTTTGCGCCATTGTTCTGGATATACATTCTTTCTCCATATAAAGTTGTAGATGTTTAAAATGTAATCTATTGTGTTGTTCGGTAGGTTGTTTATTAGTTCTATTGGTATTCCATCTGGCCCTGGACTACGATTCTTTTTAAATTGTTTTATTGCCGATAATAGTTCAGTTTTAGTGAATAATTTGTTGATATCTGTATTGCTGTCATCTATTGTAATTGTTTCATTTTCGATTTTATCTTTATATTCTTTAAAAGATTGACTGTAGTGGTTATTACTTGAAGTGTAGTAGAATGTGTCTGCGAAAGTTTCCGCTATTTCTTGTGGTGTAGTAATAATGTTCCCATTTTTTGCTAGAGTTAATGTTTGATTATTTGAATTTTGTCCGTTAATTTTTCGAATTTTTTCCCAAACTTCTTTTGTTGGTGTGGTTGTATTGATGGTTGATACATAGTTTTGCCATGATTGTTTTTTGCTTTGCAGAATGATACGCCGTGCCAACGCTCTTGTTTTTTTAAGTTCTATAAAATTTTGGGTGTTTTTATTTTTCCTATATTTGTATAAGGCTTTCTTGTTGTTTTTAATTGCGTTTTGGCATTCCTGATTCCACCACGGACATTTTTTTCTTCCTTTTGAAGGTTCTGACTTACCTATGGCTCTTTCTGCAGCATCATTTATGAGTAAAGTTAATTTTTTGATTATATATCGTCGATGTTACTTGTTTCAGGAATAGTGATGTCGTTTATTTTTGCATATTGCATAAATTTCTCCCAGTCTGCTTCTTTTAATTTCCAATGTGAGTAGATGGGATGCATTATTGTGTTTGTATTTGAGTTGAAAGATATTTTAATGGGGAAATGATCACTACCGTGTAGATATTGCATCACTTCCCATGTGACTTTCGAGGCTAGTCTTGATTCGCATAGAGATAGATCAATGCATGAAAAGTTACCAGTTCTTGTGCAGAAGTGTGTTTCTGATCCGTCATTTAATAAATTTATGTTATCTATATCATTGATAATTTTTTCAATTTGTTTTCCTCTTCTGTCGTCATGGTCGGAACCCCATATTTCATTGTGAGCATTAAAATCTCCTAATATAATGTACGGAGGTGGTAATTGATTTATTAGATTAAGTAGTTGATTTTCATTTATTAATTGATTTGGTGGGAGGTATAAACTGCAGACTGTCATTTTTGTGGGTATGTTCGTTGTTATTGCAACAGCTTCTAGGTCGGTTTGTAGATCGAGTTCTTCGGTATGAATTTTATTATTTACAAGGATGGCTACACCTCCGCTTGCATGATTATTAATTCTGTCTTTCCTATAGATTGTGTAACCTTTTAGTTTTGAATTTTGATGAGTATGGAGTCGTGTTTCTTGGATGCATAAATAGTTCGGATTTTCTTGTGTGATTAAATTTTGGAGTTCTCCTATGTGAGATAGGAGACCGTTAGTGTTCCATTGAACTATTTTCATCATGTTGTGTTGTGTTAAGCTCTTCTTCTTCCCGTAATTGTATTTTTAGTTTGTTCGTTATTTTGGTCGCTTTTAGTTTTGATCCTCTCGGTATATTCGTGTATAGAGATTGTATCATGTTTATTACTGCATATGGGTCGTCTGTGAAGTCTCTTACAATGCAGAGTGGATCTTCAGCGCCACTTGCGTTTTCTATAATTTCCATAAATTGGTCGAAATCGATAGGGTACAGTTTTGTGTTACTGTTTATAATTTTTTGAAGATTTGCTGCTGAATTTGATGGACTGTCTGATCGTGGTTTTTTTGTTTTTGCTTTTGCTACTGTAGGGTTAGGTGTTATAGTTGTTTTTTGTTCTATTTGTGTATCATTGTTCTGTATCTCGATTGTTTCTAGGTCGGTACTAGCTGGACGTTTTGTGGTTTGAGTGTGTGGGGTGTCTGTAGAATTTGGTGTTTCAGATATAGGTGTTAACAAATTTTTTCTTTGTTCATTTAGTTGATTTAAATTTATCATTTCATTTTCTGTTGTGTTTTCGTTAGACTGACTTTTGGTTTGTTTTGGATGAGATGTTGGTATATTTTCATTCTTGTTACTAACTGTTGGTTTTGGGAGTATATTTTTGTTTTTTTCTTGGTTTACGTTGTTTTTGTTTTTACATTTATTTGCAAGATGACCTCGTGCGTTACATGTTTGGCATCTTAGACTGTCATCTGTAAAAAAGATTCTGTAGTCTGTATTTTCAAAATTTATAATTATGGTTTCAGGGATTTGTATTTCTTGGTCACTTTGTATAAATGTTTGTCGCCTAGAGCTTAGGATATGTGAATATTCGGTTTCTAGCATACCTGCACGTAGGAACGTAATTGGAGAAGTTTTAATACCTAGTTGGTGTAGCGCATTTTCAATAATTTTATGAGGGATTGAGGGGCAAACGTTTGATATAATTATTCTTTTTGAGGGTGTAATCAGTCTCCTTATGTCTAATTTGTGGTTCTCAATTAATATGTAGGGTGTGTTTGTTGTGAATTCCTCTACTATTTTTTTTGTGCTGAAAAAGATGCATATTCGTTTATTTGACATTCTGAATGCATGTGTTATGTTTTTTGGCGATACGTATTTTCCAACTTCGTGTACATATGCTGAAATAGGAATTTCATCAATAGCATTTATAATTATAGCTTGTTCTTTTGATGGAAATATCTCATTTTTTGTGGTTATGTTATTGTTTTGCGTTGTTTGTGCATAAGATTTGGTTTTGTTTATAATTGTAGTCATTTTGTTGCTGTTGGTAGTTGGTGGGTAATAAAGTTTTGTTTTGATTTGTAGTGTCACACAGTGACACTACTTATTGTTAGATGTCTCCACCTGTTTTATTTATTGCTGGAAACGGTTTAAATAAAAAGTTATTTTAGGTTGTTTTTCGTAATATCCAAGGTACCGTGGAAATACCATATGGCACAAAGGGTCGTAAGGGATAGAATAGGTTGTGTAGGGGTTTGGGTACCTTTGGGATGAGTTTTCTATTGAAATTGGAAGTTTTTTTAGACACACTTAAATCACGTTGTCACTTTATCACTATCCAAGGTCAACTCGAATGCTATTTTATAATTAGTTATGTTTTGAAACTAATAGTTTCTAATAAAAATTATGAATAACCAATCAGAATAAATGTAAAATCTAACAAATAGAACTTGTAATAGTTTTATCAATATTTAAATAATAAACAATGACATCATTCAACTACTATTCAACATTTCTATGTTATGAACAAATAAATAAAATTATATCAATTAAATATTTATTATAAATATTTAATATATGGACAGAATAAGAATCATAATAATCAAGAACAGATAAAATTTGTTCGCCTCACGCTTGAATGTTGTTTTGCCGAGAGCCGCAGAACGCTAGTCGCGTGTTGTTGAATGTTTTTTTCTATTCTATTTTCTATTCTGTTACCTACTTTATTTAAATATGTATGTACTTTTTGTGGACGTACTAAATATACTCTTGTGCGTTAGAGAAAACAAAATTTAAAAAATATTATCTGCTGTTTTTACGATTATTGCGTTTTATCTTGACTCACAAAAAAATTATTTATTTAAGTAATGAAATAAAGTTCTTTTGTTTTATTGATTTTATGGGTAAAAAATTGATTTTAGAACGTTTCATTGAAATTATGATACAAAGTATTTAAAGGCGTTTAAAGCATTTGACCTTGAACCAACAAAAAAATTCGCCTGCGGCGCATTTTTTTTTAGCCTCACCTAACTTAGGAATCACGCGCCAACCCCGTGTACAATGTGTGCGGCGCACACAGGCGCCGGGACATTAAAGGCGCCGAAGCGCCTTAAAATTTAAATAAATTATAAACAAAAATCGTAAAATGTTGCGAAGTACTTAAAAATATTTCAATATCGCTTTTTGTTATAACCTGAATTGGAATCAATTAAAATGTATTTATTATTTTAGTAACTTCTTTTTAAGATGCTTTTTTAACATGAATAGCAGAACACGAGAGAAGTTACAAAATGAAGCGATGTTTTTGGGTGTGAATTCGTTTAGTCCCATTAGTTTTGTTAAAACGTGCATTAGTTCACAACGTATGAAAAATGCATATGAACAAACTTTGTATTTGCTTTATTCTAGCAACATGCACTGTATGTACCTACTAGTGGAGAATATTAAAATTTATCTATACAAATTTGTGGTAATATGTTTAATTTACGTTATGAAATTAATAAAAATATATTGATAGTTTTGGACAAATTTGAACAAAATTGTAAATTGTAAAATAATATGTAGGTAAAATTTTTAATTAGTGAGGCGCCATCAAAATTTTTGCACACAGGCGCTGCATGCCCCTGCACGCGCCGCCACTGTACTAGACCAATTGTGGATATCACTAACTGAATTACGAATATCACTAACTGAATTAAGGATATCACTAAACGATTTACGGATATCACTAAACGAATTAGGGATATCAGTAAATGAATTAAGGATATCGCTAACCAAAATATGAATATCACTAAATGAATAAAGGATATTACTAAATAAATTATGGATATGTAAAATGTGTGGAAAATTGAACTAAACAGAATTAAATTAATGATATCTGCAATTTAATTTAAGATGTTAGGATTATTTGAGTGTGGAATTTGGCAGACTGAATACACACTAAACACCTTTATTTGAAGTTAAACAATTGTAAATTAGCTTCATTTATCCCGAACAATAAACATAAAAAACGTGATCACAGTAATTAATACATTTTTGACAGTAATAGTATTGAAAACGGAAGTAATAATATTAGTTACAACGTTACAAGATATAAGTGAGATGTCAGCACCAGTGACATTGTAATTAGGGCGCGAAGTGTAAATTTATATTCAATACGCCCCCTCAATTTGCGACCTAAATTGGATGAAGTCCAAGTCCAGCTAGGCATCTCTCGTGTTTGACTTTGTGCAGCGGCTTGGTGAGGATGTCCGCGACCATGTCCTCGGTCGGCAGGTATTTGAGCGTCCCGGGGTGGTTCTTCAGCACATCTCGTATGAAGTAGAATTTTATGTCGATGTGCTTAGTACGACTATGATGGATAGGGTTTTCAGCGAGTTTTGCAGCGCTCTGGTTGTCGTTAAATATGGTGACTTTACTTAGGTTCTCGAATCCCAATTCAGCCAGGAAAGTGGATAGGAAAATGGCTTCTCTCCCGGCATCGCTGACGACCATGTATTCGGCCTCAGCCGACGATAAAGCAACGGTTCGCTGCTTGCGGGACTCCCATGATACGGCAGCATTTCCCAGGAGGAATGTGGATCCACTGATTCAGTATACGACCGCCGGTCGGCCGGACAGTTGCGCAGTCGGCGTCGACGAAGCACGTCAGTGTCATAGCTCCGCGTGAATTTCAGAGCGTGGTGTGTGGTGCCCCTCTGGTATCGAAGCACGCGTTTGGCAGCGAGCCATTGCTCGTGACTGTAACAATTATTAAATTGGCTTAGAGCACTTACCGAATGAGCAATGTCGGGACGCGTTGCTGTTGCGAGATACATTAAGGCGCCTATGAGTACTGCTTTGCATACATATTCTTGTTCAGTTTTACTGTACACGCAAGTCATACTATCTTTAGTTTCGTCTCGGCACGATTTTTCCAATATTAAAATATTTGACATATATTACCGAATTTAATAAAGCTGTTAAATGTAAAATTCGAAAAAAAAATAATTCCAGTGAAATCACGAGAACGCAGTTAATTTTTAAATTTTCTTGGTAAATATAGCATCTAGAACGGGACGCTTTCATGTTATTATTCATAAATAAAGTGCCAGATATAAACATACTTAGGGCCGGTTTTTCAATCGCTGGTTAAGGTCTTAGTTAGCTGTTACCATGGATATTTCATTGAGTTTTTTGAATTTGTGTTTTTCAATCTGTAGTTACTACTTAACTTGTAGTTAACTTTTACTACAGGTTTGGGGTATGGTTAACTTGGAAGTAGTAGTTAATTTGAATTTGTCATTTTTTCCTTTTGCTATAACTGTCAGTATATTTTAATTAAAAATAGATTACGATATTGCTAATGTATAAAACAGTGATGCAGAACAGTGGTTTATAAGATGATAAAAATTTATAAAAGAAGGATAAAAATATTAACAGTATTTAACCTACGATGGATTCGATTTAAAAAAATAAGATTTGGTACCTATCTAAAACGGCAATCCTAAATTTTGAAGAAAAGTATTCCAAGAGACATTAGTGCACCCGTGTACCCCGTAATAATAGCTTAATTAATGCATAATCAGTTTAAACAGAAAATTTAAACGTATTTTGCAAGTGGTAGTTTTTTGAGTATTGTTGGAGATTTTAGTTGCGTCTCAAAACACTCACAAAAACAGTGCGACGTGCCAGTTACCAGTGTTGTCTCAACAAAGTCCACTTTTTAATTTTTAGTAATGGTTTTATATTTCCTTATAATGGATAATATGCCTGTGAAAAATTAAATGTTCTCTTTCTCTTTCGTTTTTTATACATCCTGTGTGTAAACTTATATTAATTTTTAATTTTAAAAATAAACAAATTAAATGTATAGAAATAGATCTATAAAAGGTAAAAATCATATGACGACAAATAATTACTACTTACGAAGTACTATTACAAAAATATTACAATAACTAGACACGCTGACACGAATGTATTAAAATTGTCAAATTTTTTTTGACATAAATCAATTGCACTTTCAAATATTATACTACCAACTTAAAAATAAATATTCTTAACTACGGGTTAACAAACTAGAACTCAAAATTGTTTTGAAAAACGATATTGTTTCTAACCTTAAGTTAACTAACAAGTTAGAGTTAAGTAACTTTGAGTTTAACTATACATTGAAAAACCGGCCCTTATTAGATTATGTTTCTTCTACTACTTAAAATCTTAATAACGACAAAAATACAACAATTACTAGTGCATTCTCACTAAATTAACTGATGTACGCAGTGAATTACTATGCGCGCGTGTATATCGGTTCGCCTCAACACGTGACGTCACAGCGACACACAAGCGCGCTGGGCCAGGCCTGTAGTATTTAGGATGCAATGGTCGACAGGTCGCAACTCGCAAACGCAGTATAACAGTAAACAGAACTATAAAATTATGTATTATTCCAATGAATACGTTTTCAAATTCAAAAGATTTTATTGCCCCTGTCCGTAATTCCGTTCCTTCTAGCTAAATGGCAACATATGGCGTTTTACAACAGAGAGCACTAAAAATGGAGTGTTGAGATAATCTAAACACAAAACTGAAAAATAAAAACATTAACAGCATGTGCCACCTCGATTGGTAACTTTTTATAATTTGATAAGAAGAAAAATCACTATTTACTATAAAAATCTTTATTTTGTGCTACTACCTAGACATTGCTATCACATATATTCTTACTCTACGCATAAAACCGAACAAAAAAAAATCATAGTCAGCATTTGCCACCCCAGGTAGTACCAATTAAGCTCATTTTCGGGTTTGGCACATGGACTATATGTCGTGAAAATTTTGTGTGTCTTGAACGAGAGGAAAATTACTGCAAGTTTTACAAATTTCATGTGCAGAAATGAATAATTGTCGATCATAAAACACAGAACATTTTAGAAAACATTATATTTAGCGGATAGCTAATTTAGATCAATAAACTGTAGACTGTGTTCCAAGCCATCAAAAATTTACGTTGCTTGTAAAATATAGTAGGCTAGGCATATTAGTAAAAATATTGGGTCTCAGAGGAAAGTTTTGGTATAGTTTTGATTTTTTCACCGTTTATGTTTTTTGGGTCACTGAATTCGAATTTGAAGTTTGCGGGCAAAAATTTTGCCCGGAACTTTGTTTTTTGGGCACTTGTTGATCAAATTTTGGCACTTTTTTCAGTTTTTGGCTTATATCTCAGAAAGAAAGCGTTTTTTAGAAAAGTCTTTTCTATACAAAATTAAAGTAGACAAAATTTCCTACATTTTTCATATATAAGGTAAATAGGAAAGTTTTGGTATAGTTTTGATTTTTTCACCGTTTTTGGGCACTTGTTGATCAAATTTTGGCACTTTTTTCAGTTTTTGGCTTATATCTCAGAAAGAAAGCGTTTTTTAGAAAAGTCTTTTCTATACAAAATTAAAGTAGACAAAATTTCCTACATTTTTCATATATAAGGTTTTTTCCAAGACTAACCGTTTCGCCGCTAGAGCGCGCCCAAGAGGGGCCATATTTCCATATCTAGTGAAATTCACCGTTTACGCAGAAATCGCCCTTGCTGTGATACTTAACTGTTTGGTCTAAAAGTGCTCAAAAACAAAGTTTTGGGCAAAATTTTTGCCCACAAACTTCAAATTCATGTTCAGAGACCCAAAAAACAATTTTTTTGCTAATATACCTAGCCTATACTTGGAAGTAATTCCCTAAAAGATGATACTTTGCATATAATGTAGTACTAGTACCTACCCAGTAACAACATATAAAAAATCAACATTCATGCATGTTGTGCTACGGCCGCCATCTTGGAAAATGGCGACCGATTTTCACTTCTTTTATTTTAGTATTTTTAAATTCTTCTGTGTTTAATCAACTCTAATTTCTAACCGGATAAAGATATTGACTTTCGGTTTGCGGCATTGGATTTCTCAGCCATTTTTATATAAGATACATTGTACTATTTTTGAAGGGCCTTTTATAAGCCGAAATTTAATGATTTTCTCCAAGAGAAAATTATAAAATTTTAGAATTCTTATTCTCTTGGAGAAAATGATTAAATTTCGGCTTATTAAAGGTCCTTCAAAAAAAATACAGTACAATGTATCTTTCATAAAAATGTCTGAGGAATCCAATGTCGAAAACCGGCAGTCGATATCTTGATCCATTCAGAAATTAAAGTTGATTAAACACAAGAAAATTTTAAAATTTTACAAGTCTCTAGGAGAAAATAATTAAATTTCAGATTATTAAAGGCCTCTAAAAAAATAGTACAATGTATCTTACATAAAATTGTCCAAGGAAGCCAATGCTTCAAACCGGAAGTCCATATCTTTATTCGTTCAATAAGTAGAGTTGATTAAACACAAAAAATATTTAAAAATCTGAAATTTTGCAATTTTTCACTTGAAGGTAATAACTAAATTTTGGGTTATCAAAGGCCTCATAAAAAATTTAATATAATGTATCTAACGTAAAATTTACTAAGGAAAACAACGCCGCAAACCGGAAGTCAATATCTTTATCCGTTTAGAAATTAGACGTGATTAAACACACAAAAATTTTAAAATACTAAAATTTCTTTAATTTCACTAGATATAGAAATATGGTCCCTTTTGGGCGCGCTCAAGCGGCGAAACGGTTAGTCTCGGAAAAAACCCTTTTATATAACAAATTTAGGAAATTTTGTCTACTTTAATTTTGTATAGAATGGTCTTGTCGAAAAAACGCTTCCTTTTTGAGATATAGTCCAAAAACTGAAAAAAGTGCCAAAATTTGGTCAAAAAGTGCCAAAAAACAAAGTTCCGGGCAAAATTTTTGCCCGCAAACTTCAAATTCGTGTTCAGTGACCTAAAAAACATATAGGGTGAAAAAATCAAAACTTTCCTCTGAGAATCCTAATATGCCTAGCCTATAGTTATTTTATAACATTCGAGGAGGTGTGAACTGAGGCGGAGCTTGCATAGCCGATGTTCATATTTGCTACCGAACGAGAATAGTTGCTTATTATACTTTTCTTGCCAGCGGTAGCAATCTAATTTTTTTTTATTAGACCGCTGTTAGGCGACTAAATAACTGAAAAGTAAAAATAAACAAGCTGTCAGCATGATTTTCATTGTAGTTCATGTACTACTAGTAGGACTGTTATTATTAGAGCTAAGATTTATAAATATATACAAATATACCTGCGCATTAAATTCTACGCTTGTATACCACTTATGTGAAATTTGTAAATTTCAGCGGTAATTTGAGATTATATTTCATTTTTTTAAATTGAATGATCAGGGATAAAATCAGCACGTTTATAAGTAGGTTAGGTTGTTTAAAAAAGGTCCCACTAACACTCATGACGAAGAAACGAGTGAGACCGTCGGCCGCGGTTCCTCACTTTGCGTCAAGAGTCCGTGGCGGACGGCCTCACTCCTTTCTTCGTCATGAGTGTTACTTGTAAACGTGCTGACATGACATTACCTCAGGCTCATAGGTTTCCATAAGTTGACGATAGATTTCGGCCGCGGATTCTTGACGCAAAGTGAGGAAATTGATGACCGAGGAGGTGGAGCGAACGGCCTCTGCGGAGGTTGACGAAAGCTCCTCCTGTGAAGACATTTCTCAACGGATTGAATTAAGCCAGGGCTCGATTTGATCGTTACGAAGCCCCCTACGCGCAGGTGTGCCAACCTTTGAAGAAAAAAATTCCCTGCACCCTTCAGAGCACTTGTCACCTTACTTTCTGGATATGCGTCGTATTATAACATTATAAGTCAGTGACTTTTTTAAAATTTGAAAACAAAATTGAAAAAAATACACCTATTATAATCACACTTTTTATAATATAAGTAAAATTCAAAGAATAATACAAATATTAAATTTAAATACCTATACTCCCTTCCAAAGCAACATAATTTATATTAAATTGTCGCGTTGATTAAGAAATACACATGCCTAGTGCTATTTCCATGTATTCCCAAGTATTCCTTCAAATTTCTATGTATTCCATTGGTATTCCGAAATATTTCCATATATTCCCATGTATTCCGTAGTATTTCCAGTATTCCGACCAAAATGTAGTGATTTCCACTTCTTGCAGCTAATTTAAATGTAAAAATAATGTATGACATGTTTATGAAAAAAGAACATGAGTTTCTCATAACAGCCCTTGGAAATGAGAAAAGGCTTTCGTACAATTTTTTTTCAGTATTTTCATGAAAATTATTCATTAGCTTTTGGCCAACCTGTAAATGATGTCTGTGTAACATGCGAGGAACTACATTTTAAAAATAAAAAGCCCCTTAATCAATGATAATGCAAAACGACTGGCTGTTGCTGAACTTCTTATGCATAAGCGCAGAGCCAAAAATTTTACACTGCCAAATGTGTGAAGAAGTAAAAAATTGTTGATATCTGTATTGATTATATGGCAAACATCTCTCTACCTTGCATTCCTGTTCAGGATGTGAATGTTTTCGATGTGCATAATCTAGCTTCGAGAGAATTGACAGTTTTTATCTACTATGAAGATGAGGGAGGGAAGGGCTCAAATGAAGTGTGTACGATGTTAAATTGGTACATTGAAAATAAAATCGACAAAGACGTAAAAATCTTATACCTGTTGGGAAGTACTGTGCAGGACGAAACAAAAACAATACTATGGTTAGGATGATGATGGGACTGTGTGAGAACAAAAGATTCAATGACATGAAAGTTATTTTTCCCATTAGGGGTCACTCATTCATGCCGAATGATAGAGATTTCGGGATAATCAGGAGGAAGCTTAGGACGGAGGAAAGATACTATACAGTGGATGGAGTTGATGAACTTGTTGAAGTCATTAAAAATTCCTCAAAAAACCTTACAAAGTTTTTCATTGTTCAAATGATGTCGGATGATTTTATCGACTACAGTTCCTGGTAGCATAAATTTTACAAAAAAACCTGCCTGAGTGATGATTCTTAACCCTTTGCCTCCTACTGGTCACTTTCAGTAACCACTAATCTAAAATTGTGTTCCCGCATTCCTGGTGGTTTGTTGCTGTAGCCACCGTGCATTTACGTTGCTTAAATTGTCATCTATCGATGTGCAAATGTACTGCGCCGTATTTCTAACGTAAGCAGATTTACATGTGACTGAGTTTCTTGTATTTTTGTGTGGTGCAACAGATCGTGTAAATTGTGTTTTACAAAAGCGGAAAATATTGGTAAATTAGTAATGGCAGGTTTGTATGATAGTTATTGCTTATTATAACTATGTAGTACCATGCAGTACATAATTTTGTTATATTGTTGAAACGTACAGCAGCTTATAAGTGATGGTTTCGTGTTGTAACCAGTAGGAATACATATTCAAGAACAAAAAATTTAGTTTTTGAATGTGTGTTTTATTTACTTACAAATAAACGCAAAATGGACGTTTGAAGAACTAGAAAAGCTCACTGAGCAAGAAGTATACGAAATTCCTTCGGATGTGGACAAACGTAACTGTTTTCTAACTTACCATAGATGCGAATAGTCCTACTGGCTACATAGTATAACCACCATTTTTTGAAAGAACCAAAATATATTTTTAGTTTAAACCTAGCAATTAAGTTTCCCTTTGTACCCTATTAATGTAATTTTGTGGCAAATAAATAATTTTTTCGCTAAAAGTTAATTCCGGACTTAAAGGGTTAAGGAAAAAATGTTTCTAAACATCAAAAAAGAACATTCACTATTTCAAAATATCGTGAGATGAACTTTTCACCAGAAACTCCGCATTGTGTTACGTGATACGTGCAACATGAATATTGCTGGCATGACACAATGGACACTTTTAGGCTAAGAAACGTCGTAACACCTTTGAAATTTCCTTTAAAGAAAGCGTTTACGCCTGCATTGCCTATAAACAACAATAAAATGAATCACATCAGAAAAACTTTGGTCTATATCACTCAGGGAATAATCACATCATGGCCTGTAACAACAGGATCTAACGATGAAGACGAAGATAACTGAATGATTCAACCGTTTTAAACATCAAATATTATTCAAAAATGTATAACAAGTAATGTGTATTATAATAAAATAAATTTATATGTCAAATTATGTATAAAAGAAATAATTTAACCCAAAACTGCATCCCAAAATCCAAGAAACTGCAGAAAGGGGACATGTCCAAAACCTACACAAATTCTTTTCTTCTAACCCTTACGTCAAAATAGAATTTTAATTGTATTTCATAAGGCAAGTATACCTATATTAACAAAAGAAAAATATATATTAGGATACAATTTCATAAAACTGGATTTATACAGTTTTTTGTCTCTCCTGTAATGTTAGGAAATGTGGACATGTTGTCTTTCTGCAATATGTGATTCTAATGTGCCCACGAAGATGATTTGGACAAGAAGTTACAGGCGATAAAATTCGCGATTAACAATACTGTGCAACGAACAATAAATACAACCCCCTAGTAAACTATTATTAGCCTACGACCAGGCCTACTTATGTGGTCTAGAAATAAGAGAACTAGAAAGAAATAATGTAAATGATTGTGAAACTTCAAACTTAGGTGAAGTTAGACAGACCGCTACCGAAAGAATAACATGTTGAGTCTGAGGCAGAACAGCCCGACTCAAGCTCCTCAGTCGAGGACGACAAAAAGTCAGGAGGGCTGAATTGTAGCAGTTAGTTTTAAATTTGAATACAGAGCGCATAATATCGGGAAGTTAGATTTTTTGTTTTTGTAGTGAAGCGTGTGAGCAGAGTTGACGGCAAAGTGTGCTTGTTTCTGTAAAATGAATAAATAAACGAAATAGCAAGAAATAGTGGCGAAAATACAATCAAATAACCCTCTACAGATTATCCTACACCCTACATAAAGCATGTAATTTAAAAATGTTCGATATATTCAATACTGAAAACCGGAAGTTAATATTTGAATCCATCCTGAAATAACAGTTGAATAAACACAAAAATTACTAAATTGTAGGAGCGTGTGGAAAGTGAGTAATTATATTTATTAAATGAAACAAATATAGAAAATATATTTATTGACACACAAATTAAATTAAGATAGAAAATAATAATAATATTTATTGAGAGATGGTTAACACAAATAATTAAATGAATATAATAATGCTTGATGGACGTCGCGCGCGAGGTGACAAGTCGAAGGGCGTTGGATGAACTAATGCAGATTATAGCTTGGGTTGAGAAGCGACTCTATCCGCGAGAACTCAAGTGTTTCCTAGAAAAGTGTACATGTAGTTCACACGTGTGGTTCTCGGAATAGAGCTGATATCGCTAGGCTGAAGGACTTGAGGGTGAAATATATTGTGAAGGTTTGAAGTGGATGTTAATGAAATATTACAGGAGTATTGGATAAATGGAACTGCAAAAGTTATGTATGTTGTGTCGCCACATCACCCCCCTGGCAGTGTTTAACGCTATCCAGCAGCGTAGCGCTCTGGAAAACGTACTCTGCGGCCGGAGCGCGTCGTTCTGGTAGGCTGGCCCTGGGGGACCTCGCGTTGGGTGTCTGTCACGGTAATTGGTTGCGGCAAGGCTGCTTCCGGTTGCATGTCGTCGATATCCTCGAACAAAATGTATGCAGGTTTGAGGCGGTTAATGCTTACCGTAACATTTTTGTCGCGAATTTTAATTGTAAAATGTTTGTCCCGCCGTGTAATGACCTCGTATGGTCCATTGTAGAAGGGATGCAGTGGACCTCTGGCCGCGTCGTGGCGCACGAACACGTGCGTGGTTGTGGCTAGGTCCCGTGACACGAACACGCCTTTGGGACCGTGTCGACTGGCTGGAGTCGGTCGGATGTCTCGCAGTTGGCGACGCAACTGCTTGATGAAGTCGGTGGGTCCCGGGAGCAGCTCATCGTGTTGCTGGCGGGCAAGGAATTCGCCCGGCAAACGGATGTTTTCGCCGTACACGAGCTCGGCTGATGTAGCTCGCATGTCTTCTTTCCAGGCAGCACGGACTCCTAGGAGGACCAGTGGCAGGTTACGGCTCCAGTCTACGGTGGCGTGGCAACGAATGGCGGATTTGAGCTGTCTGTGGAAACGCTCAACCATGCCGTTCGCCTCTGGATGGTAGCTGGTGGTGGGACAGTGTTTAGAGCCGAGGATCGTGTTCAGCGACTGAAACAAATGGGACATAAATTGTCGGCCTTGGTCGGAGGTGATCCTCGCTGGCACTCCAAAACGAGCCACCCAGCTCGAGACGAGGGCTGCTGCTACCGTAGACGCTTCCATGTCCTCTATAGGCACGGCTTCGGGCCACCTGGTGAAGCGGTCGACGATGGTTAGGCAGTATTTGTAGCCAGCAGAGATGGGAAGCGGCCCCACGAGGTCAATATGGATGTGCTCGAACCTCGTGCTCGTGAGCTGAAATTGTCCAACTGGTGCTGATACGTGTCGAGAAACTTTATTTCTCTGACACGCGATGCAGCTCCGAGCCCACTTCCTGCAGTCTGACTTCATGGCTGGCCAGACAAAGCGCTGCGCGACCATCTTCACCGTGGTGTTGATACCTGGATGAGCTAAGTTGTGCACTGAATTGAAGGCCTGTCTGCGAAATGCTCTTGTTACAAATGGACGGGCTGCTGGAGTTGCTACGTCACAAATGAGATCCTCTGCAGTGCCAGGAATGCGAACACTTCGCAGGTTCAATCCCGTTGTGGCTGTCTTCATCAGGTTACTTAGCTCAGCGTCATTCTTCTGTGCTCGTGCGAGGGCATCGTAATCAATGGAGGCTGAAAGTTCATTGACACGAGAAAGAGCGTCGGCGACGACGTTGTCTTGTCCGGGGACGTGCCTGATGTCCGTGGTAAATTGTCCCACGAAATCAAGGTGCCGGAATTGTCTCGGTGAGCATTTGTCTGGATTTTGTTGGAACGCAAATGTCAGTGGTTTGTGATCGGTGTAGATGATGAATTGTCGGCCTTCAACCATGTGTCGGAAATATTTTACTGACCGATAAATGGCAAGAAGTTCACGATCAAACGCACTGTATTTTTGTTGCGCCGGTGTTAGCTTTTTCGAGAAAAACGCCAGTGGCTGCCAACCATCTGTTGTTTGTTGTTGAAGAGCCGCACCGATGTTGACGTCTGATGCATCCGTAAAAATCGCGAGCGGCAGACAAGGGTCAGGGTGGGCTAGCAACGCGGCGTGTGCTAGGCTGTGCTTGCTAGCCTCAAACGCTTGGAGTGCCGCTGGCGTCCACGTGACCGGCTCTTTGCTCTTCATTTTGTGTCCCTCCAATAACTTATTGAGCGGCGCTAGAATTCCCGCAGCTTTCGAGATAAACCGTCGATAGAAATTAAGCATGCCGAGATAGCGGCGTAGCTGCTGGATGGTGGCTGGCTGCGAAAAATCATGAATAGCTTGCACTTTGCTCGGCTGCGGACTGACACCGGCGGCTGACACAGTGTAACCGAGAAAAGATACCTCTTCCGCGCCGAGGACGCACTTGGCTGGATTCACCACAATTCCGTAGTCACTTAGCCGCTTGAATAGTTGGCTAAGGTGTCGCTCATGCTCGTCCTCTGACGACGACGCCACCAGGATGTCGTCTATGTAAGCGTAGGCAAAGTCCAGGTCGCGAATTACGTCATCAATAAAACGCTGGAACGTTTGCGCTGCGTTGCGGAGCCCAAATGACATATACGGAAATTCATATAGTCCAAAAGGCGTAGTGATGGCTGTCTTGGCGATGTCGTCAGGGTGTACCGGAATTTGACTGTACGCGCGGACAAGGTCAACGGTCGAAAACACTGTTTTCTGCGCGAGTCCGTGCGCGAAGTCCTCTATGTGCGGCACTGGGTAGCGGTCGGGGACGGTGCGCGCGTTGAGTGCCCTGTAGTCTCCGCAAGGGCGCCATTCGTCATTTCCTTTCTTCGGCACCATGTGCAGAGGCGATGACCATGGGCTGTCTGACTGCCGTGCGATGCCGAGCTTCACCATGGCATCAAATTCATGACGCGCGGCTTTCAAGCGGTCTGGCGCGAGCCGCCGTGGTTTAGCGGCGACCGGCGGGCCGGGTGTGGTGCGTATGTGATGCACCGTCGAGTGCTTCGGCGGCGGTTGACATACGCCGGTGGGCCGTGTCACAGTTGGAAAAGTTGAAAGAAGTTGTCCAAATTTACCTGTGATAACGGCAGTTCTAATTTCACCACACTCCGAGACCGATATTGAGGCTGACGTAGCTAATGTTGTTTCGCTGTCAACGAGACGCTGATTTCTGACATCAACCATTAGTCCATAATATGACAGGAAATCAGCGCCTATGATGGCTTTGGCGACGTCGGCGATGATGAAACGCCACGTGAAATCTCGACGGAGTCCGAGGTTGAGACGTAGCGTCACCGAGCCATACGTGGTGATTGGTGAACCATTTGCCGCTGCGAGCTCATATGACGACGGAGACGTGTTTCTTGTTGCGCTTTTGGGAAACACACATACGTCGGCGCCGGTATCTATGAGAAACCGTCGCTTTGAGACGCGATCGGTTACAATTAAACGGCGCGAAGTTGTGGGGCTGGTGTCATCTGTCGCGCTCAATGACTGCCCTAGAAGTTTCCCGATTTCTGGTCGCAGGGCTGTGTGCATCGTTGGGCCTTGTCACCGAATGTACGGTGGTACCAGCACAAATGCTGTCCGGACGGCAAACTATGCGACCTGGAGCGCGGTCGCGAAGGCTTGGTGGAGCGATGGCGAGAATGGCTTCGCGACGGACGCTGCAACTCTGAGATTTGTTGCTGGAGTTCATCTATTTTGCGCATGAGTTCCGTTGTGATGTCAGGTGAGTTAGGTGCTGTAGTCGCCGCGACATGAGTTGGCGGCGATATCTCTATTAACTTGTCGGCTAAACGTGCGACAGCGTCAATATTTACCTCCTCTTGAGTAGCGAGGAGGGCTTGCACAGCACTAGGAAGTCGACCAATCCACAGAGTGCGGAGCAGAGCCTCTGATATTATGTTGCCGCCGAGGTCTCGGAGACGACGAAGTAGCTGTGAAGGCTTCCTGTCCCCTAGCTCCTCGCGCTCTAACAGTTGCCGCGTTTTTTGCTCTTGCGTAACTGAGAGTCGCGCAATTAACTCGTCCTTCACTTTTTGATATTTCCCGGTTGCGGGCGGCGCAGAAATAATGTCTTTGACTTCACTCGCGTACTTGGCTTCGAGATTTCCGATCACGTAGCCATATTTGGTTTCGTCGCGCGTTACACCATTAATTAAAAATTGTCCCTCTAATTGTCCGAACCACAACACGGGGTCTTGAGGCCAAAACGGTGGCACGCGGATGGCAATGCGGTTCACTTGTGTTGGTGCTGGTTCTTCGGTGTCAGGCATATTTAAAAAAAAATTGCGTAAAGTCACTTTCACTGTCACAATCACAAAAATTAGATCACGTTTAATCACGTCGGGTCACCACTTGTAGGAGCGTGTGGAAAGTGAGTAATTATATTTATTAAATGAAACAAATATAGAAAATATATTTATTGACACACAAATTAAATTAAGATAGAAAATAATAATAATATTTATTGAGAGATGGTTAACACAAATAATTAAATGAATATAATAATGCTTGATGGACGTCGCGCGCGAGGTGACAAGTCGAAGGGCGTTGGATGAACTAATGCAGATTATAGCTTGGGTTGAGAAGCGACTCTATCCGCGAGAACTCAAGTGTTTCCTAGAAAAGTGTACATGTAGTTCACACGTGTGGTTCTCGGAATAGAGCTGATATCGCTAGGCTGAAGGACTTGAGGGTGAAATATATTGTGAAGGTTTGAAGTGGATGTTAATGAAATATTACAGGAGTATTGGATAAACGGATCTGCAAAAGTTATGTATGTTGTGTCGCCACAAAATTTTATCTATATTTTCTCTAAAAACTTGAAAAATTATAAAAATAATGGGTCTTATATACAATTGTTATACACTGCACAAAACAATTAAAGGGTTAAGATTTTTTTTTGAACAACTTTTCTCAAACGTAGATTTCATATGGTACCTTAAACCTTTATTTAAACAATTTTATAAAATTTCAATTAATACGTAACACTGAACAGAATTAGTCAGAACGAAAAACTGCGAAAAATGAAGTGTAAATTTTTTAATTAGATTTATTTCTTATTTACTACTTTAATAACGAGTGTTACCCCCGTTAGCATTAAATACTCGTACAGCTTGGCAGCGATGTGGCATGCTGCGGATAAGCCTGCGTTTGTTTTCTTGAGGAATCTGTAGCCATTCCTACACTGGAGAATCTTTCAGTTCCCGTATTGTCAAAAGCGAATTAACTCGACTTCTGATGCGTTGTCCAAGCTAATCTCATAGGTGTTCAATATGATTGAGGTCAGGGCTACATGCTGGCCATTACATTTTTTCAATATTGTTGTCCACAAGGTACCTTGTCTACCATCTTTAATTAAGACAAAACTGTCACGTCTTTTCGGCGCTAAAATAGCTAGCGGTTGTAACATGAACATTTAGAACATCATGTATATAGCGCCGTGCAGTCAAAGTGCCGTTTCGAGTGATGACAAGTTCGGTTTTACCACTGATGGATATTCTACCCCAGACCATAACTGAACCTCCGCCAAAAGGAACATGTGGCAGCATATTGTGTTGGATGTAGTGCTTATTTGTTCTTCTTCAGACTCGAAGAGGTCCATCAAGCTTGTGTAAATTGAATTTTAATTCATCAGTTAAGAGTACAGCACTCGAGTGTCTCAGTTGCTATATTCGATGTTGCCGAGCATACAGAATTCGGGCTATTTTATGGTTCCTGGTTAATGAAGGTACTTTAGCAGGAATTCTAGAAGATAAATGTCCCTTACAAAGCTTATTTCGTACGGACTGATCAAATTTTTTTATCATTTGCACAAGAGAACTATTTTGTAGCTTTAGAGCTGTAGCGACACGCTTACGTAGGCCTTGAAATCTTAAAAATCGGTCTTCATTGGTAGTTGTTGTTCTTCCTCGGACTTGCAAAGTTCGTCTAGTTATAAACCGGTCTCCTAGTGTTTCTTTCATGCCATCCAGATAACTGATTGTGTAACTCCTAGACGTCGAGCTGCATATTGTTGTTTTCAATCCTCTTGTAGCAAAGTTATCAAACATCTGAACTTCTGTTAAATGTCTTCTAAGGCCTTTATTTTGATCCATTACATAAAATTTTACTGAAACTTAACTGCTATACTGTAGTAAATGCTTAACAAAATATCGAAATAGAGAAAATTTCATTCCAGTTTCGCTTCATTGTTTATTCATAGAAGTAAGAATAAATAAGGACATAACACAAACAGATCAAACAAGTTCAGATACTTAAACAATACATAAGACAACTTAAATTCTTAATATAGGTGTTCCTGATATTTTGCAACCATTATTTTTATATAAAAATTTGTTGACTCTTTAATTGTTTTGAGCAGTGTAGTTACAGAAATCATATCCTGAAAACCGAAAGTTATTATTGTGTTACGAGAAAATGTTACCACTCGAGTCGATTTATATAATTTAAAATTTCTAAAACACATTTTAATAACTTTTTCAGGATCAGGTTAATTGACATAAAAATCCCATGCATTTTTTTTATAGAGAATTTTGTCATACAAATGTTTTTTTGTCGTAATGATAAGCATTTATGAGTATTGCATTCTGTTGAGAAAGCTTTTGTTGCAGTTTTTTGTTACAGTTCGTGTTTTATAAATATGTCGTAATATCAAACGTCAAACTTTAGTGATTACGTTGACTCGCACTAGATAGCAATAGTATTCAATTCAGTGCGCTGCGTACCTATTAATATAGTAGCCGCAATGTGATTGGCTTAAAAGTGACGAATAATGACTCATTATTCTTCACATTTTGCTAATGAACCGTCTTATCTATCTAGAAATGTACTATAATTAATGTATTAGTATTTAATGGTTGTGTTAAAATAAATGAAGTACATTTTGTTTTTGTTTTAGGCAAATTTTGTTGAAATGATAAATAACAAGTTGGACAATTTAAATTATTGTTGTCTGAATCCAATGAAGAATTACTCAGTTGTAGCAAAAATGTATAGTATATTGATCATGGGAATGTTATTTATATCATTTTGCTTTACTGGAATTTACTGCTGTTTAATGAAGTATGATCTAGCGCATCTGGGTGCCGTTATTATAAATTTGGTATTATTTGGAGCCGTATGGCAGGTAAATTAGTAAACAAAACAATCACACATTGTGATGTTTACGGTAGTTGCGATATTACACATGCTATGCTTATACCGCATGGCGGTTTGGTAAAGTATAAGTTAATCGAAATATTTTAGCTAATTGTTCTATTTGACCTCCTGAAGTGTAAACATAACAATTACGCATCGTTGATTTCTATAGTAATTGCAATTTTACACATGTAATGATTTTACAACTACATGACGGTTCGATAAAAATAAACAATTTTTTTGACGTTTACAGATTATTCTAAGTGAAAGTAGCTTTTTAATTAAAAAGAGGTCCTTCAAAAACGCTAGTTTACAAAATTAATTGTTAAAAAGAGTGAATTAAAAAAACAGAATAATTTTAAATTTGACACTTTTTGCTGCCATCTCTTAGCATCAGTTGTTCCAAGGCTAATTGGTAGAAGGCAATTGTCAAATGCATCACACTTAACATTATAGATATTTTAAATAAACAGGGTACGTCGGTCAAAAAATATAGGTAATCTACATAATGTGAACGATATGTATTTGTACATCGCTCAGTTTCATTAAAGCCCTGCTTCACGTCGTACTTCAATACAGAATCTTGCGTTGTAAAATAAAACCTAGCACACTTCTGTCAATAATTATATTGGGCGACATACTTTTTAGGGTTCCGTCTGAAAGTTTACAAAATTAGGAACCTTTATGGCGAGACTCCGTTGATAAAACATATCAACATGAATATTTTACTCAAGCAATATAAAAACATAATGTCAAGAGTCAAAAAGAACAACAATATTTTGACATTGCGGAAATCAGAGCAGTTGATATTAACCATGAAACTAAATTTAAATAAGCGGCTAATTCTTGGGATGATTACAAAGAGATCCTCAGTGATATTCATAGTGAATAAAGTTGATTAATGTGATAACTGTTGAGAAATGTTAAGCGTCATGTGTATCTACTTATGTGTGCGTTAAGTTTTATCCACTATTATTGAAACATTTCTGTAAACAAATTTACTACCTATATCATAATATCATCTTCTTCACATTTAAAATTGTTTCATAAAAATAATAAATTTGACAGCTGTCACCTGAAATTTCAATTTTTATCAGTATCTCATATAAACAAAGTAGAGATTGGAAATATTGATTTTTGTACTCATTTAACCTTTTGACATTTGTCACAAAATAACAAGCATTTAGCACAAACTCAGAGCACCTGCTAAACTAACAAAAGATTTAACATGATGTTTAAGTTAACAATTGTTTCAATTCATCTCCTCTATGCATACGTTTCAGTTAATTTTTAACCTTCATCAGTGCTAAATCAACAATAAAGAACTACTTATAACAATTACAGACAATTAAAATAGTTTTTATAAATATACCTGTGAGATAATATGGTGCCAGCGAAACAATGTAAAATGTTTAAAAAATAATAGAAGAATCATCTCAGAGCGGTTGAGACTTGAAGCAAAGAAGTTACACAGTGAATAGGCGCGATAATTTAAAAAATTCGTGAATCCCATCTAAGATGTTATGGTGTTAAACTATATATTAAACATGCATAGAGGAGATGAATTGAAACAATTGTTGTTTTATTATCCAAATTCCGTCTAAACATCCTTATCACTATAATTTTTGGACACGAATTCTACTAAATGTTTAAGTTAACATCTGACCATGAAACGATTTTTCATATTAAACAATATGATATGAACAGTATAAGAAACGTTCGTGAAATCGGTCAATAAAAAAGACCGATTGAAGGCGGTTGTTAATTATTTTCAACATTGTTTAAATTTTATTAATTTTAGTATGGTTCCTATAAAGGGAAATTTACCACATTTGTCAAAAATTATATTAAAGGAAATGGCCATTTTTTAAACTTAAAAATATAGATAGCTTAAAGTTGTTTTAGCTGCAGCAAATTTTATTCTCAAAATAATCCTAACAATACAGTCTTTGCTTGTTTTACTTCATCGTGTATAATATTTTAGATGCTGTTGAAGACTACATTCTTCTACCGCAAACGTGACAGAATTCGCAAAGTAATAACAATAATGCATGAAGAATTCTGGCCGACCGACTTCGTTGACGAAGAACTTACAGAAAACATTGAATTTATTTACAAACTTTGCAGAATCTTAGACATTTCTCTATCTCTAGGAGTTGCCCTTTCTGTCTTGGGGCATAGCTTCACAGCAATATTACAAGGAAATTTCAACCTTGTCGTGAATCTGTGGCTGCCCCAACCAGTCAGGTTCCTGATAAAGAGCTATCCGTATTATTACTTCTTTCTAGTATTTGAGTTTTTTTATATTAATACTTCAACACTGTCTGTTGTACTGCAGTGTGATTTGATACTCGCTTTTATACTCGCTATGATTATAGTGCAGTTAAAATTACTGAAGTTTAGGTTACTAAGAATTGCTGATAAGGAAGTCGATGAAAGAAGAAAGGAGTTTCCTAAAATTGTTAACCATCATAATTTACTTTATGGGTAAGAGTAAATAAGTACCCCGTACTTTGTACGTCTTTTCACTTACATTAACAGAATAATACTAATAAAAGTAAAGAAACATCTAACAAGTAAACAACATTATACCATATTAATTTGATTCTAATTATTGATGTAATCGCTAACATTATTGATAACTGATGTAATCGCTAACATAAGTATCGAAACACGAACGAAGAACTATCTTCTGTATAAATTAAGCAGTGTTTTTACTGTTACACAGTGAGTCTAGGAATCATGAAAAAATCTGATGTGGCCTGCACAAGACCTCCCGCCATACCCTACTCTTTTTAATATACAAATACACTCGACAAAAGAAAAAATGCACCACTTGATAATGCAATAAGATCATGGAAATTAATCTGACGCCAAGTTAATTTCACTCCCTGCTTCTCCCCTGAGAAAAAAAAATGTTATTGATGTAAAAAATGTCAAACTTTGACAACTTGTGCCAGGCGCAAAAAAATAGCTTAATTCCATCCACTACCAATCATTGATATCTGTGCAAAATTAGCCGAGTTATGACCGAAATGGCACAAAATGCTATTATTTTTCAAAAATTCATTACTTCGCGCCATATCATCGAAAGTACTCAATTTTTTTCCCTGACAGGAAAATGAATTTACTTTATCGCCTTGGTAGTGGATAGTATGTCAATAATTGTAGCTAATAATAACATAATCTTTCATATGAAATAAAAAAATTTGCAATAAATTAATTATTTCTCAAAATATTTATGAAAAGTACTATTGTCGGTTTGGGGATTACTTATATTAAATTCACTTTAGAAGAAGAAGTTAATAACAAAATTAATTATCTTGACCTAACCATTTCTAAATCATCAAATAATAGTTATTTATGTATTAAGGGAGTAAGGAGGCTTTTATGGCATGAGACGTGATTTTGAGCCCGAGCGCAGCCGAGGGCTAAAAACACGTCAAAGGCCATAAAAGCAAGTTACGCCCGTGGTACATACACAACTTTATGCACGGTCGAACTGTTGCTAAGATACCAAAAACATTCTGAAAATAAACATAAATCCAAATGTCAAAGTTGTCATTATTGAATTTAAACATTTACAAGATAATTTATGTTAAATGTAAGTAAAAATGATGGTATTTAACTTTAAAAATGTATTACTAATTACAGAAAATGATTATTTATAGAATTATATTAGTAGTTTACATGAGAATAATTGAAAATTTTAACTGTTTTCATTATGATGATTTGACGTTTCATTATGGCGCACTGCGCTATAAACAGTCCCGCGGGCTATAAAATGACGTTTATGTCACAGAAATTCGTGTATAATTGACAAATTATGATACGACCGTGCATAAAATCAATTATAATATATATCGTAAACCAACCCAAACCGATAATATAATACACGCGACATCAGAACACCCTAAACAACATAAATTCGCAGCATTTCGTAGCTTACTTTATCGTCTTGAAACTATACCGCTAAATAAAGAAAATTATAAACAAGAACTAAAAAATATTCATCAAATCGCAACTAACAACGGTTACACTAAAAACACGGTAAACAAAATTCATAAAGACATAAAATATAAAATTAAATATAAAAATAACATAGGTACCTAAACCTGACACTGAAATTAAACAATGGAGTAAATCAACCCATATGATAACCAAACTATTTAAAAATCATAACATTAAAATCGCCTTAAAAACTGAAGATAACGTTAAAAATCAAATAAATAATAATATTGAAATTAACAATAAATATAATAAAAGCGGTATATACAAACTAAAATGTTTAACTTGTAACCTAAATTACATCGGCCAAACGGGACGTAAATTTAAAGATCGGTATAAAGAACACATTAATTCCTTTAAAAATCTTAAAATTGACTCAAATTACGCGACACATTAACTAAATCATAAACATACATCAGGTAAAATTGAAGACATCATGTCAATTTGTAAACAACAAAGTCAAAGTAATAGATTAAACATAGCCGAAAATTTAGAAATATTTAAAGAAAAAACCAGTCAACCGGTAATAAACATTCAAATTAAAAGCCAATCGGACGTAATCTTTCAACCGTTAAAATTACTAATATAAAACCCTACCTCCCATCCTCCAAGTCCAGTCACCTGATGATGATCGAAAGATCGAAACGCGTCGTGATCAACCTAGTGTCGAGTCTTGTATCCCAGTTAGTGTTGTGTTTGGTTTTTTGCATTGAATCATACATTTTATCTATCTTTGTATCAAACCTTACACCATACTCTAATCTGGATACATTACTCATTGACGAGTTCATAAACGGAACGATTTTGTTTTATATTATTATGACAATGGACTTCGGAAATTCAGATATCATTAATATTAAATATCAGGTTTGAAATTTATTTTGATTGCATCTATCGTGCAAAAAATATTACTATGAGCATCATGGACGTTAAATGCCTTTTCTAGTGGTTTGGAATAATATTGGAAATGGAAACCTCGACTATATCCCGGTTTACAAACATTATCCTTAATCGGTAAACTGCACTAACCGCCCTTGATACTTAATAATATAACTGCTATTATACTAATGTAAAACTGTTAAGATTATTCTCATTCTTCAACATCTGAAGGGAGTTTACTTAAGTTTAAAAATATCAACAATAAATTCAATTTAACTCAAATATATCAATTTATCTACCTAATATTCAAGGCTTAAATTATGTTTAATAAATTACCGACTTCTTTAAAAGAAGAGAGTAATAAAAATAAATTCAAAAACTCACTAAGGTTATTTCTTCTGAATAAGAGTTACTATACTTTAGATGAATTTTCTGCAGACTGCGGCTGATTGATTTCAATATTGAATTTACTCTAAAATATATGTTCCCAACTCTGACATATTCTATACTTGTACTTTACTAGTCGTTGGAATAAATACTTTATTATTATTATTAAGCTACGCAAAAAATTGTTTCTAATTAAAGATGCAACTATAAACGGAAATGTATAATAATATATTCCAATAGTCATAAGTTGTAATATAAGAATGAGAAACGTAATAAGATATTTTGTAGTAGTATCAAACATAGGCCTTTCCCAGCACGCTTGCCTCTCGCTGTGACGTCACTAGTGCGAACCGATACAAACGACGCGCATAGTAATTTACTGAGTACATCAATAAATTCTTGTATTTCTAAAATTTTAAATAGCAGATAAAACATTATTTAAAAGATATGTTTACGAGTATATTTATCAATTTGATGTATGAATAATGACATAAATGCTTTCCGTTCTGCATATATTCATCAAGAAAACTAAAAGATTCTCTGCGTCTTCGTGATTTGACTGTAGTTATTTTTTTTTGTTTTTTACTTTTAACGACTTTATTAAATTCGGTAACATATTATCTCAAATACTTTAGTTTAGAATTATGATAATAATAGTGCTTTAATTATTTCGTACGTATACAGAATGATTCACAACTTCGTGCATATATTAGAATGGCATATTCGTAAATTTAAGGGCAGTTTTTGCAAGAAACACATTTTTGAAACCACTGGATTGTTGATTGTATACTGGATATCTAATTAACTATGAATGGAATAAAATTTTAAATGTAAAATGGCAAAAATAGTATATTTATGCACGGTGTATTATACAGGTGATGTCACGACCATATAAAAGCATTGCTAACTTAATCCGTCAGATTTCTTTCTCTCGTGGTCGTGACCTCACCTATAGTTTATGCACAGTGTATTTATGACAACGACCCAAAATTGTTAGATTAAAAAAACTGGAAATTTAAATTGTGAATCTTTCAGTTCCGTAATAAGTGAGTACCTACAGCACTATAAGCCTTTTAAATATATGCATAAAGTTGAGAATCACCTGCATTATTACTTTATTTATTTTTGAAAGATTTTATATTTTCTTGAAGAATACATTGTTTAGTTAATTTTTAGTATTTATGGATTATCTTGTTATGAAAATCACTTGTTGCCGTATAATGTTTATGTTTGAGGTATGTAGGTACTTAGTAAATTGTAGGAATACTTTGTTATTCATTATTTTCGAAATACTATTATTTATAGTATTTATGTTAAATAAAAACATATTTCATTAGAAACTTAGAGTAATAATGACTTTGACCCGAGTTTAAATCTTATTTCAAGTGAAATACATATTTTAAACACTAAAGATCTCGACATCTATACAGAGTTTAACGCTATGCAACTGCTATGCTCGGTCTCAGTGTGTGACGTCATCCGCGCGCTGGGTCAGGCCTGTAGTATTTAGGAGGCAATTCAAATGTCAAATATGTGTATAGTGTTTTTTATTACTGTATGGAATACCAAAATTACATATTAATTAAGTAGAAAATGACAACCTGATTATGTTAATGGAATGGACCAAAAATGTCAAATGATTTCCAGTACAGATTTATTGTACTTCAGGAAATAAATGCAACCCCAGTATATAAAAATAAGTTCTCTGGTTTTAACTATCAGAAATTATTTTTATGTTTATGTGCATAACTTTAATAAACTAACATAATATATTTTCAGATTATTAGCTGAAGTAGAAGCTCTATTTTCTCCTATATTATTACAACTGTTATGTACAAGTATGTTCCTCATCGTAATTTCATATTTGACAGCTTTATTCGCCGAAGAATTGTACGTTTTTTGAAAATTTTACACACTACAAAAATGATACATGATAAAAATAATTTTAGGGCGCAGCAAATTCTCTTCATGTATGTTGGAACTACAGCTTTCGGTCAATTTGCAATGTATTGTTTCTTAGGACAGTTTATTCAAGATGAGGTAAGTATACAACTAATTAATATATCGCACAAAGTAATAAGGCAATATGGGACTTCTTATACACATATATCGGAGTCACATTACAACAATTTTAATCTGTCATCTTGAATCAAAATGGCAGTCAGGTATCTCAAAAACTATATATGTTTGACTCATACCTATAGGAACTTCGTTATAAGTAGTATTTTAAAAATAATATAACTTACTTTTAACACACCATTTTATTTCATAATAGCGGCCAACGGTTTCAGAAGCTTATAACAAAATAGCAGTATTCTCTTACAGATTTTAAGTAAAGTTATCGTTAATAGTTTCAAAACAACTTTTTAGGAATTCTTTTCTTATCGCCATTGATTATTATTTTGAGTTTCTAGCTGACGCTCCTTTCTTTTTAAAGTTGCCTTTTTTGGTTGTGTATTAATTTTAGAAAAAATTAAAAAGGGAAACAAATCAATTTTATAAATTAGATAACACTGTAAATTTTAAAAAATATGAAATTTTGTAAATCAAAGGAAACCAAGCACTAAAAAGCAT
Source organism: Agonum fuliginosum (assembly GCA_947534325.1). NCBI lineage: Eukaryota > Metazoa > Arthropoda > Insecta > Coleoptera > Carabidae > Agonum > Agonum fuliginosum. The sequence goes on along the minus strand of OX384037.1, from coordinate 24,715,308 downwards.
GAAATAAAATTTTAAAGGAAAAATTGAATCGCCTTCAGAAAGATCCTCTAAAAACTGTAAAATAATAAGTAATTTAATTGATTATTTTATACATAATTTTAATATGAACCTAAGAAAACGATTTGAAGTCGACGCAAAATGAAAACAATATATAGCACTAAAGATAAAGACAGTTCATTCCGAATAGGTACAAAACAAATACAGGGCGATTCATCGTAACTTACTTATTTCAAAACGTAACAATGCCCATTTTATGAAACAGAAACTTTTTTATTTTATAATGTAGGTATATTTCTAAAGTTTTGTTTCACCCAGTTTTCAAAATCATATCAGTAGTCCAGTTAGGAGAGGTTTTGACTGAAGACTAATACATAACCAAGTGAAATTATTTGCAGTTTAAACTCAAAATTTTCTTGTAAAACCAGTTTTCTTTTCGGACGTAAATCACACAACCCTCCAAATACACTCGAGGAAAAAATTAGGGGAAAATTTTTTTGTTGACGAAAAATGTCAAATTTTCAAACCTTGATAACTCGGTTGCATTTGACCCAAAATCAATAATCTTTTAGGTTTTAAAAAGATCAAATTGTCCCTGAAAGCCACATTCGATACATTAAAGTTCACACAATTTCCTTTAAAGTTCAAAAAAGAACAAGTTTCTACGATGGTTTGATCCAAAGTTATTTGAAATTTAAAGTTTCATAAGAATGTCATGTTTAGTATCGCGTGTTCCTCCGCGTTGCCTACGCACTTCTGCACAACGCTCTCGCATGTTGATGAGACGACGAATTTGGGCCTGCGGAATGCTCCACCAGATTTCGCGAAGCCTCGCGTACATTTCATCGGTGTTAGCAGGTTAATGTGAAAACTTCATAACTTTGCACCATGTCATCGCAATTTTTCGAACTTATGAGGTTTTCATAGGAAAAATGAGAAAATTGTATTGGCAATTACTCAAATTGAGTCAAAATTTTAGACTGACAACAAAAAACGGTGTTTTTCTATGGGGATTGAGAGGTGGTAAAATAAGTTTGACTGAAGATCGGCTCACACAGCTGTAAAGTAGAGATTTTGAGCTTTTTAAAACTCCTTTTCATCGATATTAGCTCATACCCATCGGAGTGATAACCAAAAACGCTCAAAATGCACTTTAATATCAAATGTTCATAACTTTAGATCAAATCATCGTAGAAACTTGTTCTTTTTTTAACTTTAAAGGAAATTGTATGAACTTTAATGTCCTTGCCTTGAATATGGTCTACAATTTTTTTTGTACTCCGTGCAAGTTATTAAAGTTGGACATTTTTTCAGTTAAAAACATTTTTTTTCTATGGTGGTTTACGGGACATGGTATGTATCGAATGTGGCTTTTTCAGGTACACCATTCGAAAGAGGAGACTATGATCTTTTTAAAATCCAAAGGATTATTGATTTTGGGCCAAATGCAACCGAGTTATCAAGGTTTGAAAATTTTTCGTCAACAAAAAAAGTTTCCTCTAATTTTTTCCTCGAGTGTAGTTGCATGTGATTGGGGATGATTTGGTGAAGATTATCCTCTGCGAATTTACAATTTCATTCATAGCTATTGAAAATATTGAGAATTCTTTGAACATCTTCTAATACTGAGTTATGATTTTTTTTTAAACAATTTTTTTGGTATAACGGGGTTGGAAATTCAAATGTTATTAGTTCAACTGAAAGTGGAAGCTTTGACGAATAAAATGCAATTTTTATTTTTACAAAATGATGTTCTTTAATAAAGTTATGCCACATTCATTCTGTAGCGGCGAATTTATTACGTCATTCTCAATGTAGCGCCAACTATACAGAAAATTCGCTCAAGTCATTCGATTATTAAACGGCTGATGCCACCATTTGACAGAAAATTTCCTCAGCTTTCATCCTGTCAAAACTGTTTTTCAAAATCTTTCATAGTTTTCAAGGAAAATGCGTTACAAGAAAATTTTGAGTTTCAACTGAAAATTTTTTAGGGAACCGGAACATACCGAGGTAGAGCTAATTTTTTTTTTGTTTCTGTATGTTATGTATTAGTCTTGGGTTTCAATCAATTTTTGACTCTCCTGACTACAGGTAGATGACGCCCCCCATTGTCTATACACTGAATAAGCCGATTTCTGGGGTTTGTCCAAATCCTTTCCAGCGGGTATGTTGGCAATTGCGTCCCGGATGTTATTCTTCAAGTCTTCCCGGGTCCTTGGACGGTTGACGTAAACGCGGGATTTCAAAAAAACCCACAAAAAATCACAAGGAGCCAAATCGAGCGAGCGGGCTAGCTACTCCAAATCGCCCTTTGTGATGAAGCGCCCCGGGAAGTGTTCTCTCAAAACAGCCACCGATGCTCCTCCGTGCTCCAACGCATGATGGCGACTGACCGGGAGGGGAACAAAACTTAAAAAGTGCACCTGTCGAATGAGATTACTGTCTCCCCACTACGATCCCTATAGTCTGAATGGCACACACTTTAAAAAAGCAAGTTATGATGAATCACTCTGTATATAGGTATTAAATTAATTTTTTTAAATGAAGCTAAAATGCGTAGATAACGATTTATATGCTAAAGTGAATAAATGAACCATTTTGCGCCGACTTAAAATCGTTTTCTAAGATACATATTATAATAATTGTTTACAAGAATAAAATCAATTAACTTATTAGTTTATAATTTTAGAGACTATTTCTGAAGGCGGTTCAATATTTTTTCTAATTAAATAACAAATTTTCATTACAACTATATCAATAAAAAAAACTAGTACAAAACAGAAACACAAAAGAAAGAAATAATGTAGCACGGGCAGAATGTACTAAATTTCAATAAGGTATTTATTTAAATGTACCGTTTTTATTTATTTAGGTGATGTTTAAAATTAGAAAAACACGAATATTTATATAACAAGTTTATTAACGAAAAATAAAAGATAAAAGTTAATGATAATTAAATAAACACGCACTATTAATTAAACTTAAAACACTAATTATTTATTTACACACTTAACACTACTACGATTATTTTTTTTACAAACTATAATTATTTATTTAACCACTAAAAACATTAAACTTTATGTCACAATACATCAATATTTGCTTTTATTTATGTTACCATTCAAACGTAGACTGACTCACCGTCCGCTCGGGTAGCGTTTATATATCCACAGCTGGTAATCTAGAAGAATTCCATAGATAGATTCCATAAATACTAGCCATGAGAGCTAGAGGGCGAACTTTCGCAGATCTCTTTAGTTTAACATCTCCAAAGGAATGTCCAATCATTGCAGATTTAGTACATTCACCTATTGTTCAGGCCTCATCGTATTTGATGTTACTGTCTGCAACTTTTCTGCTTGAAAGTGACAAAAGACCATCCTCAGCTATGCAAGTAAATGGAGAGTGAGTGACGAACCAAATCTTAAATTTAAGAAAATCCGTATTATCTCGAACTTTGCGGGATTTCCTTAACTCTACATGCTGCTCGGAGGTGCCACCTGAGATACCCGTGAGCTTACCAATAGCGTTGCATGCTCGAGAACAAGCTGGTTGGGCGAGTACAAACTTTTCTAGAATACTTTCACTTATCCCTCGTCCATGTGTCAGACCTCCAGATGATTTTAAAAGCCTCATCAGCTCCTGTTCGATGGTTAGGTCTGTCCAAACGCCACTCCAAAATCTATGTGTTCTACGAATTGTGAAGTAGCCTTCTTCAGTGAAGTTACAGAATTCCTGCGGAATCATTGAATTCTCCAAATTTATCATGTACTGCAAATAGAAATGGGAATACTTCGAGTACTGTAAATGTCCAGCAGCATGAAAAATAGAGATCATACTTCGGACACAGTAAAGATGTAAATTTCAGTCACCTGTTCTCTCGGCTCTAATAAAAAGGCGAATAATTGAAATGAAGCGATAGTACTCTACCCAAAGCTTAGCAGTACGATTTAAAGAAACTCAATTAAATATTGTAAAACAGGAGATGCAAGTGCATCATTAGGAGTAACTGCATTTTCCAGAACATTCTTATGCAGATCACATAATACTTTCTTGACATCCTCACTGATCTTGAAATTTTGATCAAGAACAAGTATGCTTAAGGCACACTGAACCAGAAAATGCGCTCGCAGGGCTCTTGAGTATGCATGTTCAGATATAATGTGAACTATCGAATTTTTGCCTATACTTCAGCCCACAATTCCTCTAAACCACTACCTAACATTGTATGGCCTACTGCTCCCATATAAGACATAAACATATGGAAGCCACCTAGGCGCACTATCACGTTACTAATTTCGCTATTTGGTCCTAAGGATTCTACTATGTCGACAGCTTATGCGTAAAGCGGCTGATCGAAGGTAACGAAACAAGTACCTTGCTGTCGATTACGACACTCATTTGCAGCAAACTTAAGTGCAGTAAATATAGTGCTCAAATTTCCTGGATCTAAGTTAATAAAGGGAATAAGTTTAGAAAGCAGCCTGCATATAGCCATTCCAGCTTGGCGTGCTAACTTCCTGTAACCAGACTCCACATATCCAAAGGGCATCAAGACCTCTCCCAGTTTTAGCTGAAGACTCCCCCCAATGTTACATCGGTAACTATAACATTTTTTAAGCATGACTTTTTGTACCATTGTACAGGGAAATATCCACGCGCAGCAATATCAACGTAGCATCCGGTGGAGTACACCATTTGATACCACCCATAGAATGGAACGTATTATGACCATCTATTGTTTTCACATTAAAGCTGCGTTATCAAATACGTTTTGAACGAATACTTCAGAACTAGGACACGGATGCTGCTGTGTCATCAGTGAATACTCATAACGCTGTATCGCTGCGTAGTTCGCACAAAACCCCAATCTGTTAAGAACCTGAATAAGCTGCTTGGATGCAGCTGCTTGGCGGTGAATGTACAACCCGATGTTAAGCAATATAGGGGAAATGAATGATTTGAGTCTACATGATGAAACAATGCATTGTTGTATTGATTGACATTTTAATATAGAATATTCGTTTTTGGATCTGACAAGAATGTTGATCAAAGTGTTTAATGATTTTGGCATCAAAGATTCTAAAACTTCGAGTGAAAGCTCGCCAGAGGAAGGGTACTCTTCTAAATTAAATATCTCAGACTTAATGTCGGCCCTTATAATGTTTGCTGCAGTTTGCACGATTCGCAAACGCTCATCAGCATCATTTATTTTATTTTCTGTATATCAATTATCATTCAGTACATTTTGAGTATTGTCTCCCAGTGATACGATGGATCGTTGACCAAATATTTTAGTAATATCAATTCTATTACCAAAGTAATCACGAAGTTTACGTTTCAAATGTTTAGTAGAATATCCTTCAAAACCAGCAAGGAAATAGTCCATTTTATCGTAAAGCTCTCCAAATGTGTACTGACATTCATCGTTTTCGTTGAGAAATTCACAAAGCTTCTCAAAAAGCAATTTGTCTAGTGTTATTTGAGATATTTGTTTGCGGTTGAGGTGATATTAGAAAAAACGATTTAAAACCATTAATCATTACGAATTTTGGTTTGCCTTTCCACCGATCCATTTTTGCACAAGGTTACAACCTCATGAACGACCTTCCTTTATTTATATGGTTGTTTAGAAGAAACACGCGCGCTTGCATCTTCGCTGCAAAAAAAAACAATGAGATTTTATATCAAATCCCGTTGCTGTTGTTACTTTCGATCGAATAATTCTTGGTGAAGGCAGTGATTGTTTTATTGCTTGAAGACTGCATAGATTTAACAGCTTTGGTAACAGATGTATCTCTTTTGTATACCTTTCTACATTCAGAATGTAATCCTATTTCGACAACATTTTCAAGTAAGACGTGCAAATTATCACCACGAGATATACTAACAGATTTTATTTTCGCAATACCCCGTGTAGCACAGTACATACCGCTTGATTCAAATTATTTAGGGTACATTTACATAACAAACATGTATCAGTCTCCATGCTAAACACTTCAGACAACATGAAATAATATAATCCAGAAAAAAATAAAAATGTTAAAAACAGGGAAACGTGAATCCACAAATGGATCGCCCTGTACAGAATGAGCCGCGATACTCACCACGTAATAAAAAATACGCAACTGCGTAAAGCCGTTTTTTCATGTGAGCGTATATATAATTCCATATGATTGAATAATAACAATAATAATAGAACAAAGTATAAATAAAACATAAATACAATCAGTCTTATAACTTATTTACGTGTAAAAGTACAACAGAAACTTTTAGCTCATAAAATTGGACTATTTTTTTCATCCCTCTTTTGTTGATATTCTTAAAATAAAATATTTTATTGTTGCATCTAATTTGGTATAATATTTCGCATATTTTAAGATAAAAATAAGATCGCTTTTATTTCAATGCAAGCTTAAGGGTAGTTTTTTTTTATTCCCTAAGGATGCGTCCCACGCACAAGAGACTTCTGATTTTTTATAAAGGGCATCAAGTACTACCTATAGATATACCAAATTCCAGCTTTACATCTAAAATATCCGGATTGAAATTTATTCTACCTGGACTTTGTATACATTAACGCTAACAGACAAGTGTTGCGCGCAGCCGCTCGACGCGTTATTCTTATCCTAAATTATAAAATTCTTAACTCGTAATGTAAACAACTTATTGATCTGATTTCTTCACAAAAAATAATTTTGAACCTTTCTCAATATATCTTTCGCGATATGTATACCAAAATTTCGAACAGAACGAGAATTAGTAGCAGGCTACTTTTTTCACTACACAAAATTTACGTTTAATAATTATTTATTTATTTTATCAGTTTCTAAAAACAATTTTTTATTTATAGTACAACAGTAACGTACCTACTAAAAACTTAAAATTTATTGTGTTTAAAATTTGAATGTAATATCTCCAATAGTTTACGAAATATTACGAGAAAAGTTTAAAAAAAATTGAATTCTTCAAAAGGCTAGTTTTTGCGTCATCCCCAAGGAAGCAAGCGTCCCACGCATGGGGACTTTTCATGCGTGTTGTAAAGGATATCATGTACTACCTATATACCAAAATCCAACGTTATACCTAAAATGTCCAGGTTTTGTAGATAAAATAGCTATAATGACTGGGCTATAAGCAGACCTTCAATATCGAGAAAATTTAAAAATGAAATTGGATATTTCGTGTGAATAACTCAAATTGCCTAAAAAATTAGAAATTTTGAAAAAAAAATTCATTCGTGAAAAAAAACTATTTCGTCGAAAAACTTCCGACTTATGAGTCAAAAAACCACAAAATGCACTCTTTTTCAAACGCCCATAAGTTTGTGCCAAATCGTCGTAGGAACTTCGTTTTTGAGTCCTTAAATTAGAGCCACAATGGGGGTTTTCCCGAAAGAATCGTCTAATTTCGTTGAAAAGTCGCTCAGTTATGTGCGAAAAACCTAAAAATGCACTTTTTTTCAAACACCCATAACTTTGTGCCAAATCATCGTAGGAACTTCGTTGTTTGGGTTCTGTACAGGGAATTGAACAAATTTAGTGCCCTTTTGGGGGATCAAGTCGACAAATTATTTATTATTATTATTTATTACTTTAAATGTTTATATATTCTCAGAAAAACACCTCAGTAAATGAAAAACATGTTGTTTTATTTAATAATTATTCTTAATTAACATTTGGCACTTTATATTATATGTTCATGCCCTAATGTAAATTTTAATTGTCAGTTTTCTCAAATATTACATTATTTGGCAAATACGGTTTTTATAAATTTTTGGAGCTAATTTCAAGCCATTTGTATGCCACTTTTAATATGAGTTTTATGTTAAACAATGACAAGAAGACAAGTATATTAGTTGAAAAATGTAATTAAATTTAAATTTTAAGGTACCTACTAGTAATTAGTAATTAAATTACATTTTTCATGGTCATTAGTAATTAATAACTTTTTTTTGAGTATTTTGCCCTATTCTGGTTAAAACCTATCTTAATCGTTAAATTTACGTTAGTTGGGTTAAGTTTTGTAGAAAATTGCATTTATTTTAAAAGTTTATACGTATTTTTTAAAAATATTATTTGGGTGGGCTAACTTTACAACAGCCCAATCTTTTATTCGAAAGTGCGAGGAAAAAACATTAATAACTTTTAATTGATAAGTTGATGTTACTTGTTCTACATATTACGACTGTTTTGTTATTCAAAGCTGTCAAATTTGAGTCGAGTGGATGGACCAAAATCACGATTTCTCAGCCCATTGCAGAATTTCACGCGTAGATCTTACATACGTGGTCACCGTGGTTAGTTGAGAATAGTTTTGACGAAAAATACGTTAGTTGTGCCATAATTTGCCCACCTTAACCAAAATAACCATTTCCGCTAACCGTACACACTTGATGCTATTATATCATTGTTTTCCATAAAAATAGGAGCCCATTTAGGGATTGTTTGTGATTATTATTGTACAAATAGTAAATAATTTTTTAAACTAATACAAAAAGTTATTGTTGTCATAATAAAGACAAATTGATCTACAGTAATTGTTGTGTAATATGAAGATATACCTACAATATTGAAGTAGGTTATGCAATTAACAAAAATGCAAACCAGTAGTTGAATTTTTTATTTGTTATTCCTATTAAATGAAGCCCCTTGTGTTGGTCTTTTTTTTTCTAAAGTCATTAGTTCGCCCAAAAAGCCGCGCGTGGTATTTAATGATAATAATAAAGAATATATGCTAGATAATGTATAAATTGATACATCGCAAATAGGTTGCTTGGCTAAATCGAATTTCATATCAAATGAAAGCTTATTTTATTCCCAATCCAACCTTATTAGGTTAACTTATCAAAAAGTTTTTTGAATCCATGGTTGCCTAGATTTAAGATATTAAATTTTCTGCGCGAGCGTTGAGAGTAACAGAAGCGTTGCGCGCGCAATTATTCCATTTGACAGACAAAGATGCAGCGAGTTATTTTTAAATAATAATAAATTGCTGGTAAAAGTCAAATAAAATATTACATAATGATATAAATATTTTTTAATTAATACATAAATTTATCAATAGCAAAATACAAAATTCTAATATGAGTAAAAAACTTATTCAGATTCTAACTCGTCAGAAGTGCCGATGTCAAAATCAAATTCTAATTCTTCATCGTTTTCTTTGTTTCTTGATTTTCTTAATGTGTCGTTAAATTGTAAGGCTGTTGGGTCCCCTTCAAACCACGTAGGCTTCAAGTAGCCATCCAAAAACCAACCACAATCTTCAGGATTGACTTTAACACAAAAGCATCGGTTGCATGAAGCCACATTGAATTAACATATATTGTGCGTAAAATTTTCTGTTCCAGCACGGTGGAATCAGATTGGAGTCGATGCCTTTAATCTTCTTTATAAAATACTCTTTGTCGTTGTTCGTTGAATATGTTTTTTGGAACAGCTGATATCTAGCGTCGTTGATATTATAACATTGCTTGATCCCATAAAGAAGGGCAGTAAACACCTGAACAGGTTGAATCTTATCTTCGAGGAATACCTACAAATCAAATCGAATCAATTTATTTATCAAAATATTTTGACAAAAAGGTAGGATTTCAGCAGTGCTGATTTTCAAATCCTCCTTGGTAAACTACAGTTCAAAATACATATCATAAAAATAGAAAATATAAACTATACATAAATATTGCAGTAATTGCAAAGATATATTTATATATATTTAATTAAAATAAATAGATGATAATAATTCCTATTGCATTTGTTATATAGTAAGAAAAAAGACACTTATGACTTAAAATAAATAAATAATTATGAACAATATCATTAAAAATACACATAATAATTGACAATACTATAAATATATGAGAATAATTCCTATTGCATTAATTTGTAATATAGTAATAAAAAAACACGTACGACTTAAAATAAATAAATACTTATGAACAATATCATTAAAAATACACATAATAATTGACAATACTATACTAGATAATACTATGCTAATGAAGAGAGCAAAAACAAAAATGAAAATAGACTGATATTTAAAATTTAGGTTAGAGTACTAGGAAAACATGCGAGCTACATGTTTTATGAGGGGATAAAATTTTTGGAGCCACAGTCATCGAAGTAGTCTTGTATGCTGTAGTACTCTTTTTGAATTAAGGCTTGTTTTATAGTAATTAAAGCTCTTTTCCTTGGCATAGTTCTTACATGCAGTGGTAATGAATTGTATATTTTAATTCCCATGTACGTTGCACTCTTTTCGTAAGCAGTTGTCTTATGGCAAGGAAAATTTATCATTGAGTTCTTCTGCCTAGTGCAGTACTCGCTAATTGCTAACATGAAACTGCCTGGATTATTAAATACATATTTTATTATTTCCAGTATATAAATACAATGTATGGTTAACAAATTTAAGTTGATAAATTTTCCCCGACATGAATCTCTAGCTCCAAGTGACAAAATTATTCTTAATGCACGTTTCTGTATTATAAACACTTCTTGCAAGAGAGTAGGTGATCCCCAGATAATTATACCATATGTTAATATTGAATAAAAATAGCCATAGTATACAAGTTTCAAAGTATCAATATTAACCCTACGTTTTAACACTCGCAAGCAGTAGCAGGCTCTATTTAGTTTTTGAATGATAATTTTGGTATTGTCATTCCATTTTAAATCCTTCTCTAGGACTAGTCCTAGGCACTTAATTTTATCAACTTGAACTACATTTTTATAAATTTGGGCAACATCTACACGGTTAACTGAATTTAGCGAAAACTGGATAATATTAGTTTTATTAAGATTAAGATGTAAGTGATTTAGGGTACACCATTGATCTAGTCTTATAATTGCATTATTAATAATACTGCCCACTAGTTCAGTTTTTTTACTCTGAATGAGGAAGTACGCATCGTCAGCATACTGCACGCACTTGGTATTACTTAAAAAGTCGGGTAGATCGTTTATGAATAATATGAACAACAGGGGACCCAGAACGGAACCTTGGGGAACACCAAACTCCACTGCACCCCAGTCGGATGTACAAGGTGTTGAAGTACTGTCCACTGTTACCATCATCTTCACAGCTTGTGATTTTCCCGTCAAGTAGGATTCGAACCATGAGTACGCAACTCCGCGTATTCCGTATTGATCTAGTTTATGTAGTAATATTTTATGATTTACACTGTCAAAAGCTTTTGACAAATCACTAGAAATTCCAAATACAATATTGTTTGCATCAAGTGTTGTTAAGATGCTTTGCACGAATGTGTTAATGGCACTAATTGTAGATTTAGCTTTCAGAAAACCATGTTGACACTCTGATATTAAATTGTTAAATTGTAAAAATGACAAGAGTCTTTCTAAGATTTTTGAAATAACTGGCAGCAATTATCTATAACTTCCCTGTTACCCGATTTATAAATAGGTGTAATTAATGACTGTATATATACAGCTGGAAAAGTTCCATTTACTGGATTCGTCAATGATGCGAATATTTCCTGAAAATCCCTTCGTCTTGAAAATATTTTAAAAGGCTTGACCCTTTGTTATAAAAATTTGCTATGTAATCACAGCCCGTAAATGCGTGGAAAACTGGCAGACCCAGGCATAAAGTAGGACCCAATTTCATTGCAAGCTCAGTACAGTTAATGCAATCAAGATCTTTCTTATTGCTTTTCTTTAATGATGAACCCGCCAACCAAATTTGAGTCTGCGAAATATTGTGGATAGTGGACAGTAAAATTTGCTTTTTTTATATATGAAACATTATCCGCCTATCTGCCTGTTCATTTTGACAAATAATCTTTTCTTTACGTTTCACAACGTGATTTCCGACAGTATGGTAAGAAAAACAGTGTTCTCCAACTATTATTTTTAAAAAAAGTTTTGGTTTATTGAAACTAGATTATCATTTTCCTAGTAATTAGCCAAGAATTGTGCCAGGGTTTCTTTGAAACGATAATTTTTTAGATTTCCAAAAAATTGCTAGGTCTTAGTTGAAGAGATCCTTGGATGACATACGTTCTATCGAACTCGATGTCTTTCTCAATGCTAATCGCAAGTAATCGGCCAAAGATGTCTCGTTTCATTTTAAGAACGGCCTTTTGGATTTTATATTTGCTGGTTTGAGCTTTGACGGCAGACTGTGAAGTGAAATTCAGAATTTTGTTACGCTTTATCGGTTTTTCGAACCTTCCAGGAGTGGAATTGCATTCTGAAATAAACGTCAATTTTTGTTGATTTCCAACTGACTGAACGTTGATTAGAATATCACAAACTTCAGTAGATGCTGATTTATCAGTTGAAATATTAAACAGAACATTTTGATCGATACTCTCAAAGAACGGATTAATGATACTCTGAAGATTTTCGTTATCCTTTTTGATTCGACTCTTCTGCAAGTCATGACAGATATCATCTTTTTGCGATAGACCGACGTGCTCTTTTACTGTGGATACAATTTTTGTCCTTATACTGTGACTATAAGTGCCACCTTTGTCGCGCTGATATAGACACTGCTGCAAGATTATATGTTAATTGATTTGAGGCATCAGCATTAATGGTCTGTTCTAATGTCAAATCAACGGGTGATCGGGAGAAACCAGATTTGGTACGTCGGATACCAAATGCTCCTCGTCTAAATTAATATACCACACGCGAATTGCTGTTCTGCGCCTTCATAAGATTGTTGACGTACATAACGGACCACCCGGCATAATTTGGCTGATTCAAATGAAAAGAACAAATCGGACATGTTGTAAATAGAGTCTATATACAGCTGTAAATCACTACAACGGATGCTTCTTGAAAACCGAAGAAATAAATTAATGAATTCACAGTACTGGAGATAATATTGAGACGTCTTCCCATGCTCACCGAGCAAAGTTTTTTTTGCAATATTCTTTGTAGCTATCTACGATTTTCCTCAGTACTTCAGGTAAGTCAATTTGGTACCCAACGATATTTACAATTTGATCCTTCAAAATCTGTAAAAGTTCATCCAGCAACTCAGGATATGATTCATGTCTAGAAAGCTATTGGTTGAGCCTCCTGCTTAGACCTCTGCTTGAACCAAAACGTCCACTAATCTACAGCAGTCTATATATTTACTAATGGCTTTAAAGAATGCTATCTGAATGTGAAATGAAATTAATGAATATTTTGTCGTATTTCGACTTTTCATTTTGCTGTATTTGCATCGCCATTTTAGCTATGGCTAAGTCGTACGTGACAATTATTAATTCTTAATTACACTTTTCAGCAATTTCATTTGCATATGACGTTGGCGAAGAATTAATTGGAGATAAATAATATATGGTTTGAATTTGACTACTATCGGTCGTAACCATGCAATTGTAGCCTAACCGAATAGGTACTAAATCAAGTATTTCAATGGCAATATCTATAGCACCTTGGCATGCAACCATACCCTCTGCAATGGAATCAACGGTAAGTAATTCCATGGTTGCAGTAGGTTTTTGATAATATGGTCGTACTTCTCTTCAAATTTGATTGCAGCGTCGTCTTTTTCGTGATGGTGGTCTTAATTCATCATTATCGTCATGATCTTGAAGGGTTGACGACGTTGAATCTCCAATATTATCCAAATCTTCATTGTTAACGGTAGAAAATTGATATATTATTCCAACGGTGACATGCATGGTGTCTTTTTCGGACGTAGTATCGACGCAGCGATCAAAATTGTCAAAAGCTACGTGAGTGCTTTGACCATGAACTGCATTGATACCGGATGGTATGACTTTATTTTCTTCGATTGCTGTGTTAGTCATTTCAGTCTCTAACTCTTCAGCCAAGTTATACCCTATTGTATTACCATATCTGTTGAATATCGTGAGAACTTGTCGTGAATTAGTTACTACATAGTGACATAATTCTAACAGAGATCTGGTTTGAATTATCAGAAGAAATATTAGGTCGTACGATTGAATGGTACATAATCTCATGAAGTTGTTCTGGAATATCGCATTATCCTCTTAACACATCATCTACCATTAAACGACTTGGCATACTTTTAACACTATATCTCAAATCATACGCGAATTCTTGAAACTTACTGTCCTCTTTTTCTTCTAATTTTACAACTTGACTTGCTAGTGTTGATATGTTCATATCATTGAGGTATATAATCTTTTTGTTATGCGGTCCAGTAGATGTTTCAATTGTGAGACGGTCGCCAAAAACTACATATTTTTTTTCAAGATATTCACTCCGATAAAGTGCAAAATCTTTAGGCCGTCTTTTGCCCTCTGCAAACTCCAACAACAAAGCCTTATACCGGAAGAATAATTGCGTGACGTACATTATTTTATGGTTGTTGATGATTTCTTGCTCTATAAATGTTGCATGACAGTTAAACGCTAACTTGTGTATCTCTCGGTCTTTATTGCAAATCGGTATCAGCGTGTTCCTCACCTTGACGTTTCGTCCGTACTTGATATGATTAGAAACAAGTTGGATGATACGCAACAATTTCATTCTCAAGTTTATCAAGTACCTCATAATCATCTAATGTAGACGCAAAAAAATTAGCTGGGTAACAGTTGCTTCAGACTTCGGGAATATTACGTTAGACGTTCGCTGACCAACTTTCTTCCGTGACATATTGCAAAATAAGCAAACCACTTCTTTTTTTGTTGTGGTACACGATCGTCGCGATGAGGAAGCTTTAGCAGATACAGTCCTACCTAACATTACTGAATCACTCAATGCTGTTTGATCAGGTGTCATTGATGGGGAATCAAAATCACCTCGCTACACGGTACCTACAACAAATATTTTGTTGCACAAATTTAAATAATTAGTTTAATTTTCAAATAGAATTTATAAAATAGAGTTACAGTCAACTCCAATTATTATTATGTAGTCTGTGATATACGGATAGACGTTCATGACAAATTTGTAAAAGTTTTGATTTTTGCAAAAATGGCTACGGAACCCTAAAAACTAATAACATTTCATTAAAATGGTTTTAATACCTTTGATAAGTCCACAGTACAATCAGGAATGTTTTCCGGTACAATTACTCGGAATCCCCACATAACAATATCTTCTTCTACAGTTAATTCATTTCGTTTACGAAAATAAGGTTTTAATTCACTACTTTCTACATTTTCTGGTCAACCATTTAATACAAAATTATGATCTTGTTTCAGTATTTTATCATTATGAGTTTCTAATAAAATGTGTTTATCAGTAATGACCATATTTTCGTTTGATTTAACATAATTTAAATAAGCATACTATTCAATACTATTTACATTTACTTTCAATGGTAATCGTGATTAACTATCAGACGCATTTCCCTTTATATTTACATACTCGATGTCAAAACTGTACGCTGAAAGCAAAATTGCATATCGTTGCAGTCTATTTGCTGTCATTACAGGTATTTCCCTTTTTTTAACCAAAAATTGCTAACAAGGGTTTATTATCTGTAGCTAATATAAAATGTTTCCCATACAAATATTGATGAAATTTAATTACACCAAATTTAATAGCTAAAGCCTCTTTATCTATCTGTGAGTATTTGGATGCAGCCTTTGTCAGTGTTCTAGATGCATAAGATAACGGACGTTCTGTACCATTTTATACAAACGTGATAAAATAGCTCCTAGTCCATAATCGGATGCACCAACAGTTAATTTAATCTTTACATCTGGATTAACCCGGCATCCGACAGGAGTAATTTTGTCACGAATTCAGGTGGGGTGTGGCAAACCCCAACTTTAAACTCGCCCTTAATTAAACTAGGTATAATAAATTTTTTTTTAAGCTCTGTCTGTTTTGTACTTTAGGGACATTGTTTTAACTAGTATAAATAAAATATTTGTCCTTGAACGAACATATAATTGAAATACACTCCGCGTAAAAAAGGCCCCACCTGCAATTGTGAAAAAATCGACAAATTTCAAACCACTGTAACTCAGTGAGTTTTCGATGGATTTTGATGAACTTTCGACTGCAAGAAAGTTGGGCATCCATTCAGTTTTTGTTATAACCCCCTCTGCACCTCCCTATGACAAAAAGTGTTTTCAAGGAAAAAAGTTTTCAACTTTTATGATGTGCGCGGATTAGAAATTTTTTTTGAGCTGATCTGCCTACATGACAATAAAATTCAATCAATTCTCTGTAAATTTTTCGAAAAACGAAGTTTCTACGATGATTGGATAAAAAATTATGCGAGTTTATAAATTAAGTTGCATTTTAAGGTTTTTGAGTCATTACTCGGCATTTCAGAGAACTTGGAGACGTCTCTGCTCTTTTTCATATTCACACATTGTTCTTCAAACTATTTCAAGGTTAAATAATATAATAAATTATAATGGGAATAAATAATTCAAGCTAAAAACTTACAGATACAAAATGCGACCATGCAAAAATATATCACTAGTTCCGACAGGTGGGGTGTGAGAAACCCCAGTCCACTTTGAAGCGATGCTGTTCTACCAATGTCAACTTGTAGACTGACCGTGACTACGAACGCCGATGCCTTACTTTCCGCAACTTTCAGCTTCTCTTGTTTGAGCCTCTTCAGTCTTCACCGTTCACCCTGACGGATAGACAGCCAGAGAGACTCAGGTGCGACCACAGTTTCCTATGAACTTGTAATTTAATTTAATTAATTAAACAGTGACTTACCTGCAGTTTTGAACCAACTTAAGTCAGTTGTTAAAAGACCGTTATTTTGTGCACTGACGCTCTAAGATTTTAGTAAAGTTTTGTTTCGAATTATTTCCGAAATTTCGATTATCGACGTATAATTTACCCAGTGATTGGGGAAGTCAGTTTGGGAGAAAGTTAATTTTCCACGGGTTTTCCCGGATTTTTGCCGCACAAAGACAGTCATTGTCCACGTTTTAAAACCGCTCACCAACTTAGGTACAGTCAAACAAGTCACTCTAGTTTATTTTAATCAACATAATAAGTAGTTTATTTGCTATTTGTATTTATTAAACTTCTTAAAATTATAATACAGTTCATGGATATTGGTGGTTTGCTAACTGGGTTTCTTTCAGGTTTTTTTTCTGGTACCGTTCATATGTTATTTTATTTGGTACCACTCATTCTCGCTTGATACATTTGGGTGCAAACCCTGCACGACAGTCTAAGGGCCGAGGACGCCTTCAGAGAGAGAGAGAAATAGATAGCGTGTCGCTGACCGTGTGGTCGTACTCCATCTTGTTCCGGTTTCCGTCATCGCTGACGTCACAGAGGTTCCGGACGCCTCCATATTCCCTCCTCGCCCCGTCCACGACTTCAGGACTCACAGATAAGCCACTCTCACAGTATTATTTTCTGTACTTGTCTTCCATCTATTTACCGTCGTGGTCCTAGGACCTGAAAATTAATTTTGTGTATTACCTTTGAAATATTTTTGGTTATTTGTAATCCGAGCTCGAGTTGTGTACTTGGCTCACGCGAGATTTAGTTAGCTTAGTATTTTTATCTACTTCTGCGCTCTAGTTAGGGGTAGTAGGACGCGAGAGAAATCTCGGACTCGATTTGTCAATTTGCACGCTGCGCCCACGCCACGCTTGATCGATCAACCGACGTCGTGTATGTTTTGCGCTTAGTTTAGTCATACTTGCTTGATACGAAGTCCCGGATCACCCTTCGCGTTACGCACGCCCTTGAGTAGACGCTCGGCTTAAGTAGTTCACTTTTTTTTTCTCTAGCTCATAGCCTCGCGCGAGTTTAGTTCTCCAGCTTTAGTGAGGAGGTTTTATTTTATTTATGTAATACGTCAACATTAGAATACATACTACACCTTCTGTTACCATCTACTCACGGGTCTTATTTGATGAACACCACCCCCGCAGCCTCACTGTACCGTTCCTTCCTGTAGGCCGGTGTCCAGCCCTGTTGAACCGTACCGGACACTGGCGCCCAAATATTCATACCATCCTACCGCTCTTTTTAGGGAATCCACGCCCTTCTCCTCTGCAGCGAACCGAAGGTCAACCGCCCTTGCTCGGGATATTCCTTCAGGGACGTAGCATATTACATTATTTATAATTATGTTATTAATGAAATAAAATCTTGAAATGTTGATCCAAAAATAAGGTTTAGAAGTAGGAAAGGTTGGCTTATGGATCCCAAAATAAATTTATTTCATTTGACGACTTCAAAGAGTCATGTCGTTTTTATTAATGTGGACGTTTCGGGCCCAGAATGTT
The DNA here is from genome assembly GCA_947534325.1 of Agonum fuliginosum. NCBI lineage: Eukaryota > Metazoa > Arthropoda > Insecta > Coleoptera > Carabidae > Agonum > Agonum fuliginosum. Next base: position 24,697,109 of record OX384037.1, on the reverse strand, counting down.
GCCCTTCTTCAGCAATACATAACAATTTTTAAAACGATAGTCTGTAATTAAATTACATGTCAAAAACAAATATTAATGAAATAAAAGTATGAACTGCCTACAAATAATCATTTATTAATTACTTATACTGTAGGTACCTGGTCTTATTACGTAATGATTTTTAAACAAAATTTACTTTTCTATTTGTGTTCCTAGTCTGATTTCGTATACAGTATTAAAAGGGTAAGGTGTTGTGGGAAAAATTTGAAAAAATGTATAGCAATAGTAAATTAGTGAATATGCTGTTAGTGTATGGAGGAGCGGCACAAAATTCCGAATTAGCAGCGCGAATCTATGCATAGCATTATCCTCAAAGACGTCATCCACATCGCCAAATGTTTGTGAGGATCACACAACGTCTTCGTGATGAGGGAACCTTACACAGAAATGCGGGACGAGGTGGCGGTCGGCAAAGATTACGAAACGATGTTGAAAATGAAGTTTTGGAAATTGTGGCCGCTGAACCTACAGTCAGTACGCGAAGAATATCTCGTGTTATGGGTGAAGTGTCTCATTGTTCAGTTTGGAGAATTCTTAAAGATTATAATTTTCATCCCTTTCATTTCCAAAGAGTTCATGCAGTAATTCCACGAGATCATCCTCTCAGAATGACATTTTGTGAGTGGTTGTTAGAACAACATGCTGTAAATGCGAATTTTACGTCAAAAATAATATTTAGTGATGAAGCAATTTTTACGAGATGGAATTCACAATATTCATAATGCTCATTGTTGGTCTCAAGAAAATCCGCATATTGTTGTGAGAAGTCAACATATATTTTCTTTAAATGTTTGGGCAGGAATAGTAAATGGTACATTAATTGGACCCTACATACTACCAAACAGAATGAACGGAAATAATTATTTACATTTTCTTCAAAATAATTTACCGGAATTATTGGAAGATGTTCCTTTAAATGTGCGTCAACAAGCTTGGTTCATGCATGACGGTGCACCACCGCATTTTACAAGAAATGTTCGGCAACATTTAAATGAAGTGTTTGAAGGTAGATGGATAGGTCGCGGTGGACCTGTATTATGGCCTCCTAGGTCACCAGATCTTAATCCATTGGATTTTTATTTATGGGGACATTTAAAATCTCTAATGTATGACAATGAAAATGAACCAGAAACAGTCGTAGAATTGCGGCAACGTATTGAAAACTGTGCGGAAATAATAAGGCAACAAAATTCATTGCATCGGGCGTGTAGTGTGTGTTTGATACAACGTGCTGCATTTTGTATAGCTGCAGGAAGAAATAATTTTGAACAATTTTTATAACAATGAGTTGTAGTTTATTTTGATGAAATTAAAAAAAAAGATATCATAAACTTTGTTTTTTCCTTGACCTACCCTAACAATCAAAACATTCACTTGGTACTGAAAATTACATAATACCTTTAATTTAATTAGTTTTGTTTATTTTATTTCATTAGTAACATAATTTTAAATAATTAAATGTAGCATCAAACCAGTGGCACTAAAAATGTTTGCAACGAGTACACTACCCTTATTTTTGTGAATTTCTAAAAAATTATTTTTGTTCTATAATCAGTATATCAAAATATATATGTCATTGAAGTTTCGTGCAGAGGTATAGAAACACCCTGTATAATACAAACATGTATTATACTTTACGGTGATGCTGTCGAATGTTTGCTGCAACGGAGTTAGGGACTTAAATTATGAAAGAATGAGTAATTAACATTTTGTAACAAATTGTTCTCATATCTATCATATTATAAAGCTTGTAAAGCATCTGTGATTAAATAAACTGATACCTATAATTAATACGTATGTATTTATATATTTTAACATCTTTTAAAATTTAAAGCTATATCATTGTGACGTCATATGGGGGGTGGGAGGGGGTTACCGATTTGTGACGTAGTGTGACAAGTGGGGAGGGGGGTCAAAAATGGCCAAAAATCGTGTGATGTATTATATGAACTGCCCCTTAGGTTTTACTTAAAAGAGTAACAATTTCATGAACATCTCAAGAAACTCGATTTACTGGTGAACTACCTTAACACTATAACGACATCACCTTGTATATTTTAATTTTACTACCTGTAAAATTACACAATATACCTAATGTATATTCCATTTTAAAGTTCTTTATATTTTTCAGACGCTTTCTGTGGCCGAAGTGGCGTACCTATGTAAATGGGAGAACCATAATGACGCAGATATGAGAAAAAGTTTGATTATAATCATGGAAAGATCTCAAAAACAAGTGAACATTACTATGGGAAACTTTATTGTTTTGAATTTAGAAAATTTTACAACAGTGAGTTTTTTCCGAAGTTTTATTTTACATTTTTGATTAATTATATTTGTATTTTAAGGTGTCAAGAGCTATGCTGTCATTCTTTACATTTGTTATTAATATGAAAGGAGGTTAAATTGCATATTCTAAAAACTTTCAATCTTTTACTTAAGCAACAATAATTAAATATTATTAATATTTGTAGCACATTAGTAAATATTATCAATATTAATAATTAAATATTATTAATATTTGTAGCACATTAGTAAATATTATCAATATTAATAATTAAATATTATTAATATTTGTAGCACATTAGTAAATATTATCAATATTTTGATTGTTTTTCCTCCTGGAATAATTTTGATGTAGTAAAACGATAATGAATATTTTTGCATAGGTATACAGACCCACTTAGGTGTGAAAGTTTCACATACTGTATAGATAAATACATATTTGTTTGTGCGGGCGGCTTCCAGCCGTTAACTTATGTGCTGAGTACTAATGGTTGTTAACAGAGAAAAAATATGAGGCATTAACATTATGTATTTAATTAAAAATGGACTAAGCGACTGTATAATTAATAATAAGACAGAATGCAGGATACAGTCAAAATTATTTCATATTTTTTTAACCCATTTTTGGCCGCATTATTATATTTCTTAACATTTTTTTTTAAATTTTAAATTATTTGTTTAGTGACCTGACCCAGTCTCAGTTAGGTCAGTCAGTCTCCATTCATCAAATTTCTTCTTCGTTAATTTTCTACAATTTATACATTAAAGTGACTATGAAATCGACTATGATGTTATGTAAGGTACAAAAATTATTCGAAAAATCACTCATAAATATATATATATATATATATATATATATATATATATATATATATATATATATATATATATATATATATATATATATATATATATATATATATATATATATATAACTGATCAGTCGTGATCATTTTCCAACTATATATATATATATATATATATATTTATATATATATACACTCACCGGCACGGAAAACGGGTCACTTATTTTTTTAAAGAAAAAATGCTAATAACATTTATGTTGAGGACGAATGCCGAAATATTACTATTGCAATATGTTAACTATAGACATTCTCGAAGTCGCTTCCATTACCAACTCTTACAAACATTAACAACTTACTTAAATATTCCTTTTATATGCGCATCATACCGAAATCACGAAATTTATAAAATGCATAGTTATTGATTATGCTGGTATTATTTCTTTTAATCATTTGTTTTATTGTTTATTTGTCATTTTGATGTGGTGTGATGTGGTCTATGTTTTCAAAATGGCACAGAATGCAGAAATTATAGTTTCCATCATCACTTTGATCGAAGACAGAAGAAGTCAACATTTCGTAGCTAAACGGTACAATGTATCACTTAGTACTATTTAACGCGTTTATACACGTTTTCTGGCGACAGATTTGTATACCAGAAGACCTGGAATAGACCTGAGAAGACGCAAAAGCAACAGAAATGCTCGATTTTTTGTTTTGACATCGCGTCGAAATCGCACTATAATTGACGTGGATACCCATAAATCATTACTACAATTGCTTACTGTGTATAATAGTGAACGTATTGTACGAAGAAGAGTAATAGAAGTAGATTTTCTGGCACGATGGCCTGCCATGCGACCACACCTCCTCCAACATTACCGAGTAGCTCGCTTGTAATTTTTTGGAAGGCGTGTAAATTGGTATTAAGGTGATTAGACTCGTGTTTTAGTCACTATCGAATTCCGATATTTTTTAATGTCACCATATGGATGTGCAAAAGTGTGACGACCAATTGAGAAACTTGTGCATTCAGCAATACTGTAAGATTCCTGGGAAGATCAGTAATGGTGTGAACTGGGATATCAGTGATTTTGCGGATAGATTTATTCCTTGTTTCTATGGTAATATTCAATGCCGATAGGTACATAAAAGATATTCTGATCGACAATGTTGTCCCTTATGCACCATTTTAAGATGATAAATTTATCTTAATGCACGATAATGCGCGGCCTCATACTGCTGCAATCTTGAACGGTTTCATAAATGTTGTTAACATCAATCGTATGATGTGTCCAGCGCGGAGTACAGGTCTGAATCCAATATAATTTGGGTAGTATATGCTCGTTATAAAGATTCGAAGTCGTGTACCCGGTCCCAGTAGGCTTAGTACGCTGGAATAACTCAGAGATGCACTGTTAGAAGCATATAATAATATCCCTCAAGATGGCATCAGGAACCTCATTTTGAGTTTGCCTCTACGATTGACCGAGGTTATAAAGTACGCAGAGGGAACACGCGTCATAATTATAAACGAATTGTGTTTATTTATGTGATTGTAATTTTTTCAACTTATTTTTTATTGTTTTTATGTCCATAATTTTTTCTTTTGATAATAAACAATTAGTAAATATTCAAAACATTAATTTCATAATACGAAATGCTTGACTATAATACCCTTTAATAAAATATATCATAGTTATATAAAATAATCAAGAGATAACAAAAATTTTTACAAAAGAAAAAGAGATCCGTTTTCCGTGCCGGTGAGTGTAGATTATCGTAATGATAAATTGCTCATAATAAAGTTAAAAATAGGTTTTTTCTCAAAAACATGTCTTGTTGTTCACAAAAAAGAACAATTAATTTATTATAAACAATTGATTTGTTTATAACAAATACTTCATTAATGTTTATTTTAACCGAAAATTATATCATGGTTAATTGGTTAATCGATTAATTGAATTTTCAATTAGATTCAATTGACTTCAATTGACCTATTGAAATCCAATTGAATTCAATTGAGAATCAATTAACAATTGAAAGTGAATTCGATTTAATTCAACTTCAGCGTCAATCGTAGCCATTATTAATCGTCATGCTCATGTCTGTCTATAATATACTTTATTTAGAAACTGTTTTTATGCCTTAGTTAAACCGATACATAATGAAGTTTTCCTTGATAAAAAATGAAAATTTTAGTATTTAATTTATTTTTTGTGTTCGATCAGCTGTAGTTTCTCAACGGACAACAAAAAATAAAGACGTTATACAAATTGGTAAGAAAGATAAAAATATGAGTTGCAATATTTAAATCAACGTTAATAATTTAATTTAGGTAATAAAAATGATCAGACAATGTGTGTTGATCGGTCTGTGGCCAGATCCAATAAGTCTTCATTTGTTGGAAGTCCGAATACTCATAAATATTACAAATTTTTTAATTAATGGTGGGATTCTGTGCAAATCTATAAGTTTTACAAATTTGTAAATCTTTAAATATTGAACAAAATCACATCAATGTTTGTTGACAAATATAAAAATGTTCATATGATTATAAATTTCATTGCGATTTTGTTAAATATTTACAGTTTTATAGATCTGTAGCAACTACAGATTTTCACAGAATCCTACTATAAGGCTTATAATTATGTATAGTAATATAATTTAATATAAAACTCTAATGTTTCAGGCTCATCTAACGGTTCTTTGCCACCTTCACCAGTACATAATATGTCAACAAAAAATAAAGACGTTACAAAAATTTGTAGGAAAGATAAATATATGAGTTGCAATATCTAAATCAACGTTAATAATTTAATTTAGGTAATGAAAATGATCAGACAATGTGTGTTGATCGGTTTGTGACCAGATCCAATAAGTTTTCTTTTGTTGGAAATCCGAATACTCGTAAATATTACAAATTTTTTAATTAAGGCTTATAATTATGTAGAGTAATACAATTTAATATAAAACTCCAATGTTTCAGGCTCATCTAACGGTTCTTTGCCACCTTCACCAGTACATAATATGTCAACAAAAAATAAAGACGCTACACAAATTTGTAAGAAAGATAAATATATGAGTTGCAATATCTAAAACAACGTTAATAATTTAATTTTGGTAATGAAAATGATCAGACAATGTGTGTTGAGCGGTCTGTGGCCAGATCCAATAAGTCTTCATTTGTTGCAAATCCGAATACTCGTAAATATTACAAATTTTTTAATTAAGGCTTATAATTATGTATAGTAATATAATTTTCTAGTTGAAAATAATGTGCCAAAGGCAAATGAAGTACATGATTTAATAACAATACTTGCTTTATGTTCGGAAACGTTAAATTACGTAATATATATCAGAAGATACCGATGGAATAGCCATTCTAAAATCTAAACTTCCACTCAAAACTGAGAAAGACATACAAGACAAGAGTTTGAAAAGATTCTTGACGAGGATAAGTTTTTCTCAGATTTTGTAAGTAAACTAAATTTAAGTCACTTATTTTTATATGCAAAATTTTGTATTAAACTGAGTTATAATTTTTTTAGAGCACGTATATCAGTAAAATTGGTGGACGCCATATTAAAGACAATTTAAACAGAATATGTAGAATAATATTCACCAACGAATTGGCAACTTTTTGCTCTTGGTTGGGTAAAAGAGGCAATATAAGACTTTGTGTTTTGAAAATAATTTGTCTGATTAAAGGTAAGTCATCTGTGTAGTATTACATAATAAAATAATAATAATTAAAATTGCAGAAAAAATATTTCCCGATAAAATAAAAGAGAAGTAAGGGGAACTTATTCTAAGCGAATGGTTTAGACTTGCTAAACTCCGACTAAACCGAGAAAAATAAGAGTTACAGTATTACAAATTCTTTTAAAATTATTTATTGTATTTTTTTTACTTTAAAATTAATTGCGATTATTTCTTTTCAGAAGACTAACTGAATAAGAGGAAACGAAAATAAAATACTTAAGTTATTTTTGTGCAATTTGTGTTATTATAGTTTTGGTTTTTTGTAATTTTTTTATATGAAATATATTATTATTTGAGTGTATATGATACGTATTATTTACATTTTGTATATATGTAGGTTTTAATGTAGTTTATTCAATTAAGTAATACAACATATCGTCACCTTACTATCATAGTGTCGTATGTGCAAAAATGTAGTTTTGAGAAAAATACAAAAACCAATAATTTTAACCGTTATAAAGTCGTATGTTACATCATCTTGTCTTTTTCTCAAAACTACATTTTTGCACATACGACACTATGATACAAAGGTGACGATATAATACTTTTCGTAAAAACATGTCAAAAAATCACTTACACAACAACTCTTTTTGTAACTACTGTCATCTTCTTCTTCTTTTTGTGGCCTGTTGTGCCACCTTTCGTAGCGTTGCTGCAGGGCGCGCTTTTTGAATCCCACAACTCGGCCTTTCCTGAACCTTGATTCGGCATCGAATTCAGGCTGAGATTGTAAAACTATATGCTGTTTGAATTGAACAGTCCAAAATAGAGTTAGCGTTTGTTATGGTGACATATCAAAGTTCCTGGATGCGTCCTTCTCCCAGGGGCGGCTCCAGGATTTTTTTTTTGGGTGAGTATTTTTATCAGAATGTGTATCAACCCCTCCTCTCCCTATTTTTTTCCTCTCGCCTCATATTCTATAACAGAGGTATTGTGACGGGTCAAAATTTTCGAGTATGATTTTTTGGCATATAAGCACGTTTTAGGATCTCTAAAATACGAATTACACATTTTTGAGATGATGTTTATGAGTGTGTGTGTGTGTGTGTGTGCGCGTGCGTTTTTCGGACAAAAAACTCCAAAATATTAAACATTTAAATAACAAATTTTGTATTTAAGGTTTCAATACGATTCTTAAAAGCCCAATATAATTTTGGATTTTAGGTAATAAGTAAAAAGAATAAAGTAGGTATAGCGGGCGGTCTTGTGGTGGCCACGTCAGATTATTTACATTTAGCAAGAAATAAAATTTTTAGTTATTTCGGTTTATTATGAAATAAAAATTGCTATATAGTACCTATTTGCATATATTGTATTATTGTGCATATTAGTATTTTTTGTACAAATGTTTGCATTTCATAAAAAATAGATCAAAATATGTTATATTTTTTTGCATATTTCAATATTTTTATATATATTTATTTAAAAAATGCATATAACTGCATATTTTGTACCTTTTAACCGAAAATTTGAATTTTTTTTATAAATTTTGAATGTATAAAAATTATAATTGCTCAAATTTGATAGCACCTATAGTAGTTTTTACATTTATTTTAAAGGTAGGTAGGCACACAAGTCGTATTACAGAAGTTATACGTTGTTCTGTTTATTTTATATGAAATTCTTGTGCATTTTTGACAAAATGTACTGCTGGTAATCACTAGGAACAACCCGGGCAGAAGGCACACACCTTCTGACTCTCAGCTCTTTCGATCCTGTATTTATACCCCGGGGTCGCCCATAAGCGCTGTGTAAATTAATTAAACGCGTAAAGTCTCTAAAAATTAGTGAAAAAGACCGTTGAAAAATAAAATGTAATGAAGGAAAGTGTTAAGCGACTGTGCGTGTTGTAGTAAAATGAGAGTACACAGGAATGCAGTCAAAATTGAATCTTTATTAATCTAAGGCCAACGTTTCACCACCTCTTGTGGCATCATCAGGGCAAACTACGAAAACAAAAAATATCACATACACAATTTGTAAGAAATATACAATGTAACACTTACAGATTTAAAAATTATACAAAAATTAATCATCAAAGAGATGTTGTCAAATATAAAACAAAAAATCGAGCACTTCTCTCCATGCACTCACAGAAAACAAGAAACATGAAAAGTGAGGAACTAGTGGAAACTAGTCATTACCAACAATCAGTTAATCATTTAAACAATTTGCAGATGTGACAATAGATGCTGTTGAGGTCTTCTACATCAGTCCTAAAATTTACATTTTTATTTTCCTGTATGTGAAGCATCTCAAGAAGAAGGCGTTTGTTGAGGAAAGAAGCACGATCCAGGACTTCAGCGTTCTCGAAATCGAATGTGTGGCCAGTATTGATGGTGTGATGAGTAAGGGCGCATTTCCCAATGTTATTTTGTTTTGCAGAGTTCCTTTTATGTTCCGTTATCCTGGTTTTAAGGTAACGCTTTGACTGCCCCGTGTAAGTTTTGTCGCAATTATAACAATTTATTTTATACACAGTATTTGATTGTTTTTCTACCTCGATTTTATCCTTAAGTTTAGAGAATAATTTGCCCACAGTCTTTACTGGCTTCAGAGCAATATTGGTGTTGGTTGACTCTTCAAGTAAATGTTTTAAATTTCGCGCCAAAGTTCCGACATTTGGAATTGAAAAATACTTTCTGTCAGTGTTCAGGTTGTTGACATATGGAGTGGTATTGCCATTGTTGTAAAGTATTTTATTAACAATCCGTTTGGGATAATCATTCTCGTATAAAATCTGCCTGAGTGTGTTAGTAGCTTCAGCCCTGTATTCTGGTGAGGTGAGACTGTACGCTCTTTTTTTGAGGTTAGTAGCGACATTATTTTTTGTGTAGTTGGATGACAAGAGTTAAAATTTATATACCTGGTGGACGATGTTGGTTTACGGTACCATTTGTGGATGATGCTCCCTCCATCTTTTCTGCAAAGAGTAATGTCCAGGTAAGGAAATTTTTTGTTTTATATTTGACAACATCTCTTTGATGATTAATTTTTGTATAATTTTTAAATCTGTAAGTGTTACATTGTATATGTCTTACAAATTGTGTATGTGATATTTTTTGTTTTCGTAGTTTGCCCTGATGATGCCACAAGAGGTGGCGAAACGTTGGCCTTAGATTAATAAAGATTCAATTTTGACTGCATTCCTGTGTACTCTCATTTTACTACAACACGCACAGTCGCTTAACACTTTCCTTCATCCAACTGCTGGGAAAACAGAGCATTTCTTACTGCAACCAACACCATGCCGTTCCTAGAAGACATACGAAACACATACGGTGAGAACATGAAAACAAAAGTAAAACAATTACTTACACTTAACACAAAAATCGCACACTCGCTGAATAACAAATTATTCCTCATTAAGGCCCGTCAATATCATGTTGTTCCTCGACACATTCTACAAAATGTGGGCTGCATAGAAAACATGTTTATTGGTGATCTTCCCTTTAAATACAAGGTCAATAACATCTTTAGTAATTTGAGGAAAAGCATACTAACCACAGAAATCAGAATCATGTGCTGGAGATTGACCCAACTGCAAAATAATTACAACACTCTTTTTATTGAAATAAAAAACTGTCTAAGCTACATACACTTCAATAGCCTCATATCCATTATTGATCGTCAATTTATTTATTGGAATTCTAAAATAAAAAATGTGCAAATTAATAAATTAGAACGTCTAAAGGAAGAACAGCGAACTGTACTCTCCACACATGAGAAGAATAATTGGTTTCTTAACCTCACTATTATTGAGTTTCCACCTGATATTCAAGAACTTCTAGCATTAGGACCAAAACACATGGTTGAACTGAGATTAAGCGAAATTCCTATTTTTCATGTCATCGCTGACGTTGAAAACGCTATTTCGATACTTCCTGACAAGGAAACTCAAAATGAGGTTAGAGCACGCGCTACCAACATTATTACCAATTTCGCACATAAAAACAAACAGATTAAAAACATTGACACTAGTATTAAAATATATGATAAAACAAAGAAATTCCTCAACAACAATAAAGACGTTTTAATAATAAAAGCTGACAAAACCAACAAAACAGTAGCAATAGAAAGAGAACAGTACAATCTCAAAATGGACGCACTTTTGAGTGACAACAATACTTACGAACAAGTAACTTCTGATCTTACAACCAAAATACAAAATGCCAATAATAAAATTGTTAAAAATTTATTCGACAAAGGATATATTCACAAGCAAACTAAATATCGACTGACATCAGACACTGCAGTTCCTCCATGTTGTTATGGTCTTATAAAATTACACAAAATTCAACAACCTCTGAGACCCATAGTGGCAGCGAACAATGGGCCTACATCTCGCATGGCATCCTTCATTGCTGAAACATTAAAAGGATTTGAAAATGAAGAATACTACATCAAGGATTCTTTCGAGTTTACTGACTTTATTTCAGAAGTGCGCCTTGATACCAACTATGTCCTAGTGTCTTTAGATGTGGTTTCCTTATTCACGAATATTCCACTAGATCTCACTCTCAAAGCTGTGGAAAATAGATGGGATTTGATCCAACTACGCACTAATATTCCTAAAACAGAATTTCTAAATATGATCACCTTCTGCTACACCAAAGGATACTTCAGATTTAACAACCGGTTCTATATTCAAAAGCAAGGTTTCGCAATGGGCAGTAGTTTATCACCAATAATAGCTTACCTCTTGACAGCTATTCTGCCGGTTCTACCAGTGAAGCCTCCGTTCATCAAGAAATATGTAGATGATCTTATAACTGCGATTCCTGCCGATCAAGCTGAAACTATATTAAATATTTTCAATACTTACGATCATCATCTACAGTTCACGATGGAGGTAGAAAAAGACCGGAAAATTCCTTACCTGGACATTACTCTTTGCAGAAAAGATGGAGGGAGCATCATCCACAAATGGTACCGTAAACCAACATCGTCCACCAGGTATATAAATTTTAACTCTTGTCATCCAACTACACAAAAAATTAATGTCGCTACTAACCTCAAAAAAAGAGCGTACAGTCTCACCTCACCAGAATACAGGGCTGAAGCTACTAACACACTCAGGCAGATTTTATACGAGAATGATTATCCCAAACGGATTGTTAATAAAATACTTTACAACAATGGCAATACCACTCCATATGTCAACAACCTGAACACTGACAGAAAGTATTTTTCAATTCCAAATGTCGGAACTTTGGCGCGAAATTTAAAACATTTACTTGAAGAGTCAACCAACACCAATATTGCTCTGAAGCCAGTAAAGACTGTGGGCAAATTATTCTCTAAACTTAAGGATAAAATCGAGGTAGAAAAACAATCAAATACTGTGTATAAAATAAATTGTAATAATTGCGACAAAACTTACACGGGGCAGTCAAAGCGTTACCTTAAAACCAGGATAACGGAACATAAAAGGAACTCTGCAAAACAAAATAACATTGGGAAATGCGCCCTTACTCATCACACCATCAATACTGGCCACACATTCGATTTCGAGAACGCTGAAGTCCTGGATCGTGCTTCTTTCCTCAACAAACGTCTTCTTCTTGAGATGCTTCACATACAGGAAAATAAAAATAATGTAAATTTTAGGACTGATGTAGAAGACCTCAACAGCATCTATTGTCACATCTGCAAATTGTTTAAATGATTAACTGATTGTTGGTAATGACTAGTTTCCACTTGTTCCTCACTTTTCATGTTTCTTGTTTTCTGTGAGTGCATGGAGAGAAGTTAATTTTTGTATAATTTTTAAATCTGTAAGTGTTACATTGTATATTTCTTACAAATTGTGTATGTGATATTTTTTGTTTTCGTAGTTTGCCCTGATGATGCCACAAGAGGTGGTGAAACGTTGGCCTTAGATTAATAAAGATTCAATTTTGACTGCATTCCTGTGTACTCTCATTTTAATAAAATGTAATGTTTTAATAATTAGGAATAACAACTACTCGGCATCAGTCATAGAAAAGAAGAGGTTACAATTTAATATTTTATTAAAGCAAACGTTTCGGCTGCACTACAGCCATCATCAGTGCTACAACAAAACTTACGATAATTAGAGTAATGATTGGTAATAATCTGTCGCCAAATATCATTATGTACAATAAAATCGTAACAAATATAATAAAAACCACATGTGGATCTCGTTCACTGTCAACCAATCATTACTCTAATTATCGTAAGTTTTGTTGTAGCACTGATGATGGCTGTAGTGCAGCCGAAACGTTTGCTTTAATAAAATATTAAATTGTAACCTCTTCTTTTCTATGACTGATGCCGAGTAGTTGTTATTCCTAATAATTATAACAGTCGAGAAGTCCAACATAAATAAGTAATGTTTTAACTTGCTTTCCGTAATTGATAACTTATTGTTGTGGCGCGCGCGCATCTGGTTTCAATTTAAAATTGTAAAAGCGAAGTACCTGCTAGGAATTGAACTGCGGACCCCTAGCGTGCTAGCTGCGCGCGCCGGTCCGGCTGGTCACTCGGCCTAGCGCTCGAAGCGTGCCACGCCGTCTAAAACCACGCGGTCTAAAGTCCACCCCGTCGAAACTCACGCCGTCGACAAGCCACCTCGTCTAATAGTTCCCCCACTCCAGTGTGTCCACGTCGAATAAAATGTAAAATGTCCACGCGGTCTAATGTCCACCCGGTCTATTGTCCACGCCGTCGAATCGTTCCCCCACCACAATGAGTCCACGTTGTCTAAAATGTCACCGCGGTCTAACGTCCACCCGGTCTAATGTCCACGCCGTCGAATCGTTCCCCCACCACAATAACGAAGTGTATGTGTATTTAGTTACACCGGGGAGTATTAGATGGCACTAAGCACTTCAATCAATTCATGTTACTGGGTTATAAAGTACTGCAATTGCATCCATATTGATTTCAAATTGATATGTCAAATTCAAAATACTACAAAACAGTTGTCATATCTGATAGTTTCAAAACAATTTATTGTTTTAATTGAATGCTTCGTGTTGAGTGAGACAGTAGACTGATGCGCATTGGGTTTTGCGCATTGTTGGTGGCAACAGGAAGTGAAGTAAACAGACCAATCCTGGCGATGCGCGCGAATTTTGACTTTGTACAAATGTTCAATTTTTAAAATAGGCATAATAAAAGCGTCATTTCCGAAAGGTGTTATGTGTGTTATTATTATATGCCTCACTAAAGAAGGAAGAGTACTAATGACATAGATAATTTAATATGTTTACTATGTGTGTATCGGTGTGGATAAAATAATACTTCTGGTGGGATTCTGTGCAAATCTGTTGTTGCTACAGATCTATCAAAATTGCAATGAAATTTATAATTAAATGAACATTTTTATATTAACAAAAATTGATGTGATTTTCTTTAATATTTAAAGATTTACAAATTTGTAAAACTTACAGATTTGCACAGAATCCCACCATTAGTTGCTATAAATATCTGTAACACATTTTCATTGCTTCCGCTTAGAAGTGGATTAAAATTAATTGATTATCATTAATATTTGAATTTTCCTGAGAATGAATCTGTTTATGTTTATAATTTCTAGATACGGCGGGTGGTGTGCTGGCCACATCAGATTTTTTGTACTACATAAATATATTGCTTGATTTTTTCATCGCAACAAATATAAATTATCAAAGTTAGACCGACGAACTACGAAATCAATAATTATTTCTAGCTCGAGTACAACTATGACGTTTGCTTTTTATTCTTTGGTCCTGCATGTTTTTAGTTATTATATGAGTTCATACCTCGGTTCATACTTTTGTATGATACTTTGAAACAGAACATATAGGTACATTATAGAATCTTAACGCAAGTTACGTTACAAAAACGGACACCTATATAGTTAACCGAACCGCGCCCTTATGTCGTATGCACATAGTGTCCATTTTGGTATTGTGGTTGCAGTGATATATTGCAGTTGTACAGTTTTTTGTTCATTTTTTTGGTGACATAATTCTCTCTCAGTATAATTTGCAATAACTTCTTCTAAGTACCTACCTATCTAGTTCTTTATACTACTTGGATTACTTTGTCGGTTGTGTTCGATTATGTTTTATTTGTGATCAGTGGAAATAAAAACAGTAATAAAAGAGACTTGCTTATTTATTATATACTATATTACATTACAAATTAAACTTCATATACCGGAACCTTCGACCATAGATACCTAGATACAATCAAAATGCACAAGATACAAAATATACTAAATATACAAAATTGTGACAGATGACAACAAGAATGAAATAATCCAAGAATTAGCAGTAAATGTCATTTAAAAATATCACTTCATACAACCCCGCTGACATTCAAGAATCAAAACCCACTGTACATTTAAATAGGCGTTACGTGCCTACAACATATTATGTATATGGTCTAAGGCCGAAACTATTACTGTAAAGAGACTTCAGCCCTGTTCAATTGTTCATGTGTTCATACATGGATTCATTGAGGATTATTTAATGATTCTTTCTTTAAATATTGTTCCACTGTGTGATAACTACTACGTATCTAGAACCGTTAATTTTTGGGTTACTTTTTTTTAAATAATTTGCACAACGTAGTTTATTTTTGGGTCCTACAGTTTGCCGCGTTACACTACTTTGTCACTTTGATTCTTGTATATTGTATTTTTTTAAGTGTTTAGATAATATTACTTCAGACCTATATTATCTCGAGAAGGGATTATAATTTCTGCCTTAAATACTCATAAATAAGAAATAATTTTAAAAATAAGATACCTACCTACGTAACTTGCGTTAAGATTCTATAATGTACCTATATGTTCTGTTGCAAAGCAGTACGATGATAATCAATTTGTTTTAACCCACTTCTAAGCGGAAGTAATGAAAATGTGTTAGGTACAGATATTTATAGCAACTAATAGTAGGATTCTCTGAAAATCTGTAGTTGTTTTATTACAGATCTATAAAACTATAAATATTAAACAAAATTTATAAGCATATGAACATTTTTATATTTGTCAACAAATATTGATGTGATTTTGTTCAATATTTAAAGATTTACAAATTTGTAAAACTTACAGATTTGCACAGAATCCCACCAGAAGTATTATTTTATCCACGCCGATACACACATACTAATCATATTAAATTATCTATGTCATAAGTACTCTTCCTTCTCTAGTGAGGCATATAATAATAACACACAAAACACCTTTCGGAAATGACGCTTTTATTATTCCTATTTTAAAATTGAACATTTGTACAAAGTCAAAATTCGCGCGCATCGCCAGGATTGGTCTGTTTACTTCACTTCCTGTTGCCACCAACAATGCGCAAAATCTAATGCGCATCAGTCTACTGTCTCACTCAACACAAAGCATTCAATTAAAACAATAAATTGTTTTGAAACTATCAGATATGACAACTGTTTTGTAGTATTTTGAATTTGACAAATCAATTTGAAATCAATATGGATGCAATTGCAGTACTTTATAACCCAGTAACATGAATTGATTGAAGTGCTTAGTGCCATCTAATACTCCCCGGTATGACTAAATACACATACACTTCGTTATTGTGGTGGGGGAACGATTCGACGGCGTGGACATTAGACCGGGTGGACGTTAGACCGCGTGGACATTTTAGACAACGTGGACTTATTGTGGTGGGGGAACGATTCGACGGCGTGGACAATAGACCGGGTGGACATTAGACCGCGTGGACATTTTACATTTTATTCGACGTAGACACACTGGAGTGGGGGAACTATTAGACGAGGTGGCTTGTCGACGGCGAGTTTCGACGGGGTGGACTTTAGACCGCGTGGTTTTAGACGGCATGGCACGCACTCCTAGCGCTCTACCGTCTGAGCTATTTAGGCTTGTGGTGCGAAGTGACTTCGTCACAAAATACAATCAACTTGTTTTTTTCTGTCCAAAGGCATTTGTTACATACTGAGTAAAATCAACTAGATTTGTCACCGTTGAGCGACCGCTGACAAATCCATGTTGGTGTATACTAATAATATTTTGTGTTTGTCTTCTGATGCTAGTGACCAAAAGATGCTCAAAGATTTTAGCTAAAGTGTGTAACGGTCGCTTTTTATCAAATTCCTGTTTAGGGTGCTATTTTGTAACGGTTATGCTACAATTTATTTCATTTATGATAATTATGCGTTACCCCAAATAGTTTGTCGGTTAAATTTATTTTGGATATCGGGCGCCAGATCTAGCTTGTGCTAAATCGTAATTTAATTTAGAGAATTGGAAACTTTTATCGTTTGGGTCCAGCAAAGTGAAAAAAATAAAATCAACACAATAAACAATGTAACAACGGTTTAAATTTATTCAGTTCAATTAGGATTTAAGCAATTATTATTTAATCTTTACAATACAAACAAATATGTGTGAGGGTTCATAAGTGATGTACACAACGGTATTTATTGTAATTAACCCCTAACAACATAAATAAATGAGGTACAAACATCTGTAACACAAATTGATTATAACACAAACATATGTCAAATAAATTGATTGTAACAATGAAAACAAACACTTGATTCTAACAAAGTACGCGTGATTCAGAAGGCTGATAATTTAGAAAAGTATTTACAGTTTTCATCATTCACACTCCTACTGTGTGGGTTTTATCAATTAAGAATTAGTAATTATTACGTAGTTCACACACTCCTACTGTATGGGTTTTATCAATTAAGAATTAGTAATTATTACGTAGTTCACACACTCCTACTGTGTGGGTTTTATCAATTAAGAATTAGTAATTATTACGTAGTTCACACACTCCTACTGTATGGGTTTTATCAATTAAGAATTAGTAATTATTACGTAGTTCACACACTCCTACTGTGTGGGTTTTATCAATTAAGAATTAGTAATTATTACGTAGTTCACACACTCCTACTGTGTGGGTTTTATTAATTAATAATTAGCGATTAATTAATTCGAGTTTTATTAAATGACAATCTGTAGTGAGAAAATGAACAAAGTTTGCACGACTTGAAAACTCTTGAAGCAATGGGTTAGTACTGATTGCCTTATGACCCAGTACTCATTGTCTCAAGTTTGCTTTTTGGTAACTCCATGGAAAGATTGCTTTATTGTTCGCGACTAGTCACCCAATAAAACACTTTTCCAGGTTTGCTTACTTTTTCTACCTGTTCGTTCAGTTTCCCACCGTATTTATCTGTTGTGACGTCATAGTGTCGCAAGCGTTTGACTGTTTTGTCGGCGTGCTCAAGTTAACTCTGAGGGCTCATCAACGCTTGAGATCGGTTGAAAAAGCGGAGTTCTTCTTAGAAGAGCTCTCTTCAATCGACAGACTAAGACTGATTTTTCTTGTTGGCCTGAGCCCTTTTATACTACAAAGTCTCTTGCTTTCTTTGTTTAAATTATCATTCCTTCTCGCTTACTCTGTGTGTTGATTGTGAAAAAACTAAGCAACACTATTGTTGTGAATTTGTTATTCATTGTCACTAACCCCTTTGTTTTGTTTTTCAATTTTACCGCTTGGAGCGGCGGACGTACGCAAGGCGCGCGCAGCCCATGTTAGCAGTGGCTTGATGGCGGGAAGACCATCACTCTGACAGATATGTTTTACCAGTTTACCAGCATTCACGCACACGTGAATTCTTCGTGTGGCAATAACTAGTTTATGTTTAAAAATTAACAATAATTGATATTCGAAGGATCTGCCTGGTAGGTGAATACAATTATCAAATGCAATAGTACTTATTTCTAATGTTTTTCCTAGGTTGACTTGAATATTTGTTGGCATATTATCACAGCTAATTATTGACTTGCGATCTAACTTTGGAAAGTGATGCTTTCATAGATCTATTGGCAAGATACAAATATATAAAAATGAATTACATAAAAATAATGAATGTTTACATCCACATGGCTGTGACGCCATTGCAAGGTGAGGAATAATTTAACAGTTTATATTGTGTCGAAAATCTGTTTCGTCACAAGTGTTAAGGCAAGAAATAGGACGATAATTGCAAGTGTGAGACCTATTTCCAGATTTAAATACAGGACAAACTTTAGCTATTTTCCATTTTGTCGGAAATGTAGATAGGTCGAATATAGATCACGTGATAGTTGCTTACAAATTCTTCTAAGTTTTTTGAATTTGTTATAATGTATTTGTAAGCCCGATTTTTGGAATAACTTGTAATAATGTTCTTTAGATTTAAGTAAATTAATAATCTCGTAATTAAACCATGGTGGATAACAATAATTACGCCTTTGAATTTTGGGTATGCATGCATGAAATATATTGTATAATGCATCATAATATTTATCTGTAACATCATTTATATCATCACAATTATTATCAATAAAAGACCAGTCATTGGAGTGCAGCAAGTAATACAGCTTTTCATAGTTGCCCTTTTTATATTGATAATAGGTATAAAGTTTTGAACTGGAACATGATTTAAAACTGTTGTTGCGAATAATAGAGGGATCAATTACAAAAGCAGGATGATGATTGTCCTCAGTTAATAGAGGATCTGAAGAACGCTGGACCATACAATTTAAGTTACCTGACACAGTATCTAGTAAACATCCATTAGAGTTGAAAATATGATTAAATTGCTGCATATCTACAAAGCTTAAGAAATTAACAAAATTATTTACATTAATATCATGCGTATTTTGATCAGCATAATATTTACTTAAGTTTGTAAGTTTGAAGTCACCAACAATTATAACGTTATGCTGATTCATAAAAGGCAGTTGGCTCAGTGATTCGAAAAAACATTCATATTTATTAATTGACATATTTGGTGGAATGTATACGGCTAATATAAAAAGTGGGTTATTATTAATAAATAAATTAACACACATAATTTCAACATCCACAACTGTAAGTGTTACATCGTAGACGGAGGGACTGAGGGAGGTATTAGCGGCAATTAGAACACCTCCACCTCGCTGCTTGCCAGTAGATTCCGGATTGCGGTCACAGCGAAAGACTGAGTAGCGACGATCGAACAGTTCATTGTCTAAAATATTGTCCTTGAGCCATGTCTCAGTAAATACTAACACATCGAAATTTGTAGTTGCTACGTTGTGATAAAGTTCTGTCATTTTTGTATTGATACCGCGCACGTTTTGGTAATATATTGATACCGCACTACACTCAGACATGGACTTACTTAGTTTTTTTTTTGATAATGCGAGGAACACCTTTTTCATATTTAATTATAGCACCCTCATTTGTCAGTCAATCAAGTTCAGCAATAAGCAGAGAGTAGTGTTCACACTGTCGTGGTGTTTTGTCACTTGCTATACGAATTTTTTTGTAGATTAAGTTGTTCTTAATTTTTTGAATATTTTTAAAGACACACTTTACTGACCGTATATTTTTAAAAATCACTTTAATTGGACGAACTTTATCGGGAGCAGATTTTCCAATGCGTAAGTGTGTATAATCATTTGGTACGAATGATGAATCAAGCGTAGACAGTATTTTGGATACAGTATCATCATCATTCGGTTGTTCGTTCACACCAAAGATTAGAATGTTACATTCCCGATTTTTCCGGCCATTTACTTCATATATAATATCTTCAATCTCATTAAATTTGTGAAGCTTTGTAGATTCAGCAGATTTTTTTATTTATTGTACTGATGTCCTGCTGCAAGGCTAAAATTAACAGTTTGAGCTCCTCTAAGGCATCTAAAGATTTAGTAGTTTCGGTTGAAGAAGGTTTGGAGCGCAAATATCTGGTATCTGTATCTTTAATATCCGCGCATTTGTGATGAAAATCCGTATTGCATGAGGAGCAGTTTATAGATGTTAATAGTTCGCATATAAGATTGCAGACACCACAGAGTGTAGGCATAGTTGAACACACTTCGTTGTAATGGTACGACTAGTATGACGCACTTGACTTAAGTAAAGTCGACTTATTGAACAGAAAATTACAGGTGAAAAATATAAAGTTTTATTAATACACTTAATTTGCAAAAAACTGGATCACCGTTAACTGTAACTTGGAACACCAATAAACACTAGAACGACTGCAAAATTTCATATCTGTGTATAAACTTTTATTAAATAAATCAAAAAAATTATTGACGAATTTTAGTAAAAATCAGGAGACGAAATAAGCACTGTACACTGTACGATAATTCTATAATATTGTATATTCTGCTCATGTTAGTTAGATCCTAAGCTCTTACCATACTAAATTTGAATAAACAACAATGCAATTTGACATCATTATAAACATCAAATAAATAAAAAAAAACTATTTTAAAAACATAATTTTTCTTAGGTCGTATGATGTTCGAACGTCGACGTCTTCCAGACATGACTTTACTCAGTTCTTGTTTGAAATCACACCTTAAAACTATAAGTATGATTATGAACAAATTGCCATATTATTGGTATGTGCTGCAGTAAAAAATATTTTACTTACTATTCGTTCGATTAAAAACAAAAGATAATCAACAATTAAGTAATAATTTTTAAATATTTTTATTGCTTAAAATCGCTGCGTAAATAAGCCATTATTTCTCGTAAAAAGTAAAAGATAAAAAATGGTTATTGTGGGTTATACCTAAGAGACATATACCATCGTGGACTTTTTTGCAGACTTTTGTAAGGTGTACAATACTGTAGTACATTTTTTATCTATCTCGTAGGGTTCAGCCAGCGTTTGCAATGTAAGCGCAAAAAAATTGTTTATTTACGACATCACATTAGAAACCTCTAAAATTATATACACATAAACCTTCCTCTTGAATCACTCTATCTATTAAAAATCCGTTGCGTAGTTTTAAATAATTAAGCATACAGACAGACAGTAGGAAGCGACTTCGTTTTATACTATTTAGAGAAGTTATCCGTGAAATACGTTAAAAAAGAAATTAGTCTGTCACGTCATGCATTAAAATGTCAGAATTAAAAATAAAAATTAAATAGTTTTTAAAATGATGATAATAACACAAATCAATAATAATATATTTTTGATACATATATTTTAATTTAATATTAAAATTGATTTATTAATAACCGGGACCGGGTCTCTTAAAAACGCCAATTGCGGCAAAAATTTGCAACAAATGTTCCTCAATGTTTTATTATCAACCGGCCTGCATTTCCAGGCCTTGAATAATAACGTAGGCGATGTTTATGCCCATGTCACACCTATCGAACTCTGTATTACGCCGGACGTGTGAGATGAAAAATAGTAACGCCGCTATTTCCATGATTCAGAATCTCATGAAACCATTTGCTGCTCATTTCACTACGATGTTCTTGAAATTTGGATTTTTATGTTATTATCTTCACTCTTGAGTTTAAAGTTTTGAGTGTTTGACAGACGTTTTATATCCATTTTATTTATTCACTTGTTTTTTGTTGTTGTTGTATTTGTTTTTGTTATTTGATAGAAGGGTTATTATATTCTTGTTGGTCATCATTTTTGAATTGTACCACGGATTA
The DNA here is from genome assembly GCA_947534325.1 of Agonum fuliginosum. NCBI lineage: Eukaryota > Metazoa > Arthropoda > Insecta > Coleoptera > Carabidae > Agonum > Agonum fuliginosum. The sequence goes on along the minus strand of OX384037.1, from coordinate 24,674,752 downwards.
ACCGTGAACAAAAAACGAGGTAAGATTAACATAACATTGTTAAGTAATTTTAAAATTAATTAAATTAATTTTATAGTTATTATCATGAGTTCGAGCAGTTCGGACGAAACTTTAATTTTAATATCAGCGTGTCTGGTACTTAAAAATCGCAGTAAAAAAAACAAAACAAAAACGAACATCTGTGTGGACCAAAGATTGGTTGCAGAGAAGAAATGATACTGAATCAGGGGGACTGTCATTAATTCACAATGAATTAAGATTAGAAGATAAGGGAGCGTATAGAAACTTTCTTCGTATGGACGAAGATTGTTTTAACTTGCTACTTAGCAAAATAAAACATAATATTACATATCAAGATATTAAATATCGACAATGTATAAATGCTCGAGACAGGTTAATACTACATTTAGTTATACATGGTATTGAATATTTTTTAATTAACCATTACTCTTCGATTTTTGGCAACAGGTGAAACTTTCCAAAGTTTGTCTTACCTCTTCAGAGTTGGTAGAAGCACCATTTGTGGCATAATACCAGAAGTTTTATATTCAATATACGTCAATTTATTTAATGAATATATGAAGGTAAAAATATAAATTATTTATTTAAATTATACTAAGCACATAATTATTATAATGAGTCATCTTCATCCGACATATTTACATACGAAAATATTAATTGTATTATCTTTTGCTCTAATTTTGCTTAACATTTTTTATCCTACTGGCCAAAAATTTGCCAAAAAAAATTTCTGAATTTCTTTACTGTGTAGATATTTTGTAACACTTGACATAAACGTTTTATCAGTTGACGCTGTTGACGAAGACTCTTCTCTACTTCTGTTACTAAGAGTCCTAACACGTTTCGTAGTAGTACTAGGCCCGGCTTTAGGTGATGAGGTCGGTGTTTCGCTTATTGTTCTTTTCCTTCTTCAAAAACTATTAGCTGATGGTATACTACTTGTACTACGACTACGTAGTTCTTTCATCACCATGTTTTGCTAATAAAAAAAATAAGCATAATAACTATATTATATATTACAGATTCCTACGACTCATGATGAATGAGAAGAAGTAGAAAAAGTTTTCAGAGAAAGGTGGAATTTTCCAAATTGTTGTGGCGCAATCGACGGAAAACATATAAATTTTTTACCGCCTCGATCAGAAGGATCATATTATCGAAATTATAAGGGACACGCCAGCATCGTTCTAATGGCCATAGCAGATGGCAATTATAAATTTATATCTATCGACGTAGGGTCAAATGTGAAAGTCAGCGACGGAGGAGTTTTCAGAAACAGTCAGTTATCTGAACATAATAACAACAACACATTTAATATGCCAGAAAGTGTTCAGCTACCCGGATCCAACATTTATACACCGTATATATTTGTTGGAGACGATGCGTTCTCTTTATCAACTCGACTTATGAAAACGTTTAGGTTTAGGTATCACGGTTTGGATAAAAAAAAATTATAGATTAAGTACAGCAAGGCGAGTGGTAGAGAATTCATTTGGAATTCTTGCCAACAGATTCCGGGTATTATTAAACCTAATCTAAGTACATCAAAAGTTGAAAAAATTACAACGGTTTGCTGTATATTACACATTTTTTTGATGACTGATTGGGGACAACAATATACATCAAGTTCGGAAGATGATAACAAGCAGTTAAAACTGTTGGTTCGATCCTTGTATGCTGGAAACCGATCAACAAATACTACTATTAATTTAAGAAAAGATTTTGGGAATTATTTTAATAATATGGGACAAGTGGAGTGGCAAAAATATTATATAAGTAGAAAACAATAAATATTTTATAATATCAACTTACTTCCTCCTCAACTACTTCGAAAATCACATCCTCATCTTCCTCTAAATAACAATAATCTTCATAGAAGTCATCAGCGTCGTCCTCTTCAGCAACCCTTGTTCATAATTTTTTTGTTTGGTTACATGCTTAAATTTTAGTTTTTTTTGGTATTTATCGGTTCAGTAATATTCTCTGACCTAAAATAAAGCAGGCCGCGGAAGCAAGGATTAATCGCGATTTTTTAAGTTTTTGAGGTAAAATGTGTGGTTAGTTTTAACACTGGTTATACTGAAAATTAACTGATTAAACGTTTGACTTACCGTTGTTATACATTTATGTAACGGAGATATCAATAAATAAATACATTTTTCATGATTACCTATTTTCATTAGTTTTCGGAACTATTTGACAGCCAACGAGGTTACAATTTATATTCAATTAATATAAGTCTTTTGCATGGTGCGCAAGCGCAATTTTAAACCAGGGCTGCCAAACATTTTTCATTTCGGATTTATCAGTATAGTACAGTTCCGCTAGGCAGTTCAGTATATATGCTAGGCTCAATTGCCGAATTCGGCCATTGGGCGAAAAAACGGCCACAACGCGATCTTGCAAACACAAAACAGCCACAACGCGTTGTGTATTTTAATAACTATTAGTTTATGTTAATAAAAACGAGTTCTGTAGGACTGAAGAAGGGTTTTGTTAGCATAGATTAGTTTATGGCAAAAACGGAGTTCTGTTGGACTCAAGAAGGGGTTTGTTAGCATAGATTAGTTTATGTCAAAAAAACGGTGTTCTGTTGGACTCAAGAAGGGTTATGTTAGCATAGATTAGTTTATGTCAGAAAGACGGAGTTCTGTTGGACTCACGAACGGTAAAAAGGTTGAATTATTTAGTTTAGTTTCATAAGAGTATTTATCAAAAACAGATTATGTTGGACTTTTATATTTTTCACGCCAGGCAATATGGTTTCCGAAAAAAGAGAAGCACCGTTGACGCAATCAGTGCTGTTCTAGGTATAGCAGAAAAGAGCAAACAAGGGAATTGGAGGAAACGTAAAATATGCACCCTAATAACACTGGATATTCGAAATGCCTTTAATACCGCCAAATGGAGGAACATAATAAAAGAATTGCGGAGAAGAGAAATACCTGTATACCTAACTCAAATAGTACAATCATACCTAAGTGATAGGGTAATAGAAGTAGAGCATGAAAATGGGATTATAAACCAAAATATTACCAGAGGGGTGCCCCAAGGATCAGTGTTGGGACCACTTCTTTGGAATGTGGCATATGACGGAATACTTAGACTGAAAACACCGAATGGAACAACGCTAATAGCTTATGCAGATGATTTGGCATTGGTTGTCACAGCGCGCACGAAAGAAGAACTAAAAGAAAAAAGCGAAAGAAGCCTAGAGAAAATTGCGAAGCCATAATACTAACTGGAGGAAGACGAGTTGGAAACATTAACTTTAAACTAAACAACAAGACAATAGTCCCCAGCGGAGAACTAAAATACCTAGGCATAACTATTAGACCTGGGCCATACCTTGGCAAACACATAAAAAATGTGGCAGATAAAGCTAATAAAGCGGTTACAGCCCTATCCAGGATAATGCCCAATATAGGCGGACCGACGGCTAAAAGAAGAAAACTGCTGGCATATGTAGCCCAATCAATAATGCTGTACGCGGCACCGATATGGGCAAAATGCATGACCAGAGAGACACACAGAAACAACTTACTCAAGGTACAAAGAAAAGCGGCCATAAGAGTGTGCTCGGCGTACAGGACTATATCACTGGAGGCAGTTCTCGTAATAGCCAGCATTGCACCCATAGATATACTAGCGACAAACAGAAGTAAAGCGGGTACAAGAATAGAGAAGGAAAATAAGATTATGGAAGACTGGCAAAGAAGATGGGAAGAAGGAAAAAAAGGACAGTGGACCAGAACTCTGATCCCAGATATAAAGAAGTGGACATGCCGCGGTCATGGAGAAGTCACTTTCCACCTTACACAAGGCCTTAGCGGACATGGCTGTTTCCAGGCATACCTCCACAAAATAAGGAAGGTGGAAAGCAACATATGTACACAGTGTAACGAAAATAAAATTGACGACGCAGAACACACGATTTTTCATTGTCATAGATGGGAGGAAAACAGGAAAAACATGGAAAACATAACAGGGAATATAACCACAGAAACAATGGTGGAACGCATGCTCGAAAGTAAAGAGAAGTGGGATACAATTGCAAAATTCATAACAACGATAATTAAAAGTAAAGAAGAAGCGGAAAGAGAAAGAGAAAACTGAAGATGTAGAAGACAGTAAAGTCTAAGAAACTACCATCACCATGAAGTAATGTCAACCGACGGTCCCGTGGTGTACGTAAAGGAAATAGGACGGGAGAGTTTAGTGGGTTAAAGTCCCACACTGCCTAAACCAGAAATGGGATCTCCGCTGCTTGCACGAGATCGGGCGTGCATGACGCATTCTCTCCAACCTAATTAAAAAAAAAAAAAGTTTATGTCAAAAAAACGGAGTTCTGTTGGGCTCAAGAAGGGTTTTGTTAGCATAGATTAGTTTATGTAAAAAAACGGAGTTTTGTTGGACTCAAGAAGGGTTTCGTTAGCATAGCTTAGTTTGTGTCAAAAAAACGGAGTTCTGTTGGACTCAAGAAGGGTTTTGTTAGCATAGATTAGTTTATGTCAAAAAACGGAGTTTTGTTGGACTCAAGAAGGGTTTTGTTAGTATAGATTAGTTTATGTCAAAAAAACTGAGTTTTGTTGGACTCAAGAAAGGTTTTGTTAGCATAATGTTTATGTAAAAAAAAACGGAGTTCTGTTGGACTCGAGAAGGGTTTTGTTAGCATAGATTAGTTTATGTCAGAAAGACGGAGTTCTGTTGGACTCACGAACGGTAAAAAGGTTGAATTATTTAGTTTAGTTTCATAAGAGTATTTATCAAAAACAGATTATGTTGGACTTTTATATTTTTCACGCCATGTTCATAATCGTGCGCAAACCACTGTTTCAGTGTCACTGATCAACGTTGCAAACACTATCAGGCCATCTATCGGGAAAATTTTACAATTCAAACAAGCGTTTATACTTCTATTTTACCAAATTATTTATATGCAATATTTACACATTTAACAATTATTCATAACATCGAATAGGATGGGGTTATGGTCCAGTAAATGTTAGGTAAGAATTTATACTGATTTTATTGTATTTTTGCTTAATTTGTAGTTAGTTTGACACTTTGAGGTTAACCTACAAAAACTTCAATTTAATCAATTTAATATAAAATTTTGTTTTTTTAGGTTATATTGCAGTACAAAAAACCATCTTCTAAAAAAAACGCATTTTAAGCATGTAACCTATTCTACATTCCATCCTTTTATTTTTGTACTGTAGAGATTCCAATGAGGTTACCCTTTTTACTTTTCACTGAGTCTTTCAAAAACGTGAGCATGTTGTAGCACCATAATTTTGGTTCGACCAGAACTTCAATCCCCGCACCGCTTTTCTGGGATTCTACATACTTAGAAGTTTCCCGGCCAAATTGAGATCGTAGCCCCTAATATTTTTTTGTAGTCTTCAGCTATAAAAGTGAAAAAGAATCAATGATATATTATAATGTTGAGTGATTACAATTATTTGTACGTACTTGTCACTTCTGAGTGGAACCGGTACACAACTTTTACCATTTCGGCAAAGGCGTCTCTATTCATTTCCCTGTTATGGTACTCCGACGATTTCACATCATATAAACAGTAGGGTGCTTCTTATTTGACCTAAAAAAAACAAAATTCTTAATTTATCGTGTGTCACTCTTTTATTCTGTTCTTAGACATAAAAAAATATTATTTTAATTTTTTCAGATTTTTAAAATAATATTTAGGGGTCGCTACCAGCAAATGAAAAATAATAAAAGAACATTTTTTTAAAATTACGTTTATTTCGCTTCTGAGATGATAATCATACATAAATCATAATAATTATTAGAAAAAAAGATATTTTACGCTAACAATGTGCTTTTATTTACATTTGGATACTTTTCTCGAAAATTTTTGACTACCAAAAGAAGAAATTGTTTTTGTTCTTCGTTGGTGGTAATTAGTTTATTATACTCCTCCATTAATGCAACGCCCCGCTCTGCTATATCATTCACCACTCTCATAGAACGTATAATTTCTCTAGAAACTTTGTATTCTTCATCTTCTATCCAAAGTTGAGGTTCTTTTTTTAAAAATGCGGGCGAAATTCCAAGGATTTTGAAAAATCTTAAGGTGTTGCTAGACACAAAATCCTCAATATTTTTTTCGTCAATGTGACTAATATCCAGAGTAATACGCTTGGGAGTAAAATATGAACCTTCGTCATTCAGCGCACATACCATTTTTTGCTTGGTTTCAAAAGAAACATCGTCATCAAAAAATGCAAGAGCAACAAGTTCTTCAGATAGATACCACAAATGTCCTAGGAACTTTGTTAGGGCTTTTTTGGCCATTGCTTTGTTTGTATTCTCGAAACTTTTTAGATTTTTTAACAACCATAAGTCGTTCCTCGGTGCTAAAGTTGTCACAGAAGCTTGATACCAACATCTGACGTAAATTGTAATGACGAAAACGCATATTTCAGTAACAGCTTTTAATTCCCTTTTTGTCAATTTAAACTGATCTCTAAACATGAAAATCTTAAGGCAATAAATTGCTTTTGCCATCCACCGCGCACGATGAAGACCTGCAGGAGCTCTGAACGAAATCCCTTTATTAGGCACACCTCCCAGAAATATTATTGTAAGTTTTAACAATTCCTTGTAATCGTCCCGAGGTTGATAATCATTTAGCTGTTGTTCAGCGAATAAAATCATGCTACTTGCTACATTTTCCACGCATTTTAAAGCGTCAGTGTCTGCTAAAACTGTGCAGAAGTTATTCTGATCAATATTAGTCCAAGCAGTCCTAAAACGCTTAAAAATCAATATTTCTGGCCCACTGGATGGACCTAGTGCTTCAACTACGACTGCTTCTAGCATTATTTCTAATACATGGTGACGACAGGCTAACCAAAGTACATCTTTTTCCATTTTTTGCTCTAATAGGATGCAAGCACCAGCTCTTAAGCCAGTGTTGACCGCAGTGGTGTTGAAACACAAGCATTTTATTTGATCGCCTAAGTTCCAGGATAGAATTGTGTCATAAACAGCTGAAGCACAAGCTTCCCCAGTTCAATGGCTAAGTTTCGGAACTGCTAAAAGTTGATCCACACCTTGGCCTGACACCAAAATAGGAAGTCGATCCACTGTTTCGTGTCCTGTTATATCTTCGATCAGTTTGCCATCCCAATGAATTGTAAGAGGCATATTTGGTTTAAATTCTTTTTTTAAAGCCTCTGCTATCCTTTGCCTTTGCTGCATACGTTGGCGACGAATTGAAGAAGCATTAATATTGAACTCAGAGGGATCGGGTCCTGCACTTTTGAGCGTTGATTTTAAAACAACAGTCGCTTTTCTGTCACTCAATTTAGCAAAGTCAAGGCTTGCGGATAAGCGTGCATCAACGAGGTTCTTTGTGCCTCTTTTGCGTTTAGGCGGGGGTAAATCTACTGTCGATGTCGAAGGTTCTGCTCTTTCCGATATTTCTGAAGTAGCACTTTTTCTTTCGTCGTCACTGCTACTGGTGGTCGAAGAAGACAGTATGCACTTTTCTCGCAAAGATTCAGAATAACTTTTTTCTTGATCTATAAGACGTTGAACGCGAGCGTGTTTCTGCTCTTTCTTAGACATTTTTTTTAAATAAATCTTGTCCACTCCACCAATTGAACCAGGGCGTCCTTGTTTTCTCTGCTCAATCAAAAATTGTCTGTCTTCTTCAATGGTGATCTTATTTAAAGCATCAGCGTGAGCTATGTAATGGAAAAATAAACTCAACACTTCATTAGTCGTCGGCAACTTGCTTATTAAGTTATCTGATGTCTGTCCTACCAACCAAACACAAGTTTTATTCCTGGTCAATAATAACGAACTGGATGACGACGCCATGATGTCACAAAACACGATACGCGGCAAAACAATATATATACGATACGTTTATGTACACTCTTACATACAGCGCGTTGGCCACTGTTGCAAAGACGCTTTGCGGTGGCATCCTAAGGATTACGGGGAAAGAGCAGGAGGGGAAACAGAGCGTGTCACGTGCCGCAATCAACGACAACGAGTTAAAAAGTACATTTAATCGTATTTTAATTATTAATTGAACGGTTTTGTGTACACTAAGATGTAAACTATTGTATGTCTATTTTTGAAAACTTTGACACGCGGTAGCGACCCCTAAAGTTTATCTTTAAAAATTTTTAAAAATCACTAGTTACTTTTTCGGGTGATAGAAGCGAATGGCGAGTTGACGCGGTTAATTTTCAAAAGTCGAAAAATAAGAAACACCCTAGTAAACAGGGTCTGTTTTTGTAAACCTCAATAAGAGCTAACGTACCATCCCTTGACCAACTTATGCTGGGTTTTGGCATATTTAATATAAAGTAAATAAATAACAAATCTGTATCAAAAAATATTCCATATTTTAAACTTACCTTTGCTTTTCACACCAGTAACAGGACACACTGGGACACACCGAACAAAGAAACAAAAACAATAGTCAAATAGAAAAACACAGCACGAAAAAGTCCACGCAGCTAGCTGATCAAAGCAACAGGCATAAATAAGCAATGTAATAGTAAATTAAAGTTCTGCGAAAAGTCAAATACTGTGTGAAATGAGCAACATAACGGCAAACTTCATGTGGAATAATCTTAAGAAGATAATTTTAAAATATTAATTTTGTTGTTGGTAAATATATTTAATTTAAATAAAATTTGTTAAACCAGCACAGATGGCATAACTATATATTAATAATATTTTTGGATTTATTTGTAAATAATTTACATAATTTTTCATATGATTTTGTGGTACAGGTGTGACACCGTTTCGTGAGATTTTCGTAATACTTTGTGTGATGTATGATAGGTGTGACATGTGCTTTATTGTGTACAGCGAAGGTCAACTTCCCCCCCCCCCCCCTACTCTTCCACTTGCGCACTATCGTGGCGCTACCTGGTCGAACAGAAGTTTCTTGGAGCGAAATTTTGAAAATGTTCGTTTTCGAATATTTTGTTGTTAACAACAGGCTTTACTGATTACGTGCATTTGTGTTTCTGTGTTTATTTTTTAAACTTTTCTGTGTATTTTCAAGGTTTAGAAAATGAAGTGAAGTATTGTTACTTAGCAAAGATTGCTTTGATAGGTAATATTGATCTCTATGATTTTACACAAGATTTAGAAGTGTTTCCAAAAATTACATGCATCGATATATTTTATTATTTTGTCACACTAAAAGTGTGTATTGGGCTTTTTAACTAAGAGATGGCGCTGATCGCGTCATATGATGTTTCGAACAAAGGTACACTTTTTGTTGGCCTCCATAAGAGTAGCATTGAAGTCATTTGTGTTTTCTTAGTTTTTGTGTTTCTTTTAGTTTACTTTGTGTTGTAGGTATTTATTTTAAGTAGAGTATAGTTTTCTATTTATACAGTTTTAATTATTGCGTATAGTTTATAAATTGAGTTTGAAGAGACATTGTTCGCTAACAAAAACATTAATTGAGTTGTACTCAGCTAATATTAATTTTTGGTTCAGATATGTTGACGATATTTTATGTCTTTGGACTAGTAGTACTGCAGATTTACATTTATTTCATGATTACTTAAACAAAATTTCGCCTACAATTAAATTTACTTTAGAAATTGAACAATCAGAAAAAATTAACTTTCTTGATATCACGTTAGTAAAACAACAAGACAAATTTAGCTTCAGAATTTTTAGAAAACCAACACAAACCAGTGATTTAATACACAACAGTTCTCAACATTGCATTCAACATAAATTGTCAGCATTTAATTCTTATATCCATCGTTTAACACAATTTCCTTTAACAACTAGTGAATTTAATAATGAAATAGCAATAATTAAACAATTAGCAGTAATCAACGGTTTCAATTCAAATTTGATTAATAAACTACTCAACAAAAAACAACTAAAAATTAGAACAAGATTGGCGTACAATGTTTCTTCCAACTCAATCACCTCTGAAAAGTTTTACATTCCACTACCCTTCATCGGGGACTTAAGTTATAAAATCAAAAATATTTTTGAAAAACATAATTGTAACTTCAACCTAGTTTTTCAGTCTCTCACCAACCTAAAGAAAGAAATCTGCAAAAAAGTAGATCAAGTAAATATTTTAGATAAATGTGGTGTTTATAAAATAACTTGTAGTTGTGGGAAAGCATACGTTGGACAAACTGGACGTTCGTTTAAAACTAGATTTAAAGAACACATAGATTGTTTAAAACAAAACAATACCAAAAATTATTTTATTTTAGTTTCGCTGAACACATACTTGAAACAGGTCCTTATTTTGACAGGAATGATTGTCTAAAATGTTTACATGTCAAATCCAAAGGTCATATTTTGAACACTCTAGAGAATTTAGAAATTCTAAAAATAAAAGAAGAAGAGATTCTAAATGAACACGTGAACAGAGATATATCCCCACTCATCAGAATAATTTTGGACCAATCAGAAACCCGCTAGATTTTGTTTATTCTTTAAAAACTTTGACAGACACTTGTTGTCACAGAATACTGTCGCATGTGGCCTGCTATGTTCACTTGCTAGAATTGAATCAAAATTGAAGATATGAAAAACAAGTATATTTTGTTTGTATTCAACTTTATCTATAACTTCTAGACCTGTACTTTTGTTTATTGTAAGTATCAATTCTACGCTATATTTATTTTTGTAAGTGTGTAATTTAAATTTTTGTTGTATCTACTTCTAGTCACCGGTACCTGATGATGAGTGTTTTAACACTCGAAACCGGTCGTACTATTTAATAAAAAAATTTATAAACGTGGAGTAAGACTATTTTCTCATCCAACATAATTATAAATTAATGTAGCTTTTAGTTTTAAAGAAGTACGTGTTTGTAGGTTAGTTTAGTAGAATAATCCTTCAGTCTTGTATTTTGTTAATTTTTTTATACCTAATAATGGATAACTTTATTTCTTTAGATTTAGATTCATTATGTAGATTTGCATGTTATACTGTTTCTTCAAGGAATATGGTGGAGGGTCAACAAATTATTAATATAGTGGACATAATTTTGTGTGGCAGAGTGGCTAGTGCTAATAATAAAATAGAAATATATGCCCTGTGTCTTCAGACAAGTGCCCTAACACAAACACCGCACACAATCACTGGTATCATTTTAATTAATAATGATAAAGCAGCAGTACAACTAATGACTTGTAGTACATGCAAAGCTGGTGCTAGTGAAAGTTGCAAACATGTTGTTTCTGTTTTATTGTACTTAAACAGGTATGTTGTGATTTTTATTTTTATTTTTTGATCAATAGATCTGTAGAAATATTTTTTAATTTCAGAAATAACATATGTTCATTAGAAGACGACGGACAGAAAGTGTGTGTGGTCTGGCATGAAGGGGAAAACACTCGATGAATACACTCCGAGACCAATGTCAACATTTTGTTGCATTAATTTTGAAGAATTGCAATTATCGGAAGAAAATATTACAAGTATCCAGCAATCATATAAAAATATTGACAATGGATCAGCTTACTGCAAACAGCTGTAAAGTACGATGTTTTAGCATAATAATTACGTGTAGGTACATTGTAAAGATTTCTCAAATTTTACAGATCTCGAATTCGGTACGATGCTTCTGGATCTTTATCAACGGTTTCAACAGCGTCTGGACAAATGAAAATTATGCCTTATGTTCCCGATTTTCTCGGTATGATAATGAAAAATTCTAGCAAATCGACACTCATGACAGAGCTGATGCAGATGCCAGTAATAGTAAATTCATGCTGTACTAATGTTTATAAGTACCACTGTGGAGGTTTAGATTTTGAAAAAATTGTTAACATTTGTAAAGAAACGAAAGAGGATATAAACGAATGGCACAGACATCGTCAATTTGGAATAGCAGATGTTATCCAATTTTTACGTACTCACAGGACGATTGGCGAAATAAAGCGCTCCGTTATTTCTGGCCAAGTATGAAGATGCTGCGAGAAAGAAGTACCACACAGAAACAAACAATTATGTTATTACATGTTGTTTAATAATTTCACAATACAATGATTGGATAGCTTGTTCTCCAGATGGTATTGTGGTAAAGACTTTACCAATCCAATACAATTGATTGAAATTAAATGTCCATTTGAACTAGAGGACCTTACAGACGAAATTTTAATACAAAAATGTAAATATTTATCTAAAATAAATAATATTTTAACATTAAAAGAAAAACACACATACTATGCTCAGGAGCAATTAAGTTTAAGCATTTTGAATTTGAAACATTGTGACTTTATTATATATAGTTCAATTGTAAAAAAATTAAAATAATTCCTGTACCTTATAATATAATGAATCCTATTCTAAAACATTACTGTGTAAATTAAAATATAATTATTTTAGTAAAATGTTACATGTTTTATGTGAATAAATTTTCTGTATATAAACCAAAATGTTACATAAATTAATTTATAATCACCTAGTATTGGAGCTGATAAGTTAACAATACCACAAATCATTATAAAAATATCATCTATGTATGACAATAAATTTCACTCTATTTTATTAGCAAGTATATCAAAAGCTTTTATTCGTTGGTTTACCCTTTCTACGTGCACTCTTGCGCGAGCAATTTCTCTACTACGTACCGCATCTGATTTTGAAAATTGTTTTTTGTTCCTTAAAAAAGGTGGCCATATAATTTTTATGTTTTTAGCAGCACATAAATCGTCAACCAAAAAACTTCTATCTACCATAATTTCATATTTCTTTCGTAGCAAATTCATTAGGTTACTTTGCTGGTTCATGGTTCTTCCTCCATACGCCTTGCTACAAAAAGATATTAGTCCACCAGGAGTAATTCCGGTCATGAATTTTACAGTAAGACCGGATTTATAGTAGGAGTAACATTTAATACGGCATTTTAAACATTTCGGTCGTTGAATAAAACATTCAATACAGTCCAAAACAATAGTTACATTTTTCAAAAATTTTAAAATCTAATGCCATGTTTTTACTTCCTTGTACGGAGTAAGGAAGTATTGTAATCGCGAAAAATTTCGGTTCTCAGATTTTGACGGAAATATCCGTTTTGACCCTTTCTGAATTCATTATGACTAGTTTCGTCGTGACGTATGCACGTACGTATGTACGGTCGTATGTATGTCGCATAACTCAAATACGGTTAGACGTAGAAAGTTGAAATTTTGTATTTAGGACTGTTATAGCATCTAGTTGTGCACCTCCTATTTTTGGTTTCAATCTATATACCGGAAGTAGTACTTTTTTCAAATATTTCGATAAACATTTAATTTAAGACAAATTTTTTAATTTTAAATGAAAGATTATGTGATTATTACCTACAATCGGTATTTTATAAATATTTTTGTATCTATGGTATCATTTAGGAATAATTAAAGTATATATTTATAATTTAGTATTTCGGTATCTTGTAGTCTATGATCGATTAACATTTGTTACTACGTAAAATTTAAATGATTATGACATGACAGTGACAATAGTAAAATATGCTTTATATCTTCTTCTGCAGTTTAAATAAAATGACTAAAATATATTTATGAGTATAGTCGAGAGTATAGTAGCAGTAGTAGTAGTACTAGTATAATAAGTTAAACGAATTTTTTATATTATTCTACATTTTAGTTATTAAGAAAAGTATGAACACACAAGGCGTACAAGGAAGTCATGTACACCACATCTGACGTGGACACCCCACGTCAGATTTTTTATTACTTTTCTTGGTACCCAACGTATTAAAGGTCTTAAAATTGATGCTACTTGTCGAACACAGGAATAAAAATAAAGTCGACATTAAAAAATACTGATAATACAGTGGAAAGTGAGGTCTAATTTTAATTTCATGAAAGTCATTATTATCCGTTCTTTCACTGTTAAGTGGTGTTTTCGTTCATCTGGATAATGTTTTTCTACTAAAACCACTTAAATGATCAAGTATTTTAAAGTTAACGTTGATAAAATTTTATCATTTTCGATACATAATATATATATGGTACTGTGATGTCGCCACTTTTAACTTGAATACTTTTATCGCAATTATAATTTTATTGTTGGTGGTGTGTTGGCTAACTCCAATAAAATTTCTGCAGCAGACAATTTTCTTGGCGATGGTTCGCGATCGCGTTCATATTCTAAGAACTGCTGCGAACACTGTGATATATTGTGTTAATGGACCTGTAATGTAAATAAATTGTACATCCTTGTTGTTTATATAAATATAATAATAACTCACAGACAACTGTATACTTTTTTCATGTAAATGTAGTGGTTTACCAAGCTCTTGAGGAAATAATTGTTTTGACACTCGTCTATTTCGACGTTCTTCTCTTAATTTCTATAAGTATCGTAAATATAAAAACGATCAGAAAAATGATAGTAAACAAATTTAATACCTGTCGTCTTTCACTACCACTATTTGATTCTCCTACGGATCCATGTACAGGTGGTGCTGACAAATTACAATTTGGAACAGCTTTAGTTTTCAAGTATCTCTTTAATTTGTTCTTAGCATCTGATTTATAACGTTATTATTAAAATGTAGTGAACAAACATACATGTTCTTTGTAATTTTCCCTCCAATTCTCAGTGCACGAATCCAAGATTTTAACTTATCGCTTAAAATATCATCTCCAAGTTTGTTTTTAATTAAAATTTTCTTTCTCCTCTTTTGGGAAACTTATGAAACCTTATAGTACGGTTTTTATTCGCCGTAGATGTACAACCGTACGAAAGCTTGGAAGGGCCATAGAAAATAATATTTTATTCTTGATATTTCAACTTTAATCTTGAAATTTCAACTTTTTAAAAAGGTGAAATTTCAACATTAATCTTGAAATTTCAACTTTTTAAAAAGATTTTTCAACTTTTTTCTTGAAATTTCAACTTCTCTTGCGCATGGGTATTGTGAAGCAGATTGCAACCCAATAAAGGTCGTGTCTTTATTAAAGTTAGTACCCCCACTTTTCATAGCGGTATACTGGCTAACTGGCGTGGGTACAAATTCTAATTTTTTTGTGCAAATTAGTCCTAAATTATGACCTTTTTTTAATTTGCGCAAAATGAGGGTGCCAACTGTCTTTGGGTTGCAATCTGCTTCACAATACTCATGCGCAAGAAAAGTTGAAATTTCAAGAAAAAAGTTAAAATTCATGTTGAAATTTCGCCTTTTTAAAAGTTGAAATTTCAAGATTAAAGTTGAAATATCAAGAATAAAGTATTATTTTCTATGGCCCTTCTAAGCTTTCGTACAACCGTGCACACTACAAATCTTTCTATTTTTTATAGGCTTTTTAGGCGAAAATTCCATTTTAACCTGCAATTATGACATCTAATTTATCCTTGTATCCAATGATAATTAACTATATAGCATTAAATTCGATACTTACTTTATCAAAAAACGACAATACTTATATTTTAGTAAAGAATTCCTCTGTGGCAGCTTGCATATTTAATTGGAAAAGGCAGAAATTGTTACAAACTGTATAATTATTTTATTTATTGGCTATCGATTTCGCTTAAAATAGCATCTTCGAACCGTGCTGAAAAATACATTATGTTTTAGATGTATAACTTTACATTATAAATTGATTTAAAGTTATTATATTAAAAATTACATTAAGAACTGTTTTGTTTTAGGTTAAGTCAACCACATGCATAGTCAATTACTGATACCGAATCCAAAAGTCAAAAATGCAATATCCAAAAAGTATAAAACACTTACCGTCAAAGTTATATTAAACTGAATAACATATTAAGCATTTAAAATAGGGTCGTCCACGGTTTTTCAAAAACCTCAAAAATAAATTCTATAATCATAAAAAAAATATATACAATAATTTTTCTGTCGAGAGAAGTCGATGTGACAAGCAAACGCGATTATAAAATGAACGGCGTTTGAAAAGATCCCGAAAGATCGCCATGTTGATGTGACGTCACTACGCACGTTGGCGCTCAGCCGCAGCATTGTTTGCAATGGAGCTACCGACAGAAATGTCGGTTTTTCCGAAAAAGGCGGCAAATAAGTATTGCGTAGTGCCTGGGTGCGACAGCAGCAGTCATCGCGAGCCGACCAAGTTGTTTATAAACGTGCCAACTGGAGATATTCGGAAAAAGTGGCTCTAGCAAATCCGACGTGATGCCGCGAGTGTCTCTTTGACGTCTCACTTATATTGTTGTGAAGACCATTTCAATGTAAGTACAAAAATTACTGTTATTTTCAATCATTTATCGACGAAAATCGATCGACATATAATATTGGCTGTCATTGTTGGTAACTACATAAGTTCAAAATAGATTTGAGGGATCCAGTTCACAAAAACACTTTTCATACAGCTATTATTTGTTTAAACTACTCTTAAATTGTGTAAAATATGTTTTTTCCAAAAATAGCCTCATTATAAATACTCGTAGATCTTTCCTGTTTATTGTAAACATAAAAATTAAATTGATGGTAATTTAAATCAAGTTTAAATGTTGAACACTTTGATTCTAGTTAAACAAAAAACATGTTTATCTACGGCTATTATCAAAAGTAACCAAGAAATTTATGAACTTTTTGAAAGTTCGTTTTGAACTTTTGGACAGGCCTAAATGTTTTACATTAAACATGTGTATCCATTTAAAATGTAAAGTTAGAGAGTGTTCGTCAAATTACAAAAATATAAATTTATATAGTTAAACTGGTAACCTTTAATTTCAACAAATAATCATCGCAATATGAATAACGTACTTAACAAGGTAGAGTGAAATTTTATGTAAACAAAACATTTATAGGTTATTTGAGTATTTTCCAATATGTATCAAAATCTAATAAATCACTTAAAAAAGTATTTTACTTTACTAAGCACACAAAACAGACATTACTTCCAAGAGAAGAATCATAACATACACCTACCTGTGAGCTTTGACGCCACTCGTTTCAGCTGCGTTGAAAAACTCACTTTTTGAGAAAAAGTCGGCAACCATTAGCACGTGAACCTTTGGCAGATTATCTGACTGCCCCTTTACGAATCCGTCGGAACTCATTTTGGGTCAGATTGGTTTCAGAGACGATTTAATCGACGACTTGTATCTCTCATGCACTGAGTGCCGGTCGCCAACATGCGTAATGACGTCACAGCGGCGCTCGGCCAATAACAGAGTTTCGTCGGTCACGTGACAAAGTTTGAAAGATTTACGATATTTAATGTTGTTTATTGACTTGTTGCAATGGAAAAAAGAAGTTTTTTCTATGGGATGATGTATTATAGGTTATTAATTTTACGTTAAGACACAAAAAGGTTATATTAAATTTTTTCAGGAGGACCCTATTGCAGATGTCATAAGATATAAGATGTATATTGATGAAACAGAATTACTCGTGGTTGTCAGAAGGAAGAATTATATTGAACTAAATTTGTTTAGTTGGATTGGTAAAATTTATTTTAATCGGAAGCGGAAGTTGAGAGAACTTTTATACCTAAAAGAGAAGTAAGAAGAAGCGCTATGCAGATTTGTTGATGATTGGTGCCAGAGGCGGATTTAATATATTGTGGGCCCTAGGCAAAATTCTTATTTCGGGCCCCTTAGTAAAAAAAACTACATAGTGTTGTAATTTACATTCGATCACCTTACCTTGGCCGAGCGGAATTGTCAGGAGGCGACGAAATATCTGTAAATTATGTAATGCGGAGTTCTTTGTGATATTTAAGTGAAACTCTGATATGCGGTAACCCGGGTTTATTAATCTTAACTACTATGGTACATATATTACATACAGGAGAGTCGAATATATTTATTTAAGACAAGTTTAACGACTTATGACTTGTAACGAAGAAAATATTAAAAGCGACTTGTAAGTCTGAGAGATGTAGATCGACTTATTAGTTTGAGAGATATTATACGACTGACTTCTCGTTTGTCTCAGGAACGACCAGCTCTGTCACAAAGTGCTTATTTAGCTATTTTAAAGACGAAAACAAGACGTGACTAGAAGCCGTTTGTTCATGGAACATTCTAGAAGGAATTTATATTTTAAATACTATGCACTTTTAATATCTGAATAACAGGATGTCATTTATCATCTTAACGAGAATTGAATGAATTTAAGAAGGGTAAGCAGAACTTAATATCCTGTTATTCACGATACTCAGAATAAAATACAATACTATGATTAGTAAGAAAATTAATAAGTAAATAATTATAAAATATTGTTAGTACATATTACAATAATATAAGGGATATATGACTTTACAACAATAGCATAGTACAACAATACTTTAATTAATTTGTTTATCTAATAAATAACAACAAAATTACAAAATAAAGTAGAACATATTTCAAAAAACAAAAAAAAACATACATTAAGTATATAATTATATTTAGTATCACAAAGAAAAGTTACTTGAACAAAATTTTATTTAAATATTTCGCTTCCGCGTTTTAATTTCTGCAAATCTATCAATGATTCCATTGCAATCCATCTTTTCAAGTTCCTCATGCTCTATACATAACAACGACAAAGCCGTTAATTTTTCTTGTGCTAGCGTACTACGTAAATAGTTCTTTACCCGTTTTATAACTGAGAATGATCTTTCGCCACTAGCATTTGTAATTGGAAGGGTTAAATAAATTCTTAACATAATATCCACGTTAGGGAAAGTTGATACTATATTTTTAGTATGAATAAAAGCATGCATTTCATACGGTTCTTTTAAATTATTTTGTTGCGCAAGAAGAAGAAATTGTTCCAATTCATTATTAAATTCATTTGTATCTATATGTGAACTGTAAAATTCATTTAATTCAGTTATTTGGTGAATTAAATTTGCTGTCTTTATTTCGCCATCAATAAAAAATATATTAAATTTACCATTTAAATTCTTGTATATTTGGCCTCTTTTATTTAATTCTACTAACAAACTGTTAATAGAATTATTATTATTATTATTAATGTCAATTTTTCTTCGGTACCCGGTTCGCCAAAAAATGGTTTTATTTTTATTTTATTTTCAGAGTCATATTCTATGTCCCTTATACACGACGCTTCTTTTTCAAGAAACTCAAAATTTTCTCTTGTATTCTGAACATATTTAATTAAGCTCGTATATAATTCAAGACATGTATGTAATGTTATTGTTTTGCTTTGAAGCGACTTACTCGTTTTGTTTATTTGAGTTAATAAGTGATCCCAAATTATTTCTAATAATATAAATTCGAAAGAACTTAACTTTTTTTCTAATTCATTTGCTTCAGAGCGCACAATAGGTTTTTGAGACTCGTCAGTCTTTAAATACTGCAAAGCATTTATTATTTCGGTATGACCATGTCTTATAGCCTTAACAGAATCTGCTCGAGCAGACCATCGTGTATCACATACTCGCTTTACAGTGAATTGCTTCTGTTTACTTTTTTTTAAAATTATTTTCTAAAACATTCCATCTATAAGTTGAAGCCGAAAAAAATACATATATACTTTGGACAATTTCAAAAAATTTGGTTACTTTTAAATTGCTTTCTGTTGCACAATTGCCAACCAAATTCAGTGAGTGACTAGCACAAGGTGTGTACTCTGCTTTAGGACAATGATTCTGGATTGCAAGCCATTGTATTTACCGGACATGTTGGCCGCGTTATCATAGCTCTGTCCTCGACAGTTTTTTATATCTAATTTTAAGTCTGTTAAATGTTTCAAAACAACAGCTTCTAGATTTTCGCTGGTATGTGATGTTATAGGAATAAAACAAATGAATTTTTCTTTTATACCTTCAGGTAGTACACATACAAAACTGAATTGATCAACATGGCTGATGTCTGGAGTAGAGTCCAAAATAATAGAAAAATATTTGGCTGCCTTAATTTCCTTCAGAATATTTTGTTTTAACATATCACTTATTAAAATTATAAATTCGTCGCAAATAGTGGATGACAAGTAGTTCCCATTTCCACTGCCTATATTTCCATATTTTTTTAGGCGATTTGCAATGAAACTATCAAAGTGTCGTTCTTTAATAGTTAAATTTTGTCGTTACAATGACCGTGCTAAAGTTTTTGCCAACAAAAAACTGTAAAAGAGCTCGGGTATAGTAATAAGGGAAGATCTGACCCAGGCAAGACTAAATATTATTAATTTAGCTAAAAGACATTTTGACAAGAGAAATATAGGTCACGTGACGGAGTGATACACATAAAAGATAATGATAATACTCATAAAATATCATCTATTCGTGAGTTCAATGACATTAACAAGTAAATTGTAAACTTCTGCTAAGCCAGCTTGTCTCTGTAGATGTTTAATTAATTATCAATTACTGGTAATTACTTTGCAAGGTCTCATTAGCACACGTTAATATATCCACGATACTGCTATTTAATTTTTTGTATACTCATTGATTTTATTTGAATTTTGTCTCAGTTTAGACACT
Organism: Agonum fuliginosum; assembly: GCA_947534325.1. NCBI lineage: Eukaryota > Metazoa > Arthropoda > Insecta > Coleoptera > Carabidae > Agonum > Agonum fuliginosum. Next base: position 24,654,323 of record OX384037.1, on the reverse strand, counting down.
ATTCATAATATTATTGTATCTCTTTTCACAATTATTTACATATTATATTTGTTTCAATTATATTATTTTTTCTTTTTGGTAAATGTTGAAGTTTGGACACTTAAATGTAAGATCACTTATGTCTCAGTTTCAAGAATTCAAGGAATTTCTAATTGATAATAATTTTGATATATTTTGTATCACGATAATATAAAAAATGTAAATAGTTTTAAGATATTTAAAAACACACTAAAAACTATACTTATAAATAAATGTTATTATTCCATAAATGAATATATGCAAGATTCTTCTCTGTAATTAAATATTGTACTACTATGAACTATGTAACTTATATGACGTACCATATACCAATGTACTGGTCTTTTTGGCAAATAAAATATTATTATTATTATTACTGAAACCTGGTTGAATGATTTGATAGGAAATGAATTAGTCCATATTCCAAATTACATTCTCTTAAGAAATGATAGAGTAGCAACAAGAGGTGGTGGAGTAGGGATGTACATAAAAACTAGTTTACAAAAACTTGTAACACAATACTCTATTGATATATTTACTTCAAATAATAATTTAGAACAATGGATAACGGTTAAGCTCAATAAGAAAACATTTGCTATTGGAGTATTATATCGTCCTCCTTCTGGTAACGCGAATGATTTTATTGATTCTCGTGAGAATTCATTAGGTTACTTTTACCCATGTGTCGATTATTTGTTATTTCTTGGAGATGTGAATTTAAACATGCTAAATATTAATAATACCTCGGTGAAGTATTTTACTAACTTATTGAATGAATTCGGTCTATCTCAACTAGTCTCAGAACCAACTAGAGTAACATATTTTTCAGAAACTTTGATTGATGTTTTAGTAACTTCAAATATATAAATTTGTTCTAATGTTATTAACGTAAACACTGATCATATATGCGATCACATGACCATATCTCTTGATGTTAATATAAATTTTTCTACTCAACAGTCAAAAACAGTTTTCGTAAGAGATTACAGGAACGCAGATTATACTCAGTTCTTTAAAGCTCTGAGTGAGATATGTTGGCATAATTTTTACATGTCGGAGGATGTGAATGAAAAATTACAAATTTTCAGTGCAAATCTACTTGGACTCTTTGATACCTATATGCCTTTTAAGACTGTAGTAGTACGTAAACCACCCTCTCCGTGGATAACCGATGTCATTAGGATCATGATGAAGTTGCGTGATGATGCCCTTGCTGAATACAAAAGAACAAAACTGCAGAGCACTTGGAATTATTATAAAACCCTTAAAAATTTAGTTACAAAATCCATAAAACTAGAAAAAAAAGCTTATATAGAACATAAAATTAAAAATAACAAGACCAACATGTGGAAATGCCTAAAAGAGTTTAATATTAATGTAAAACCGGAAGTACAATTACCTGATACTATATCTAACTGCAACCTGCTTAATGAACATTTTCTCAACTCAACTCAAAATGCACCTCAGCTTTCTGATGATATCCTTAATTTTTATACAAATAATGTTTGCACAAATCTTAGTTTTTCCTTCAAGTTAATTACCGATAGTGAAATATTGGTTATTTGTAATTCTATGCGATCACAAGCAATGGGTGCTGATGGAATAAATTTAAAAATGATAAATCTAGTTCTACCAACTATTCTTCCTCAGTTAACTCATTTAATTAACTCGTGTCTTTTAAGTAACGTGTTTCCGGATGCATGGAAAGTAGCTAATGTTAGACCGTTAGCAAAATATAAAAATCCAGTTTCTTTAAACGATGTTCGTCCTGTTAGCGTATTACCTACCCTGTCAAAAATATTAGAAAAAGTTATGCATAAGCAAATCTTTACCTACATCACTGAGTTAAATATATTACCTGATATCCAATCAGGTTTTAGACCTGGTTTTAGTACTACCACGGCTCTGTCAACGATTACAGACGACATTATTCGTCATATAGATGACAGAAATATGATAATTCTTGTCCTCTTGGATTTCAGCAAGGCGTTTGACTCAATTAATCATGACCTACTGTTGGCAAAACTAAAATACATGGGTTTCACTATAGCGAGCTTAAAACTAATTAAAAGTTATTTCCTTAACCGTCTTCAGCAAGTCCTCATAAATGGAGAAAAATCTAATTCTCTAAGGTTAACTAAGGGTGTAGCACAGGGTTCTATATGTGGTCCATTATTTTTCTCGTTGTACACTTTCGACATGTGCAAAAGTGTCAAATATAGTTTTATGCACTGTTACGCGGATGATACTCAAATACATCTGCCGTTTAAACCCGCTGAGTATAATGCTGCAGTTTTAAAACTCAATACTGATCTTGAAGGCATCGCTGATTTTGCTAAGTCACATTGCTTAATGCTAAATGAAAAAAAATCAGCTGTTATGTTATTGGGAAACAAATCCATACGAAAAGATTTGATTGAGAAAAATGTTATTGATATTAAGATAAATGGTGTACTTTTAAAAATAACAAATTCATGCAAGAACCTCGGTTTAATACTTGATAGCGAATTGCGATATACCGAATATGTATCTTTTTTGATAAAAAAAGCATATTTAGCCCTAAAAAATCTATTCATGAATCGTTTTGTCTTGTCACAGAAATATAAGCAAATTCTAGTAGATTCTTTGGTACTTTCTGTATTTAATTATTGTGACACAGTTTATGGACCTTGTTTAAGTGTGCGAGATATACAACGAATACAGAAAGTACAAAACTGCTGTGCAAGATTTGTCTTAGGGTTGCGAAAATATGAGTCCATAACATCACGAATCAATAATGAATTGTGCTGGCTAAATATGCAAAATAGAAGAAAACTACATTTAGCAAGTTTAACACATAGAATAATTGTTAATAAGACTCCTACATATCTTAGTAATAAAATTTGTTTCAGATCGCACATGCGTGAAAGAAACTTAAGAGGACAATATGTCGTACATATCCCTGCACACCACACTGCTTTTTTCAGACGATCCTTCAGCTTTACTTCTGCATCAATCTACAACCAGATTCCAGATGATTTTAAAGTACATCGTCCTAAAACATTTGCGCATAAAATTCAAAAATATTTCCTTGCAATTCAAACGTCACATAATTGAAAACATAGTTTTAACATAAAATTTATCTATACATATGTTTAAATGCTTCTAATGTTCATACTTATTATTATTATACAACTGTGTTACTGTTTATAAAATATTCTAAACTTATTTTTTGTAAATTTAATGTAAAATGTATGGAAGGTTAAGTGGAAGAACAGCTTCGGCTGAACTTTGCCAATAAAGAGATATTATTATTATTATTATAAATACCGCTAAATATTGTAAGCAACCTATGTATGTACCGTTTCCTTGTTCTGCATCAAATAATTCATTATGACCCCCTAAATGCTAACCCGAACTTTGCTAAAAACTTAATAGTTTCTACGACACGTTTTAAAACTTCTCGCCAATATTGCTTTTCTTTCTCAAATGTTTTTACCATTGCACTGTCTATCCTTTGTTTTTCGGACGATCTTGATATAAAAATGCATACGGAGGAAATATGATCCTTGGAATTCTCGTATTCAGCTAATTTTTGGTATATATTTTTCCAATCAGAGAAGCCTTCAGTTAATTTACTTTTTTTCGGACAAAATAATTTGCAAATATAGCAATAAACGCATTTGCTAGTTTCAGTGTATACGAGCCAGTCTCTTTTAATTTTTTCTTGATTTGCAGTTGTTCTGAAAAAAACGCTTTCTTTTAATTTTCTACAATAAATCTTTGTATCGACTTTATAAGTTTGTTTTGATAACTCCAAAGAGCCATATTAGCCCAGTCAATTTATACATTCGAACTTGCAAAAGGTTTTGTAATTCTAATTTTTTAATATGTTGTTAGGACCCATGTTAACAGTAAGAAACCAAATTTGCAGCTTCGAAAGACCTGTGCGACCTGCGTAACACGGAAAAACCTGCAAAATTTTCGGAATTTTTTCAGTTGTTGCCTAATGACTCGTAAACTATGCGTTTTCGATATATAATATATAGTCTATCTTATCATTTTCAAAGTACATTAAATTTGCAACAATTTAAGCCCAACCGCAGCTCTATACGTCTAATAGTTTCCGAGATATGGCACTTTAAAAATTAGCATTTTTTTCAAAAAAATTAAAGTTTAATTAACTGTAATTTCTGAACGAATAAAAATATTGTTTTGCGGTTTCTTTCATTAAATTTTACTAACATTTCTCTATAAAATACATTATTTTAAAAACTTTTTAGGGCGTTCATTAAACCAAAATATCAATTTTTTTTCGAGAGAATTATTCAAATTTTTCATATTTATTATAAAAACATTTAATATTTTGGCGCAATGAACATCCTAAAAATTTTTAACAATAATGTATTTTATAGAGAAATGATCGTAGAATTTAATAAAAGAAACCGGAAGTCGATAACTTTATCCATTCAGAAGTTATAGCTCATTAAACACAATATATATAAAAAAATTTAGAAATCTCTTTACTTTCTCTCGGAAAAACATTTGATATTTTGGCTTAATGAACACCCTAAAATCTTTTTAGAATAATGTATCTTATGGAGAAATGGTCGTAGAATTTAATAAAAACAACCGGAAGTCAATATTTTTATCCGTTCAGAAGTTATAGCTCATTGAAACAATAAATATTAAAAATTTAAAAATTTCTCGATTTTCTCTCGGAAAAACATTTTATATTTTGGCTTAATGAACACCCAAAAAATATTTTAAAATACTGCATCTTATGGAGAAATGTTCGTAGAATTTAATGCAAGAAACCGGAAGTCGATAAATTTATCCGTTCAGAAGTTACAGCTCATTAAACACAATATAATTTATAAATACAAAATATTTGAATACATTCCTCGAAAAAAAAATTTATATTTTGGCTTAATGAACGTCCTAAAAAGTTTTTAAAATGACGTATTTTATAGAGAAATGTTCGTAAAATGTAATGAAAGAAACCGGAAGACAATATTTTTATTCATTCATAGTTACAGTTAATTAAACACAAAAATAACGAAAAAAGCTAAAATTTCTCAACTTTCATTTTTTTCAAAAAATTGCTAATTTTAGAAGTGCCATATCTCTGCAACTATTAGACGTACAGAGCTGTGGTTGGGCTTAAATTGTTACAAATTTAATGTACTTTAAAAATACGATCGACTATATATCGAAAACATAGTTTACGAGTTATTAGGCAACAACTGAAAAAATTCCGAAAATTTTGCAGGTTTTTACGTATTACGCAGGTCGCACAGGTCTTTCGAAGCTGCAAATTTGGTTTCTTACTGTTAACATGGGTCCTAACAACATATTAAAAAATTAGAATTACATGACCTTTTGCAAGATCGAACTCTGCTTTGTGTATAAATTGACTGGGCTATATATTGCTGGGGGTTTTACTTTAATGTAATAATTTTGAATTGTAGGTGTTATTTGTTTCGGCCATTTAGCAATATCTTCAGTAAATTCTGTAACACGCGGTGATTGATTTTGTTCTTGGTTTAACGCATTAGATTCTTGGTTTTGGTTTTCTAATAATATCTCTGTTTCATTATCAGTTTCTCCGACTTCATCTGAATTATTTTCTTGTATGTGTATTATTTCTTCACAATCCGTAATTTCTCCATCTTTCGTATTTATAACATTAACAGCGTTTTCCGTTTCTGAAACATTATCATCCCTATTTATTTTTATTTCTTCTTTCTTTTTTGCACTATCTTCTTGTATATCCATTTCGTCTGTGTTACTTGAAGTTTCTTGTCCTTGTTGCAAAAAATTTTAAAGAGCATTTTCTGATTTTTTTCTTAATTTCTTTCTTTCGTTGTTTTTCAAGCCTTTTTTGATATCCGCTTTTATGTTTATATGTGGACATGATACAGCAAATAGCAAATCTAAACCCAAATTATTTTAAATGAGTAAATTTAATCTCTTTATAAATTATATATGATAGTATTACCTGTTCAGTGATACCTATATTATTTATTTAAAATAAATCAAGACATAATAGAAAAATTAGGTACAATAAATAAACAAATTCGTCTGCAAATTCGTATGTGATTATTCAATATATACCAGCGCAGAGCGCACGTTGGAGCTGGTTATAAGCGATGTACACTTTATTACTCAGTCCCACCCAGCCCGCTGCGCTACCGCTCATCAGTCTTTAAGACTGCGTTTAAAGCCTTCTATGAAAAAACGTGGCCAATTTTTGAACTAACCAGAGTTTCAAACCATCTATGGAAACACATCGCCACCACCACATTGGTTAGAGCTATTTACCTAAAGATGTCACCGTAGTAAGACAGCACATCAGTCTCCAGTAGTACGAAGCGCGTAGGGTTGGGTAAGGTGAAGGGGCAAGGGGTGTACGCCAGATGGGATAGAACCGCAAGAAAGCATTGCACCTGCATGGTAATAAAAGAATAATTCTATTCGGCTTCGCAAATTCATGAACGGTGATTTCATTCCTGTTTCCATACTTACCCAAATAGTCTGAATAATATTTTTAGAAAGATGTAAACTACTTACTGTACAGGAGTAAAGAAAATAATCTCATATTTATTAATAAAGAAAAATATTTTAATTTTAATTAAATTCTACAAAACAATAATAAAAAATTATTAGTATTTTTCTACAAATACATATTTTTGCCAGTGCTAGTACAATTAATACAATTTATATAAAAATACAGTACCTACGTAAACAATAATTTTTTTTTATACAGTACAGTACAGTACAGTACAGTGGTTAGCTCAGCGGTAGAGGGTCCGCCTAGCATGCTAGCGGTCCCCAGTTCGATTCCCAGCACAACCGACAATAATACCACTGGGTCCGAGTGGTTGGATTCCACTATAATAACATCTACCATCCTGTAATTGGAAGTTAATTCTGTAGGTTGGTTACCATTAAAAATAAAAAAAATAAAATATATAGTTGACCTTGGGTTTGATAATATAATTATGATTTTTTTCGTTGATATCTGTAATCGTTGAATAGTGTACGAGTATGTTTGGAAGTGTGTATAAATAATATCAGCAGAAAAATATTAAAGTTTTTTTTATTAAAAAAAGTCAGACATAAAATCCAAAAAATTTCATAATAATAATTTTTTTAAATGAAAATTTTTTAATTTCAAATTAAATCTAAGATAACATTAAAAAACTTAATACTAGTAAACATAGAAAAATTATTAAAACTAAGTATATATTTTATTTGAAATTAGGATCGACAAAGTAAACCTCTCTTTATTCTACTATAGGCTATTTCAGGAAGAATATAATTTAAATAAAAATATTTTAGTTTTGGTAACATTACTTGCTGCCATAAAACTTCATCTTTTTCAACTTTTTCTATGTACAGGGCGACATTATCATTACAATATACTATGAAATAACAATATTCTTTATTACATATATTTAATTGTCCCTGGATTTGGTAAAAGTAGTTATGGTTTCTTTTTAACTTTAAGGCATCATTTACAATTTCTAGGCAAGTTCCTTTATTTTCTTGAACTGCTTCAATTAGTGTACCAGTATACGATCTAAATTAGTAAAGAGATTTTACTTCGACTATATTGTTTTCATCGATAATTCCATCTGGGGAAGCTCCTAAAAATGGATTTTCTAAATCAATATATAGACCAGAAGGTAGTACATGTAATCCAGTAATGTTGGTGAATTTTGTTACTGCAACTGACTCTTTAAGTTTGCCAAAATTAATTGCCGAATTAAAAAATGGTTTGCTAAATAAAATCTGTTTTACTAAATTGTGGCACGGTGTCTTAGATTTGCGACGTATAACTGCGCCAAAATTAGACGCTGTTAATCTATTTAATTTTTCTATACTATATTTGAGAATGACTGGCAGTAATAAATCATTCTGTCAAAGACATTCCAGTGGCGCGTCAATAATTGTTTGCACAGGGATAGTCAAAATGACTAATTTCGGTAGAGAACTATCGTTTAAGGTCTATGTTGTTTTTGAGGGAAAAGATTTATTTTAATAATAATGAGTGAGAAAGGTATATTTAAATATTAAAAACTTTTATTTTTAGTAAATGTATAAACAGATCACTCCTATCTACGTCTATGACACAGTCCGACGGGCATTATCTTAGCGTTGATGACGGGATTTCTATTGTTCGAGAAGTAAGTTTCGTTCCAGGTATAAAGCGTGCGGCTTATTTTGACCATCCTAGTGTAGTTACAACTGATTTTTCTGGTAGTTTTATTTGCCGCATTGCTGGCAAAATTCCAATACTACTCTTGCAAATAATGATTTATTACTGTCAGTCATTCTCAAATAGACTATAATTCATATTTGGGATTTCCAAATTGTCCAATTGTTGATAATGCAACTTGTTGTTGTTGCTCTGTAGTTACTGACAATTTTTTTAATATCCGTTTTTTTCAGACTCTAGTTCGATTTCAGATAAATCTGGTTGTGTAGCTTTTGGCCCGTAATCCTTATTTTCTTCTTTATTTTGTCTTGTATTTTTCTTCGATTTCCTTTCCTCGGAATTAAAATGCACCTTTCTCTGTACTGCAAGATTTTTAGCTCTGCAGTGCTTTGCTATATATTTTTCTAATGATTTACCAGGACTACTGCCTATAGTTTTCTTCCAACTCGATCTATGCCAAGCGTAACTACTATCATATGGTAGCGCAGAAAGATATGCTCTAGTCTCAAACCGAACCTCTTTGAGTCAAATTGAGTCGTTTTCCGCAATTAAATCTGGCCACTACGGACATAAATGATTCTGATTTATTGTTCGTTTGATTTTCAATTAATTTGTGGCACATTTTTAATAAAATATTTAGAGCTGCAGTAACATGTATAAATATTATATTTTCGGAAAGATTGTGTGGTCCTGGTAATGTATCTTTATCGCAAAAGTATGGCTTTCAATTTACATGATCCCCAAATACATGCTTTTGTCCGATTTCTAGGTCTTTCTTTAATTCTTCAACATTTAATCCTGTATGGAAGTAAATAGGCTTTTGTGCAATTTTTTGCAAATCCGTAATCATGTTTTTTGTTAATATTTTTCTACCCGTAGCATCTATTGTTTTATCGTCTTTAATTTTATACAAACTTTTCCCATAATTTTTTATTGCATGATTAACGCAATCAATTTTTCTAACATTTCGCCCATAAGACACTTTTTGTTGTATATTAGCAAAAACACTAGAATCCCCATCTCCAATAACTTCTAGATAACGGACACCGTGCATGGATTCACTTTGTTGGAATCCTTCTACTAATATATCCGCCTCCATTGCACTGGAAGAGCCGGTCCAGTTTTTAAAACAAATATGTTGGCCCACAGGAGTCTGTTTATTACATGCACGTGCGCAGACAGAGCAATATTTATTGCAAACCCCAACATATAAAACCTTTCCTGTTTCAGCACCAATAATCACAGCAATACCTAAAGACGCGTTATAGTTGTGTCCGTACGATCTTTTGCTCCAAGCTCCATCTACATGTACTCGAATCCAGGGAATGCCATCTTGGTCTAATTGATTATTTTCATGTGCTTTTGCACGTTCTTCATTCCCATTTTCGGCTAACTCTTCCCATAAAGAATCTTTCCAAATACCACTTAATATTAGAAAATATGTGATATGACATAGGTGGTATATCTAAAACACTGAAGAACTCCTGCATGTGTCCAAATGTACTTCCTGTTGCAAGGGTACCCCAAACTGTCCCCACATTTATAGCAGATTTATTTTTATCAGGGTCTTCGGTGTTACATGTAAAGTCGCATCCAGAACATTTTAAATTTATTTTACTGACTAATCCTGAGCCATAGAAACTTTCCCCCAGTAGGTTCTAACTTACCAAACGTGCATATTTTCGAATGCGTATATTGCAAATGTAATATTTTCTTTAAAAAATAGTTAATGTCTACTATTCTATTTCCGGTAAGAATTGGAATTTGTTCCGTGGTATCTTTTTCAATTATTAATTGATGATTCACAATGCTCTCGTATTCAGCTTGAGATATCCAATCTCAGTCATCGCCCTCGGCGCCTCTACGTTACTGCTACTAGGTCCTGGGCAAGATATATTTCCAATGGGCTCAGAATTTGCTATTTCATTACTAGGTGTAGTGGTATTATATGAAATATTTGCTTCAGTATTAACTTCAGTTTCACTGGTATTACTAAAAAAGAAATGAAAGTTATACCTACAGTTTGTTTATTTAAAGTAAACTCAATTTATTTGGAAAACGATACAAAAGTATTGATTTAAAGATTTAAACAATTTCATTATTCAAGATTTGTACTGATAAAATCAATTTGCTGTACTTTTGTTATTTATCGATTTATTTATTTAATGTAAAACTTGAAATTTTTACATAATATTGTATTTGTATTAACATAATATCATTTTTGTTGCTATTTCTGCGTTAGTAAGAAATTGTATAATAATTATTGGAGTATTTGTCTATTTTTAGAAACAAATAATAATCTTAGGAGGGGAGGTTAATTTTTTGCCGCTCCCCTTAATTTCAGTTAATTAAATTAATGATTTTTCGACTGTTTTTTATTGTAAAGTGTAAAAAATACTCGAAATCTCAGTAATGCAGTATCTATTTTTCTTACATAACCGATGTTTCGGTTAACACTGGATCTTTCTTTAGGGTATAAAATTTACAACAATAATTACAACAATGTATATAAACAATTAAGAGATTGTATACATTGTTGTAATGATTGTTGTAAATTTTAGACTTTGAAGGTTTGTAAACCGAAACGCCGGTTTTGAATAAATGCTGTATTACTGAGATTTCGAGTATTTTTTACACTTTACACCTTTCAGTAAATTTTATTAGTTTATTAGTGTAGAGTAAAATTCAAATAGCTAGAACCCTGCGCGAAGTACGAATTCTCGTCTTAGAGAGAGAAGCATAGATGATAAACAAGAGGAAACTACGCTACTGTCTGTTCTACAGAACATCAGCTTCAATATCTGTTATTCTCATGTTGACATTCGTAGTGTTTTGCTTCGTGTAACCCTGTGAATTTTGTAATTGATTGTGATTGATTGATATTTTAGTTTTGTTTGAAAATTAAGTGAAGTGCAGCGCAGCATATACTCGCTAGCTCCGCTTTTGTAAAACGGACAGTACATGACAAGCTCTGCCTTCTCGCGCAGTCCAGGGTCCTAGCTATTTGAATTTCACTCTAGCACAATGAATCTTCAAATCAGGACATCGAACCGTAACGAAACCGTAACCGAAAACCGCACCGACATTTACCATTTCATGGAACCGTAACCGAAAATTTGTTCATTTGTAAACCGAAAACGTAACGGAACCGATATTATTTCGGTTTTTATTAACTGGTATAACTTCGGTTCTTAATAACCGGTATGGTATCGGTTTATAATAACTTTTAAAAAATTTTCATTTATGGCAGAGTTGTCAATTTATTTATTTAATTATTTAATTTCAATTTTTTTATTAATAACATAGGTACAGATTTTTATGCTTTTTAACATTTATTCAAATCATTTTTAAATTAATACAAAATAAATCTGACATCTCAGTCAAATTTATAAATTTGTTGTACCTAGTAACCATAGCAATGTAAGATTTGATTTGGAAATATCGAATTTAAAATTAGCTAACATTGTTGTTTAATAGTAATTTAGAACGAAATTATTTAGAGCTTTAGATTGGTACCTTTACTATATTTCTACGTGGAAATGGGGCGTATTTACTTATGTCCTTTATGGGTTCAATCGGATACGTGATGTCTGGCAGCGGACTGGAAGATTCGTTAAAATTAATTTACGCCGAAAACTACGTGGACCAAATCATGTCTGGCCTTGCGGACGAGCTCAAACCTTGGTACATTTGTCTTTGGCGAAAAAAATTATTGATATCGCAGATTTCACCGACGAAGAGCGAGATACAATGGACGATAACCTAATTGACATCGACAGAACAACAATTTTACAACCAGCAGAAACCGCGACGTTCAAAACCATAGCAAGTAAGTTCGACGAAGCTATTGGTATGCTTGAGGAGAAAGGCCCAACAACTAAGTTATGGATCCTATACTTCAAGATGGTAACGCTCGTGAAACATTTTATTGCGGCCGAACGATCAGGTGACTGAGCACTACATTTAGACACGATCCAAAGAATGTTCCTTCTGTTCCATTCTAGTGGACATTTCTCGTACGCCAAGTCAGCTCAACTCTATCTTCAAGATATGCGGGAATTGCACAGGCGTATGCCTCCTCAAGAATTTGAGGATTATACGACTGGTGGTCGATTCACTATTAGGCGAACCAACAAATTTTGGAGCGGAATAATGTCCGATCATACTATTGAGCAGACGCTTATGAGAATTATAAAAACATCGGGAGGGATAATCCAAGGACGTGAAACATCGAATAGTACGCTAGCCTCCTGGACGTTGGGAATGGTAAGTTTCCAGGATGTTTGCAAGCAAATTGAATATTTCTGCAACGTTTTCATGGCAAACTCGGATCAACACGAGTAATACGAGATAATCAGGACGTTGAAAAATTGGACCATTGGTTTGCATCTCACGAGCCGTTCCTGAAGAGGTCAGAGTTAATATCCATTTCCACAGGTATTATTGCTAATGATCACATCAACGTCATTGACATTGGGCGAGCTATGGTCTCTCAAATCACTGATTCCAATTTCAAAGATTTATCATTCAAGAGGAAGAACAAAGTGCTTTCTTTCAATGCACTTTCAAGCTCCATCGAGGTGGAAAAATCACCAGTTGCGATAAACCCTTTGCTTCTCTTCCAACGAATGTGCGTATCGAAGGAATCAATCGGAGAAATTAAGAAATATTTCGAGTATATATAATATTTCCCAATGTCATTGTTTTCCGAGGAGGGAATGCGAAAGGGTACGAAATTCTCGCTGTATAACGCCTTTTCACCTCTCAATGCACCCATACATCTTGGTCCAAAAAAACTGTTTGTCATCGATGGTGGATATCTTCTCCACAAGGTCGTATGGGAACGAAACGTATCACTTAAAGCAATTTGCGATAAGTATGTGAAGTACGTTCAAGATCATTATGGTTCGTCTGTGAGTATTATTTTCGATGGTTACTCAGACAATCCAGACATTGCTGGGACCACGTCGTGGGAGCGTCTCAGACGATCGAAAAAACAATGTTCTGCGGATATGATTTGCAAAAGCAATAGTGTTCCGAAAGTTGCTCAAGAAAAATTTCTCGGGAACGAAAACAACAAAAAAGCTTTCATTGATCTTCTCAAGCAATGGGAGACGCTGATTCTCTGATTGTTAATTCTGCCCTTCACGAATCTCGACTGTTCGACTCTGTAACTATCGTCGCCGAGGATATAGATATTCTCGTTTTGCTCACTGCGTTGGGACGAGATCATTCAAACGTTTTCTTCTTGAAACCGAAAAAAGGACGTTCACCAGACCAAATCTATTCTTCATCGAGCTTGAACCACGCAGAAATAGAGGCCAAAAACTGACTATTTATTCATGCTTTTTCTGGCTGCGACACAACGTCAGCAGCTTACAACATCGGAAAAAGTAAATTTATTTCAACCCTAGAGAAAAACCCAGATCTGGCATTCGGAGTAGAGCTATTTCAAAATAGAAACGTTGACCCCACTTAATAGGTGATGTTGGTGAACGCTTTTTCACGTCTTATACGGTGGTGATAAGCTAGAAAATTCGATTGACGTACTACGTCACAAAAGATTCACAAAATCTATCGTTAAAACCAAATTTAGTCTCGCTTCGCTTCCACCTACACGAGATGTTGCTAACATGCACACTTTGAGGGTGTATCATCAAGTACAAACTTGGATGGGCGTGTACAAAGATCCAGAATCTTGGGGCTGGAAAAAAACATCGCGGACGTTCATGCCATTACAAAACACCAAGGCACCTGCACCTCCCGAGCTGCTGAAATTAATTTTCTGTCGATGTAAAACCAAGTGCGGTGCAGCCTGCGGATGCCGAAAGGCTGGCTTAAAATGCTCTGCAATCTGTCAGCAGCGGCGACAACGTGCTGGACGTTTTAACATTACTACAAGAAGAGGAAATCGAGGATGAGTGTCTTTCACTGTTACCTGCCGAGACAATCGAGTTTTATATCGACGGTGATACAGAAATTCTCATTAACGAAGAACCTGCGATTTTCATCGATGACGACGTTCCTACCGGAGATGATCCGCAACCTGACCCTTCAAAAAGAAGGAAAATTAAGTAGTTTCGCAAAGAATACTCGTGGATTAGGCCTACAGGGGATACCACAAAAAAACGCGCCTACAACTCTACCTTGACGGTGGTGTGGAAAGGAGTTCAATGGTAATATTATATTGGCTAAAAAAAATAACAATTTAAAACATAATAATAAAATAAAATACTACTCTAAAAAAAAATTTACAGCAATTTTTCAAAACCTACCTTCTACTTACCTCCTTCAGTAACGCTAAAAAATCAATAAATACGAACCGAATGAAAAAAATAAGTAGGTCAAATTGTTCGTTAAGAAATGCTCCATAAAAAAGCTAACAAGCATTTTTATTGTAGGATTTGAAATTTCAGAATTATCTCGTCTTAAAGTATTTAATCTCCTTATATTTCGTCTTTTTTGCTCATAATTTTTTTATTATTGATCTTATGCGAAAAAGTTATTAACATTATTATAGATAATTGTATAAGCTACAAAAAATGCTCTGTACAAAATTTTTGTCAGCCTCGCGGTCACGGAGATAAATTAAAAAATAAATTACACCCTTAATTTCAAGATGGCGGCCGAAAGACAACACTCCCAGACCTGAAAACTCGGTTTTACAATCATGGCTGACCCCCCTAGGATACAAAAAAAATCGCTGCCTACCCAAAATGCACGGTTACCCTATTTTTTAGCACGCTTTGCTTGGACTAAATATTTTGAAATACAATTAAAAATTAATGTAACGATAATTATGCAATTATTTCCTAGTATCTTATCGTAAGGTGAATATTTTATAACTACAACGAAAATAACAGAGATGTCGGTAATGTAGAAATAATCACCACAAGTTTCATTTTGATAGGATTAAACCCGCTTTGGACAATCTCAAGTAATTTTATGGAAATAACTCGTTTTGCTCAAACTGGTGTACATTGCATTAGAGGTGTGCTTATCGATACATAAGCCGTATCGATACAAGATTGCGAATATCGATTTTATCGATACAAAAAGGCGGCAATTTAAAAATTACATTATAATTTTTACATCGTTCAAAACTTTATTAATCACAGTTTATAAATGACAAAAATATCTTGTTTATAATATTTTATTTGAACTATACAGGGAGTTCATTTTAAGTGGCGCACCATTGCTAACTCGAGAACTATAAGAGCTACGAAGTTGGTTAAATTAGCAAACAATTTCTATTTTATATGACTACTTTAATGAACGAAACAAAAAAATTTTTAGACCAGTGGTTCTCAAACTACGGGGTGCAACTTTCTTATTTAAAATGGGGACCTATTTTTTTTATTTGTTTATTCGATTCAGTATTTTTTTCTGAATCCAACGAGATATTAGTTTTATACCCTTGCAGAACAAAAACATAAGAAAAACGCTATTGAAAATTATGATAATTTAATTAGAATCTGATTGTTAGTTAGTGTTTTGGCAGAAAAAAATTGAATATTTTGTTTCATATTAATTGTTAGTGAAAAATATTCTAGTATACTACACTGATCAGACCAAATAAGGTCGAAACACGTGTCAGTAGTTACCGCCACCTTACACCCTACTGAGTGCTTAGTACCCTGAACTCATACACTCAGTAGCGGTCCTGATCTTCTGATTAAAATCAAAAAATCTTTTTCATTACCAAATAACAATTAATATGAAACAAATATTCAATTGTTTTCTTCCATAGCACTCTTGTAACAATCAGATTTTAATTAAATTATTATTATGTCAGGGTATAAAACTAATATCTCGTTGAATTCAGAAAAAAATACTGAATCGAAT
Source organism: Agonum fuliginosum (assembly GCA_947534325.1). Lineage (NCBI taxonomy): Eukaryota > Metazoa > Arthropoda > Insecta > Coleoptera > Carabidae > Agonum > Agonum fuliginosum. The sequence continues at coordinate 24,638,257 of OX384037.1, read as the reverse complement.
AAGCGAATAAAAAAAAGTCCCCATTTGAAATAAGAAAGTTGCACCCCGTAGTTTGAGAACCACTGGTCTAAAATTTTTTTTGTTTCGTTCATTAAAGTAGTCATATAAAATAGAAATTGTTTGCTAATTTAACCAACTTCGTAGCTCTTATAGTTCTCGAGTAAGCAATGGTGCGCCACTTAAAATGAATACCCTGTATAATGGAGTCTTGCTCATATTAAATTATTTTATATCTAAAGCAAACATTTGTGTAAGGCTTCATTATAGATTATAATTATGCCTTATAAATAAATAATAAGAAAAAATAAATAAATTGAATTCTACATATTGGAAATTGGAAGGAATTTTTAAAGTCATTATAATAATAATAATTACTTAATTAAGTATTGTTCGGTATATTTTAATTTAAAATTTTGCAGGTAGAAAAAACTGACCGTTTCAGAAACGTCGTAATTCAAAAATATATAGAACTATACCTTAATAAATAATTTTTATTTTAAATTAGATTCTCTTTAGGTTGCAGTTTAAGAAAATTAAATTATCAACCAATGATGTTGATAGTTTTGTTCTTTTTACCTCTCGCCTCATATTCTATAAGAGAGGTATTGTAATGGGTCAAAATTTTCGAGTATGAGTTTTTGGTGGATAAGCACGTTTCAGGGTCTCTACAATACGAATTTACTATTTTCACGATGATGTCTGTGTGTGTGTGTGTGTGTGTGTGTGTATGTTTGTATGAATGTATGGACTGACGATTTTTCGTCCACGATAACTGAAAAAGTATCAAACCTTTAATAACCAAATTTCATATTTAAGGTTTTAATAAGGATCTTAACACCGGATAACATTTTGGAAGAAATCCGCAAACCGGAAGTAGTACTTTTTGAAGCTTGATTAAGTTTTCTTTAAATATATTGGTAAATTATTTATTTATGACAATTTTTGCAATTAAAAATAAAAGAAAATATAATTATCTATGGGTATAGTTAATTATAAATACAATTTGCTGAATCTGGTAGTATTTAACAATAAAATAAAGTACAATTTATTAATATTCTATCTTGTTGTCCATGATATGAAATTTGTTTCTACATAAAATTTGAATTTCTCTGACAGTGACAGTACAGTTGACATCTTTTGCTTTCATCTTGGTTTACATTATCGTTTACATCTTACATGAACATGAAACTATTAAAATGTAAGTAAAACTATTTATTAGATTAGTCTCGAGATTAGTAGAATAAGCAGAATTAGGCGAGAGGTCGTGTACTGGCCACAGCAGATTTTTTCAGAAATAACAAGCCCGGTTTTAGAAAAAACTCGTTCGCAAGGGACAGATGTAGCAGGCAACGATAAATATTGTTGTGCCAATACTTTTAAGCGGGGAAAATTTACTTTGTTGCTCTTCCACCATTGCAATACATCCTGTCTTCTTGCGATGACTGGAGAAGCAGTATAGCGTTGTAATTCAATAATGCATGACATATTAGTTTGATTATGTTGCACTGCTATATTAGCAAGTTTTTTATCAAATGATTTCCACAAATCATTTTCATCATTGTTTGCATCCTGATCATCATCATAGTTTTCATTAGTGTTATCATTTATATAAATATCTTCCATTTTAGTCAGGATAATTCTTTTACATTTATTTATTTTTACCTTCCGCTTACCTGTAAAGGAAGGTATTGGAATCATGCAAAAAATCGGGTTGTGAGTTTTAAGTAGATGAGCACGAATTAGGGTCCTTACAACTCATTTTTTATAGTTTCTCGATGATGTCTGTATGTATGTGTGTGTGTGTGTGTGTGTGCGTGTGTGTGTATGTGTGTGGTTCGGGCCGATGCCGGATGTTGCATAACTCAAATACGAATTACCCAAAAATTTTGATATTTGGTATTTCACAATTGTATACGAATAGGAAGAGCTCATTAGATTTTGGTACCAATATCTTCACCGGAAGTGATATTTTTTGAAGATTGAAAACGATAATTGTCAAAAATTTATATAAATTTAGATAAATATAGTATTTATTTGTAATAAGAATAAGAGGCAAAGTTATTTGCAACTTACGTTATAAAAAAAATTGTCTTTATCTGGTTGCATTAAAGAACTGCAGTAAAATTAAAAAAATAAATTTATCAAATAAAACGTTGAAATCTTGTAATCCATGTTCGGTTGATTTTTGTTTCTGCATAAAAAATATTGACAGATGAGACGGGTGACAAGTTGGCATACTAGCGCTATATAAGTCATAAGTCAGATATTAAATGTAGTAATTGAACGGAGGATGGCTTCAACACAGAAGAGTTTTCGTGTGAATGAATCTTTTGATTCGGGTGGTACTAATTTCTGTGTTTGAATATTTTAGATTTTTATTTCTATATTTTAAATGGGCACCGGATTGTACGTATACATTTCTGTTTAAAGTGGAGATATGGCGGAAGATTGTGTGATGGCCACGTCAGATTTTTTCTTCTGATGTAAAACAAAAATTTTTGAATCGGGGATCCAAAAATGTAGCCATTAGTAAAACTGGCATATCTTCGTATTTTGGTAACCGTCTTCCCAGTTGTACATACAATGATTGTTTCACTCCATTTATAAATGGACCAATATCTTCCATACAACTTACTTCAGCATGTAAACATTTGCTGATTGGTATTATTTTGGATGCTGAGATAAATTTTTCCGGCGACATTTCGCGTGTAGCCGTTTCAAAGGGTTTTAAAATTTTAATTAATTGTTCTGTAGTTTTGCACTCATCGTTTAATATGGTAGGAATATCTTTTATTGTTCTAGTGTCTAAAGAGCTCAATACCACTGGTAGTATTGATTTTAATTCCAGTATGCTTTGTAACATATAGTGTGTTGAGTTCCATCTCGTAGGTATTTCTTTTTTTAATGTTTTTGGAATGAGCTTTAAATCTTCTTGATATTTTTTCAAAAAGCTTGCAGCGTACGTACTTGATTTCAAGATGTGTACAATTTTTCTAATTTTTTCCAAAAACGGTTGTATTTCTACTGATCTTAAACTATCTAATACTATTAGATTAAGTGTGTGGGCAATAGCACGGTAGATGAAAGAAATCCACCGTTTTTAATGGCTAAACTAATATTAGCTGCATTATCGCTGACAATACTTTTTACTTTTTCCGACATTGACCAATCTTTCAAAGTTTGTTTTAAATCTTCTGTCAAATTTTCTGCCGTATGGCGTAGTGGAAAGTATGGCATCTTTAAATTATAACTTTTTGTCTGTAGTAACGTGCACTGTTAAGTTTTCCAAAATAAGTTCTTTTTTAATTATATCTTTAAGTTCATCATACATTTGAAGCAAACAATCTTTAACTGCTCTTCGTGTTGGCATTGAATACCGATTGTCTAAAATACTTACAAGTGAACAGAAACCAGAATCTTCAACTACCGAGAAAGGTTGTAAGTCTGCTGCAATCATGTATGCTCACGACAGTGAGTCACTCACTTGACAGACTTGTAACATTAATATTTAGTAGTTGTTATTTTCGAATTTTTTCAACAATGTACAATTTTAATTATAGAACTAGTCAATCTGTATTGTATGCATTAAGAAATAAGACCAACAATGTTGCTCTGATGATGATTTAAAATAAATCGAAACGTTAGCGGTTCTTGAAGTGTTTTAATCATAACACCTATCCAATTTCCAACGATTTCATCCTCAAACCATCTCAACTGGACACGAAATACTACAACTATACAGTAGAATCTGCGAAACAGGCGAAATACGTCATCATTTAGTGAAAAACCTTATTACATTTAAATAACTGAAACGACAACAAAATTTGTATGAAATGTGCACAGAAATTATTAACAATAAGTTTTATAAATATGTCCACGAGTTACATTACCATAATATTATATTATTTTATCATTAAATCATTTAGTTACATTTTTGATGGCAATTCTAATGTATCTACCTAATAATTTTTTAACTTGCATACCTCATATACATCAATTTTAATCTTAATATTTTCATGAAATTACATCGATACTGGAATTTAACAAAACATGTTGGATATTGACCACAAACTATGCTTTCAACTTTTTGCTTCTTTTTTGGAGCTACAAAGTAGACAAACACATAAATAACAAAAATTGGAGGTACTATCGCAACTTTGGAGGAGGTTTAAAATAAAATTTGTGGCCAATACCCAACAATTTTTTATATTCCATCTACTTTATCAGCCAAGAAATATGCCTGCAAATAGCATTTACTAAGATTATTGTTTCTATATTATTTATTAATTTAATGAAATATATTCTTCCCAATGAAGAAAATAGGACTAAAATAAAAGAGTATTTGACGCAAACATTTGTCAATAGAAAAACTAAACTAAAATCTTTGTCGGAAATATACGAAAAGTATTCTAAACTTTTTGAATACGGTGGAGAAATGGTATGCGCCACAGTGCCACTAATTACTACAAATTGTGTTATGTATGTTGTTACGTGTAGATTTGTATCTTTAATCAAAACTAGGCTTTCTTTAGATTTTTCTATATTTCGATCTACTTCTATTCTCTTTCCGCTATCTATTCTTTTATATTTCTCTTATCACCTGCAATATGCAATGAGCTATAACATTAAATTCATTTTTATACTTACCAGTTCATCATATTAATTTCTTGTAGTCATATTTAGTATTTTGTTTTAAAATTATGTTTACATTTTTTTTTAGGTTATAATAAATAGAAATGACAGCGCATTGTACATTTTATTTAACTTTTATTTAACAATTTAGTGACATTTAGTCATAACACTGTGCCGACATTGCCGAGGTAAGGTCATATCTTCTTTCTCTGTCTCTCATACTATAGTGTCCATCTCCTGTCTCTCTTCCCAGATTCTTCGCTGTCGCTTTCTGTTCTCGCGGCATTTTCAAATTATACGCACTTCTGATTTAATTTCTCTATCTCTCTCTATACTACCTTTCCTTGCAAAAACCTGGCAATTTGATTCCGCAAATTGCAGAATTATGCAAGGAGACGCGAGTATTAATTTGGACGTAAAGTAGAACGGTTTGGTGCCATCTGAGAAAACGGAATTCACCGGAATCAGTTTTGAATTTTATTTTCAACCCTTTGGGGAATAGTGTTCCAGGAATTTTCTTATTTAATTTTTCCGTACCGGATTTTTCGTCGATTTGCGCGAGTGCGTAATTTTGTGACCGGACGGAAGAAACCCATTTTGGGGATTAACTTTTCCTTGTGGCGACCAACCTTGTTGGTATTTGAAGGCGTGTGAGGCTGCTGACTACCACCTTCCAGCATCACCCACCAAGCCCTCCAGTCTTGTGACCGGCCCTTCCTACCACCCTAGCGTCCACATCGGCAACCACCAGGCAGATAAGTGAAAGTTTACATTAACTGTCCCTCTCGTCACCCAGAGGACTGATTTAGTGTGTGGCCCTTTTTGTGAAGTGCTGTGTTTGGCCCTTCATCTCAATATTAATTTATTGTGAGAGACATTCTTCAGCGAATTTAGATTGAGAACCTTCATTTTCTTTTTGTCGAGTATTTTTAAGTTAATTAAATTTAATCTGATTTAGACCCTTTATTTCTCTTTTTGTATTATTTTGTGTTGTGCGAATAGTCCCTGGTTTACGCCCTTAGTTTTCTTGTTCTTTTCTAACCGTTATTTTTGGTTGTTTTTCTTGCGCCTGCGCCGTACGTCGCGAACGTTCTGTGTTACCAAAATCCCGCCATTAGTTGTAAGTCGGCTGGCCAGATTCGACCCTTAGGGCTCTTGTAGTACTCATTGGTTTCGGGTGAGGTTCCAGAAGGGAACGATTTATTGTAGCAGCGCCGCGGAGTTTAGTTTAGCTTTTTTTGGAGTGTGGCGTCTTGGATATCCGCACAAGATTTACTCATTTTGTTATCGACGTTGTAATTGAAGACAAGTTTAATAGTAACCAGATAGTCATACCAAGTTTGAGTTTTACTTGAAAAATAACTAGCCCTATCTGTTTCCTGTCCCAGTTTGTTTTTCAGGGCTAGTGTAATTTAGATTCAGGCTTTGCAGCACTGGTAGTCTACTGGGTGAGGATGACTACGCGACTACCTGGCGCCCTTTACCGAACCACCCCTCCCGCTGAGGAGCCGGCAGCTTCACCCGCGTGAAGTCGAAATCTTCCGTTACAATGTATTTATTCTAACTTGTATTATTTCAGCTGGAGAATGAATTTAAATTACTTGTTGGGGAAAAAGATGATATTTTTGTAAAATTTCCCCCATATACAAGAAAAATAATTGAATATGCTACTGGAAAACTTAACAGAAAGTCGCTCTTTGCTGAGGAGTGATAGGAGTTTTAAGGGATGGCCCACATAAATATTATTAGGTAACAAAACTACAGTTGAACTAAAATAATACCCTATGCAACAAAGAGAGAAAAGCAGTCTACGACTCGTAGCGAGATATAAAATCGTCAGCAGGATGATAAACATATGTTAAACAGAGCAAAATAATATGATAAATAATTAAGTAAATATAGTAAATAATTGAATTTAAAATAATGCAAATAAAAAGTTACGTAAAATATAATCAAAGAAAATTTAGTAACTTTTAACCAATATTTAACAAACACCAAATTGAGAAAAACAATACAATTTAAATTCGTAAATTTTAACCAATATTTAATAAAAACCAAATTGAGAAAAAACATACAATTAATACACAAGAATATAAATCGCATAATAATTATGTAGGTTAAGCAGAATATACGGTTAAGCAAAATGAGCAAAATAAAAGTGTAAAAGCAATAAATTGTGCAGGTTACTTACAAATATGCAGAATTACAAGATATAAATAATGCGGTATATAATACAAACTTCATTTGAGAAATATTGTCCAAAATGGTATCAATGTGTGATGCGTTTCAAATATGGTTTGTAGCTAAAATAGTAATTGATTCGAATTTTGCAGCACTAATATTTAAAAGCAGAATGCGTAAATTATTTATATTTATATAAACTTTTAAATATTATTCAACTTTGAGACCATGTGGTCGTAAAAAGCACTATAAGGTTTAAGGTTAAACGGAGAAAAAAATGTTATAGTTACAATTTTCTTTATTAGGTTCACTGAAAGCTATAAAATTATTATGCTTGATTTTGCCCTCCATCAACACCAGAAAAAAACATGCTAAAAATAGATACAATAATTATTAAATTCATCAACGAAACGTAAGGTTGAATCTTTAGCTTATTTTATGAGTTTTATAAGACGATGTAATGTCGCACGAGCGAAACGAGAATTGTTTCAAAGAAAAATGTACAACACGTCTTTTAAAAGAACTAGTTACATAAGGCGCGTCCACATAGCTTATGCCATACTATGCCAAAGCTATGTGATGAAGTTGAACATTACATATATTTTGTACCTACTTAATGTTAAAAGTAGGCGATATGCGTTCATTTTTTGTAGATAAAGAATCACTTTAACAAATGTAGATAAAGTAAAATTTGAGTAGATAAAATAACATTTGAGTAGATAAAGTAAAATAAGAATATTTTTACATAAATAAATTATTATTTAACAAGTACAAAATAAAATAATATAATTATTGTACACGATGATAAAGAGTTTTTATAAACTCATGAAAAATTGTCTAACTAACTAACATATTTCACTTATCGATAAATAATGATCTCTTTATCGTCTTGTATAATAATAGTAATTTATTATACAAGACGATAAAGAGATCATTTATCGAAAAGTGAAAGATGTTAGTTCACGAGTGACGAAGGAACGAGTGGGCTATCTTTCACGTGTCGATAAAGACTCTTTATCGTCGTGTACAATATATTATTTTATTTTGTACTTAATGTTAAATAATAATTAATAGTAATTTATTATACAAGACGATAAAGAGATCATTTATCGAAAAGTGAAAGATGTTAGTTCACGAGTGACGAAGGAACGAGTGGGCTATCTTTCACGTGTCGATAAAGACTCTTTATCGTCGTGTACAATATATTATTTTATTTTGTACTTAATGTTAAATAATAATTAAAAGTTTATTTCTACATTAAAATGTCAACTCGCTTAAATGTTTTAAAACATCATAGTTGGTGTACGATCGCGTTAGCAATGAACGTTGTTTTGTTACTTTGTTTACTATTTCTGTCAACATTTAAAAATTTGCACAAAATGAATGTTGATGCCACAGTAAATGAAGAAACGGCAAAATTATTGCCTACAAAGTCTAAACAGTCATATGAAAAAGAATACGAGCTATTTCTGAAATGGAAGAAACTAAATAATATTGAAAGTACCACAAATGAAAAAACACTTATAGCATATTTTGGTGATAAATCAAAACGATCAAAATCTTCATGTTTATGGTCAATGTTGAAGAAAACACTACTAGTACATGAGAAAATTGATATATCCAGGTAAACTTACACATCGTTCAATATTATATAATTTCTTACAACTCTGTAGATAGCTGTATTTATTTATTATGTACCTTCTAGGTATAATCTCCTTATTTCAATACTAAAAAATAAAACAAAAGGTTACAAACCCAAAAAATCACTAGTATTCGACAGAAAGGACGTTTTGAATTTTTGGCAAGAAGCTTCTGATGATGATTATTTATTAGAGAAGGTGAGGTCCGGGCGAGGTTGTCTGCAGGAATTTTAATTTAATGAATTACAGGTTATTTCTATAATGGGGATTTTTGGAGCCTGTCGGAGTTGTGAGTTACATGGATTAACTCTTGAGGACGTCAATGATCGAGGTCACGTTGTAATGGTTAATCTTCGTGATACCAAGACATGTGTGGATCGTAGTTTTGGAATTGTCGGCAATGAAAATAGTATTAATCCTCTTGATATAATTAGAAAATACATGTCTTTACGTTCTGCACATGTGACCCACAATTTCTTTTTTATTAATTATCGGAATCACAAGTGTACGGTACAGCGAGTTGGCATAAATAAGCTGTATAAAGCACCCGAAAAGATAGCTAATTATCTAAAGCTTGATTCACCTGAGAAATATACAGGTCACTGTTTTAGAAGATCATCGGCAACAATTTTGGCCAACAGTGGAGGTGATCTCTTAAATGTAAAAAATATTGGTGGCTGGAAGTCATCGTCTGTTGCCGAGTCGTATGTGGAACAATCCGAAGTTACAAAAATAAAAGTGTCAGAAAAGATCCTCGTTGGCGTGCAAGGAAATAATACTAATAATATAGGCACTTCGTGTTCCAAACGTATGACAATGGGTAGCCTAAATATAGAACATATTGAAAATTGTACAATTGTAATGTCATCAGATAAGTTACCTGCTTGAATTTACTAATTCAAAATAATGTATTGTAGTTAAATTAAACCCATTAAACATTGTTTGCACAAGATATTTATTATTATTCAATGTTGCCAACTGTATATTATAAAGTGTAGATAAAAGTCTACTTTATCTACCCTCGATGTTAAAGTAATACTTTATCTACTGAAAATGAACGTATAAAACCAACTTTTAACATTAAGTACAAAATAATAGTAATATTAAATTGGAGTTGAAGAAATTTATGGTTGATCCAAAAATTGAGATATGAGGAACCTGGGGTTGGCTTATATACGCATAGCATGGCATAAGATATGTGGCCGCGCCTATAGAATTATAATATAGGTATTCTTATGTCAAACTACTTAACATTTTTATATTTTTATTTAGGATGATGATAGACCAGTTGCTATCTTATCTGCACTGTCAAAATTTTTTGAAAAATTTATATATAATAAATTGTACAATCATGTTAAATATGTTATATCTGAATATCCAAATGGTTTTATTGGTAAAAAGTCTACCGTTACAAATTTACTAGTTTTTCAAAATGTGTAGCAATTTTTTTGCTACCACCCGGTATATTCCTTACCGCTTCCTTACTTGTCCACCAGAGTACCAACCACATTACGCTGCAACGAATTTGCGAGATCTCTGTCTCTCGCATAGGGACAGTGGACCCGGACGGTTGTGTGAAAAGTTTTGTCTAAAGAAGCCATTTTGAGCACATGTTAACGTAAATTTTCTTTAAGTAGTTTTCTTGCAATAGTTTTTTTTATCAACATATTACTGTAAGTACTTTTGTCTTTAATTTCACTAAATAATTCATTCTTTTATTTCAATAGATTTGAGGTTTTACATTTTTGCTGGTTCAATTTAATTGTGTCATTTTCTTAGAGTAATATTTTTACTGTAGTTTTTTAATAGTTTATTAATTTTCTGCTTCTTTTGGTAAATTATTTTCACCGCCGCACGGCTGTTCCTATACAGGGCAGGGCTCAAGTTTTTTTTTTTTGTACGTATAACGTTTTTTTTATTGATCCCGTTTCATTGTAATTTTCATTATTAGAGTAAATTAATTAAATTTAAACTTAGTTCCATATAATTTTTTTTAAGTAATAGTAAGTCTGCTTATTTCTGTCCGAGAACACATCCAAAGTTCTCCAGTCCTTTGTTAGACCACGGTGTGGCTAACTTCAACTTTGTGAGTATACTTTTTTGTAATTCTGTTTAATTTTCCGAAAACATTACCAACGTTTTCCAGTCCCTCGCGAGACCACCGTGTGTTTCGCTTCAAATTTGTAAGTAATCCTTTATTAGTAATTCTGTTTAAATTTGAGAATTTTACAACCAGTCATTCTCTCGGTCTTCAACAAGGATGCTGAGACACCTTGTATCATTTTATTAGAAACCATTAATATAGTAGTGCAGTGTAATTTATTATTGTATTTTTTTAAAAATTTCTATTAGCATTTTTATTCATATTTAGTAATATATTTTCATATTCGGTATTTTTAGAGTTAATTTAAAATTGTTCTTTGCGTCACTCATTAAATCATTGGATGAATGTCTGAGAGTATGCAGCTGCAGTTTTGATTCACAGGTGTGATTTTTGTATATTGGCGGATTGCGTAAGCCCTAAGGGCTTCTTGTTAAATCAAAGCCGTGCGATTGTTGTTACCAAATTGTCTTTTACAATTTTTGGTTTGTGATTTAGTAAACTACTGTTTTTTTGGGTATTGTTAGTAGTTACTAAATTAATATCGTACGTATTTGATTTGCAATTTACGTCGACATTTTTTTCTTATTATAATTGAGTAACCGGTAACTTTCTCAGCTGCAATTCATCTACTTTTCTATTTTTTCTACTTCTTCCTTCCTGCTTGCGTAAAGTCATTTGTATAATTACTTTTTTTGATTGATTTAATCTCCGTTTAAAATAATTTTCGGCGCTTTACTTTAACGACTTTTTTTTTACAGCTGTTGTACTTACATTGATCTGTTGGAATTTAGCTTAACATTTTTGTATTTTTTTTATTGCCGTTTACTTCTTTCAGTGTGATACCCGCTACTAGGGAACTATAGTTCAACTAGTGTGGACAATTGTTAGAGTGAACCACCACACCGTCTGGAGGGCCTTGGCGTCATCTATCTACCACGTTACCTCTGCATCCATCTACGCCGGACCAAGCTACGCGAGCCGTATTGTTTCTGCAATCTTCACGACTTCCGCTTTCCCATCCGTAGGACTGGTTTACAATTCAAAAAGCTGTCGTGCCGTATTGTCCGAGCCTCTGCTAGCGAAAGTGGTCAACCAGAGTAGACACTACTACTGCTCCACCTGGATCCTCGACGTGTTCTAGCGTTCTCGGTTCACTCAACAAGCGTCCTCCTAGTTGATAGAAGATCTTAGCTAATCAAGGTAGCGCTGGGCCTAAAGAAGTAGCCACTTTACATTTAACTTGTTTATGCAATCCAGCGGATTTAATGTAAGTATATTTTTTTTAGTATAAGTCTTTTCTGTCAAAACTGTATATTTTTTTTGTAAAGCTTCATATCTACATTATTTTATATTTATATTCCAAATTCAGATTGTTTTTGATCATGGATTTTTTTTTGCATTTCAATAAACCTGAGTTTTTCTGTTTCAATCTTTACTTTATTTTCTCACATGCTTATTGGTGGCATGCCTTATTTTATTTTAAACCAATTGGCGCCCATTTCTTCCTCAAATCCCAATTTAAGAATCAACCCGAACCCGATACACTTTCCACAAGTGTATTTTAGTTTTTCAATTCCAGGGCCTGAGCTAGGTAAGGACTTGAATGAAATAAAAAATATAAACACTGTCACCCAACGTGTGGGGCCTGATTCCTAAACTGGATTTGATACTCTACTTTCTCTTTTCTTTTACTATTCATTATCATTCATATATTATATTACTTGTTATTAATATTTTTTGTATTTTGAGGAAACATGAAACCGGAAATTGTCGACCACTTGTACCCGGACGAAGTTCAGTATGAATTACAAGTTAGAGGTGTGAATGAGGAAAATACCATTGGCGATATGATGAGGACGTTAAGAGGAATATGGATGTTGGAAAATGAAGGAAGTCCGCTTCAATTTGTCTTAAATTCACCAGCTTTGGATTCTCACGAATGCTATCAGAAAGTAAAGGAGTTGCAAGGTAAATTAACTGCACCAGATTTAAACCAATTAATGATTTCTAATATTCATAACCGAATTGAGTACCTTTATAATAGAATAAATAGATTACAGTCAGTTTACTCTACACCCCAGCTTTTAGTTGAAATATCAAAATTAAAATTACAATTAGAATCACATAAACAATCTCACCAGGATCCAAATTTAATATCCTTTTGTGAAAATTTACCTGCCACCAATCCTTTTCGCTCGTTTACTACTTTTCCATCTTATCGTTCTTCTGATAGCAGTGCATCATCAGTATCTTTTAATTTTGAATTAAACGACAAGAGTCATGAACAATCATTGTTCGCTCCTCCACCTGAAAAACCAGTTTTGTCATTTCAAACATCTACTGCACATACTCCTATCTCTGTACGAAAATGGAATATACTTTTTGATGGTTCTGGTAGTGTTAATGCGTTCTTAGAAAGGTTACATGAAATTGCTTTTTCTAATGGCGTCCTTAAGTCTCAATTGTTACAACATGCTAGTGAATTCTTTACTGGACCCGCCTTAATTTGGTTCCGTTCTATCCGTACTAATCTTACTACTTGGGAAGACTTAATTGTTCAGCTTAAAAATGCATTTTTACCTTCTGATTACGAATATGAACTGTGGGAGGAAATTAAGAACCGTACTCAAGGAACTGATGAGAAAGTTGAGATGTATGTGGCCGTTATGCGAAACCTTGTCTCGCGATTCGATCAACCACCAGACGCAAATGTCTTTCTTAATCTAGTACTGCGTAACTTACAACCGCGTTTTCAATTAGAATTATCAGTTTTACAATCCTCAAGTATTGAACAACTAATCGCTATTTGCAAAATGATAGAAACTACTGAATATAGATTGCGTAAATTTAAAAACCCGCCTAGCAAATCGGTTGGAATGATTGAACCTGAGTTGTCCACTTATCCTCTACGCTCTAGCACTTCCGCTCAACTAAGAGTCAATGAGTTGCGTCAGCCTTCAGCGTCAAATAAAACTTGTTACAATTGTGGTGCTTCTGATCACTTGGCTCCGGGTTGTAATAAACCTTTCAAACAACATTGTTTTTCATGTGGCTACAAAAATGTCACTCGTAACACCTGTCCTAAATGTCGGCCGTCAAAAAACGAGTAAAACCGTGTGTTTTCAGTCGATGCCACGGTTGGTCTTTTAACAAGGCTGAATCTTCTGAGTGGATGCAATGGATCAACAAAATTGCTATCTTTTGTAAATCACCTGAAATTGCTCCGGTCATTCAACATCCTGCATCTGACACTCGACCCTTCGTTAACATAAAATTCGGTAATATTCCTACCATAGCACTTTTGGACTCTGGTGCTAATGTTTCTGTTATTGGTCGTGCTGGTTTACATTTGTTATCAGCATATAAACTTAAAATTCTTCCAGTTTCTAACACCGACATTATAACTGCTGATGGAGCTTTCCAAAATATTGCCGGCAGTGTCTCTATCACCGCTTCTTCTTGCACTCGTACTTTAAAATTTTTAATTGTGCCATCTCTTCGTCATTCCATTATTCTCGGCATTGATTTTTGTACTAATTTTGGTATTAAACTAAATTTTGCGACTAATTCTTGGTCTACCACCGTACATGACGTGTCCTCTATCCACTGTCTACATAGTGCTAAAGATTTATCCGATAGTCAAAGTAGTACTTTAACTCAGGTAGTTAATTTATACTCTGAATTAAATTCAAAAACCCTAGGCTGTACACCCTTGTTGACTTACTCTATAGACACTGGCAATGCGTTGCCCATAAAACAAAGGTATCATTCTATGTCTCCAGCTATGTTAGAGATCCTCCACCAAGAACTGGATAAAATGCTGGATTTAGGTGTAGTGCGACCTTCTAAAAGTGCTTGGTCTTCTCCTGTACTTTTGGTGAAGAAGAAATCTGGCGAACCCCGTTTATGTTTTGATGGACGCAAATTAAATGCTGTCACCAAGAAAGACGCCTATCCTCTTCCGCTAGTGAATGACATTCTTGATCGGTTGCGAGATTCTAATTATTTGACGTCGATTGATCTTAAGAGCGCGTTTTGGCAAATTCCATTAGACGAACCATCTTGTGAAAAAACGGCCTTTACTGTCCCTAAACGCGGGTTATTTGAATTCACTCGAACCGCGTTTGGTTTAACCAATACTCCACAAGCTCTACAACGCTTGATGGATTCTGTTCTCGGATCCTTATTGCATGATTCCGTCTTTGTATACCTGGACGACATCATTATCAGTACCAAAACCTTTGAGGAACACATTTCAGTACTCCAGGAAGTATTCAACTGCTTAAAATCCGCAAACCTCACTATTAATTTAGACAAGTGCGAATTTTGCAAACCTAGCCTGAACTATCTTGGTTTTGTAGTCGATCAACAGGGCCTTCGCACCGACCCTTCTAAAGTTTCGGCTATTGCCAATTATCCTTTACCTCAGACTGTGACTGAAGTAAAACGTTTTATGGGACTTGCTTCTTGGTACCGTCGTTTTGTACCCCAATTTTCTTCCATAGCAGCCCCTGTTAATGCTCTTACCAAGGGCAAACGTAAGAAAAATGCGCTAACTTGGACTCCCGAGGCTTTAGATTCGTTTAATCAATTAAAAAATTCACTTGTCTCTGCTCCGGTTTTAGCTAGTCCGGATTTTTCCAAACCCTTTTTTATTCAAACCGATGCTTCTAATTACGGCATTGCTGCGGTCCTCACGCAAGGTACTGGTGATGATGAACATGCCATTTCGTATATGAGCCGTACACTTAACAAAGCCGAACGCAACTATTCAGTTACAGAAAAGGAATGTCTTGCCGTATTGTTTGGTATTGAAAAATTTCGACCTTATGTCGAAGGTACTTCCTTTTCTGTGATTACTGATCATCACTCTTTATTGTGGCTAATGCGAATGCAAGACCCTACTGGTAAGCTAGCTCGTTGGGCTGTTAAGTTACAGCAGTTCAATTTTCAATTAATTCATCGTCCTGGGAAGCAAAACGTCGTTCCTGACGCCCTTTCTCGTACTCCTCTAGAAGTTTCTGCTTTAGAATCATATCCTAATACTACGGACAAATGGTATGTGAAACTTAAACAATCTATAATTCAATCTCCCTCTGATTATCCTGGATGGCGAGTAGACAACGATGTCATTTACAAATTATTACCTCAAGCTGATTCTCCTAGTAATCTTTCTGCATGGAAAACCGTTGTACCTCGAGATCATCGCCTACATGAGTATCATGACGTTCCTACTTCTGCTCATTTTGGTATTTTTAAAACCTATAAAAAATTATCAGAACTTTATTATTGGCCACATATGAAATCGTCAGTTAGACGATATGTTTTAAAGTGTAAAGTTTGTCTAGCACAAAAATCTTCCAATTTACAACCTCCAGGACATATGGGTGCTAGTAAAAACATCCAATATCCGTGGCAAGCCATCTCGATCAATTTTATGGGTCCATTACCTCGTTCTTCATCTGGTCATCAATACATCTTAATTATCTCGGATTGGTTTACCAAATTTCCGCTTATATTTCCATTGAGACAAGCCACCTCCAAGTCGTTATGCACTATATTAGAGCGAGATGTTTTCATGCTGTTTGGCATTCCTCAAATTGTTATGTGTGATAATGGTTCTCAATTTATTAGTGCCGAATTTAAAAACCTTATTGATAAATATAAGATTCCAAAATTATGGTATAACGCTAAATACCACCCTCAAGTTAATTTTGTTGAACGCACTAACCGCATCGTAAAAACCGCCATTCGATCCTATCTACAGAACAATAATCATCGTACTTGGGATCAACACCTTTCTTCTATTGCCCAAGCCATTCGAACGTCTGTGCACGAAATCACTGGTTACACTCCGGCTTTTCTTAATTTCGGCCGTCATGTACCTCTTTCTGGCGCATTCTACGGCATACCTCCTGCTGAGATAAAATCCGACCATATTGCTTAATACGCCCATTCTTTAGATAAACTGCAAGATGTTTTCAAAACCGTAGAAGCTAAACTTAATAAATCACATCTACGTTCGGCTCAGCAATATAATCTTCGTCGCCGCCAGTTAGAATTCTTTGAAGGTGATCTTGTCTGGAAGAAGAACTATGTATTATCTAACGCTGCTCAACATTTTTCTGCTGCTTTAGCACCCAAGTACATTCCCTGTACTGTGCATAGAAAAATCCCCAAGTTAGTTTACCATCTCCATGACTCAAATGGTCAAGACGTTGGACGTTGGCACATAAAAGACCTTAAAGCTTCTCCTCCAGATCAAATCTCTGAAGATGATGCCCAGGAACCATAAAAATTTTGTTGTACAAAATTTTCTTTTCGTGGGGAGGCAGTGTAGCAATTTTTTTGCTACCACCCGGTATATTCCTTACCGCTTCCTTACTTGTCCACCAGAGTACCAACCACATTACGCTGCAACGAATTTGCGAGATCTCTGTCTCTCGCATAGGGACAGTGGACCCGGACGGTTGTGTGAAAAGATTTGTCTAAAGAAGCCATTTTGAGCACATGTTAACGTAAATTTTCTTTAAGTAGTTTTCTTGCAATAGTTTTTTTTTATCAACATATTACTGTAAGTACTTTTGTCTTTAATTTCACTAAATAATTCATTCTTTTATTTCAATAGATTTGAGGTTTTACATTTTTGCTGGTTCAATTTAATTGTGTCATTTTCTTAGAGTAATATTTTTACTGTAGTTTTTTAATAGTTTATTAATTTTCTGCTTCTTTTGGTAAATTATTTTCACCGCCGCACGGCTGTTCCTATACAGGGCCGGGCTCAAGTTTTTTTTTTTTTTTGTACGTATAACGTTTTTTTTATTGATCCCGTTTCATTGTAATTTTCATTATTAGAGTAAATTAATTAAATTTAAACTTAGTTCCATGTAATTTTTTTTAAGTAATAGTAAGTCTGCTTATTTCTGTCCGAGAACACATCCAAAGTTCTCCAGTCCTTTGTTAGACCACGGTGTGGCTAACTTCAACTTTGTGAGTATACTTTTTTGTAATTCTGTTTAATTTTCCGAAAACATTACCAACGTTTTCCAGTCCCTCGCGAGACCACCGTGTGTCTCGCTTCAAATTTGTAAGTAATCCTTTATTAGTAATTCTGTTTAAATTTGAGAATTTTACAACCAGTCATTCTCTCGGTCTTCAACAAGGATGCTAAGACACCTTGTATCATTTTATTAGAAACCATTAATATAGTAGTGCAGTGTAATTTATTATTGTATTTTTTTTAAAATTTCTATTAGCATTTTTATTCATATTTAGTAATATATTTTCATATTCGGTATTTTTAGAGTTAATTTAAAATTGTTCTTTGCGTCACTCATTAAATCATTGGATGAATGTCTGAGAGTATGCAGCTGCAGTTTTGATTCACAGGTGTGATTTTTGTATATTGGCGGATTGCGTAAGCCCTAAGGGATTCTTGTTAAATCAAAGCCGTGCGATTGTTGTTACCAAATTGTCTTTTACAATTTTTGGTTTGTGATTTAGTAAACTACTGTTTTTTTGGGTATTGTTAGTAGTTACTAAATTAATATCGTACGTATTTGATTTGCAATTTACGTCGACATTTTTTTCTTATTATAATTGAGTAACCGGTAACTTTCTCAGCTGCAATTCATCTACTTTTCTATTTTTTCTATTTCTTCCTTCCTGCTTGCGTAAAGTCATTTGTATAATTACTTTTTTTGATTGATTTAATCTCCGTTTAAAATAATTTTCGGCGCTTTACTTTAACGACTTTTTTTTACAGCTGTTGTACTTACATTGATCTGTTGGAATTTAGCTTAACATTTTTGTATTTTTTTTATTGCCGTTTACTTCTTTCAGTGTGATACCCGCTACTAGGGAACTATAGTTCAACTAGTGTGGACAATTGTTAGAGTGAACCACCACACCGTCTGGAGGGCCTTGGCGTCATCTATCTACCACGTTACCTCTGCATCCATCTACGCCGGACCAAGCTACGCGAGCCGTATTGTTTCTGCAATCTTCACGACTTCCGCTTTCCCATCCGTAGGACTGGTTTACAATTCAAAAAGCTGTCGTGCTGTATTGTCCGAGCCTCTGCTAGCGAAAGTGGTCAACCAGAGTAGACACTACTACTGCTCCACCTGGATCCTCGACGTGTTCTAGCGTTCTCGGTTCACTCAACAAGCGTCCTCCTAGTTGATAGAAGGTCTTAGCTAATCAAGGTAGCGCTGGGCCTGAAGAAGTAGCCACTTTACATTTAACTTGTTTATGCAATCCAGCGGATTTAATGTAAGTATATTTTTTTTAGTATAAGTCTTTTCTGTCAAAACTGTATATTTTTTTTGTAAAGCTTCATATCTACATTATTTTATATTTATATTCCAAATTCAGATTGTTTTTGATCATCGATTTTTTTTTTGCATTTCAATAAACCTGAGTATTTCTGTTTCAATCTTTACTTTATTTTCTCACATGCTTATTGGTGGCATGCCTTATTTTATTTTAAACCAATTGGCGCCCATTTCTTCCTCAAATCCCAATTTAGGAATCAACCCGAACCCGATACACTTTCCACAAGTGTATTTTAGTTTTTCAATTCCAGGGCCTGAGCTAGGTAAGGACTTGAATGAAATAAAAAATATAAACAAATGATGTTATCAGTGCTATAAACAACAAGAAACAAATAGATGTTATTTATACAGACATATCAAAAGCATTTGATAAGGTAAATCATTTTATTTTAGTAGAAAAGTTGAAGAAGTATGGTTGCTCTAATAATACAATAGTTTAAAAAAAAATCATATCTACATAATCGCAGTTACTCTCTAAAATACAACAACAATATTTCTGAAAGCTTAGAGCCAACTTCCGACATTCCTCAGGGTTCTTTGCTAGGACCTCTATTATTTGTCATGTTTATAAATGATTTGCCTCAAATGCTTTCTAACGTTAAGTGCTTATTATATGCAGATGACCTGAAATTGTACTTTGAAATTCTAGAAATATGATTTTATTTTAAGATCGTAGATCATATTTATTTGATCTAGATCAAATTCAAGATCCTTTAAAATAAGATGATCTAGATCAGATCAAAGATCACGTAAATTGAGCTAGATCAGTATTCTAGATCAGTCACAACTCTGTTCACGACTAATAAAATGTCCACACTAATTGAGTGATGAGCAGCCGACTTAGCTAGACGTGCTTAGTGTGTTCTGGCAACTTTAATATTTTTACACAGTAATACTTATTTTTGAGTGTACCTAGTTTCAACCGTTTTAACCGTTTTTTCTAATCAGCATAAAATTTATAAACTCACAATGTTAACACGTGACCACCACGATACGATCTCTAAAATGATCACTAAAGCGCTATCTGAATTAGGTGAAAACAAAAATTTCATTGAAATCATTGTGAAAAGTGTAACTACAGCTGTTCAAAACGTTTTTGAAGACAAGTTAAAAGTGCTTGAGGATGAACTAGCCCTTGTTAAACAAGAAAATAATGTCTTCAGAAATACATGCGTTACGTATGAAAAATGTGCGGATAATCTCGAGCAATATACACGCCGAAATAATTTGCGTATTTTCGGTCTGGAAGAAAAACCCAACGAATCCATTGATGCGACTGTACTAAACTTCTGCCGTGAAAAATTAAAAGTGGAAATTTCTGAAAGTGATATTGACCGCTGCCATAGAATAGGAAAACCAACTAAAAGTGCGATTCGTCCAGTAATAGTGAAATTCGTGAGTTACCGTACGAGAAGTAAAATCTACAAGGAGAAAAAGAAGCTCAAAGACTCTGGAATTACTCTACGTGAAGATCTAACTAAATTCAGGGTGGACCTCCTCAAAGCAGCATCAGATAAGTTTCATTTTCGTAATGTTTGGACAATTGATGGGCGTATTTTTGCTAATATTAAGATAGACGGAAAGGAAAAAAGACTACATATAAACAGTCTTAGTGATCTTGATCTCGAAATCTAAATGTATAAATTATATTTCTCGCACTCTTTATAAAATTATTATTAGCAATCTTAAACTGTATGTTCTTAAAGGTTAATTTCAGTAGCTAAGTCAGAACGTACTCAGGTCATTGATCTCACACAAATTTAGTTATTACTTGTTATCTTACCTGCTTTGTTTAATAAAGAAATTTTTCGTATAAATGTCAGATAAACCTGTTTCTCGTACACAGGTAGCTAGCACAGACACTAGTATGTTTACATTTGGTCAAGTGAATGTTAGATCGCTAAACTCTTGTTTTTCTAAATTTAAGGATTTTGTTTATGATCATTGTTTTGATATATTGGCATGGATATGTGACACTTCCCCATGTGATCTGTTTAAGTTAGATGGTTACAATTTAGTAAGTTTAGAAAGGCAACATAAACGTGGTGGAGGTGTTGCATTTTATGTTCACAGTACTTTGCAGTTTAAAGTTATGGATACATCTTTTGTAACTAGTAACAATATAGAACATCTATGGATTCAAACCACAGTTCAAAACCGTAGAATTATTTTTGGTGTTCTTTATAACCCACATGCAGATCATTATAAAGAACTTTGTGTTTTGGATTCCATATTTGCGGAGTTTTTAGTGCAAGCAGATTATTTAATTTTTTCGGGCGATGTGAATGTGAACTTGTTGGTAAATGATGCACGCTCACTGTATTTTCATAATTTATTGTCTGCATATGGTATGCATCAATTGATAAACAGTTTCACAAGACCAGCGTCAAAAGCTCTTTTAGATATAATATCTATATCAGATCAGTCTTTGTGCGTACACTCTGGAATTATAGATTGTTCGAGTTTTACCGATCACAATTGTGTTTTTAGCATGTTAAATTTATCCAACACAAAGAATGTTACAAAATGCTTCACTTATAGGGACTTCAAAAATTTTGATTCTTCAAAGTTTCTTCTTGATTGTGAATATGTTAATTGGAGCACTATTTTATCATTAAGTAATATTAATGAGAAACTGGATTTTTTAAATCGTAATATTATCGCTTTGTTTGATAATCATGCACCGGTAAAAACATTAAAAACCAATAAAAAATATTACACCAGTAATCAAAGTTATGCAAAAAAAGAGAGACAAGGCTCTTCTGGAGTATAAAAAATACAAAACAGTGGCAAAGCTCGATTATTATAAACAATTTCGAAATCTTACAACCGCAGCAATACGTAGAGAGAAACAAGCCTTTTTAGAATATGACATTAATAGCAATATAAATGATTCAAAAAAACTTTGGACTAATTTAAAGCGCTTAGGTGTGAACAACGAACCAGAAAATAATATTCCAGAAACACTGCTCAAAACGGATATTTACGGACAACACTTAATAGAAAAAGTTAGTTTCTCCAGTATAAATTTTCACTTAAAGCATTTTTATTCTAACAATAAATTTAGGGACCAACCAGGTGAAGCATTCAATTTCAAATGCATAGACAGTGATACCGTATGTAGTATATTAAGAAAACAAAAATCTAATGCTTTAGGAGCTGACGGAATTTCTTTAAAAATGATTTTAATTATTCTCCCTGTAGTTATTGATTATATAACTCATATCATTAATAGTTGTCTGCTGGAGGGAGTGATGCCTGATGAGTGGAAAGCCGCAATAATCAGACCCATTGCAAAACAAAAGAAATGCTCTACATTTGATGATTTGCGACCAATAAGTATCTTACCGGCTCTCTCTAAAGTCCTTGAAAGAGCATGCTGCGATCAAATCATGCAATATGTAATGCAAAATAATATTTTACCAGTTAATCAATCTGGATTCAGAAAGGACCACAGTACAAATACCTGTCTATTAAATATTATCGATACTTTGTTAGATAACTTTGACAAATCGAGAATATCGTTATTGATACAAATTGATCTTTCCAAAGCATTTGATATGGTTGATCACAGCATGTTACTGGCAAAATTTAAATATTACAATTTCTCTCCGAGCGCACTTTTGTGGTGCCAAAGTTATTTGGAAGGTAGAAACTTTACGGTTAATATGACCTCTAACTCTGAAACCAAAACCTCGTCAACTTTTGCCCTTCATTATGGTGTTCCACAAGGGTCTATTCTAGGCCCATTATTTTTCCTAATTTATGTAGCGGACATGCCCTCTGCCCTTAATTTTTGCACATTACACTCATATGCGGATGATACACAAATCATAGCAACTTTAGATCCTAATAATATTGTTGAACAGTGTAACTTAGTTAACCATGAGCTGGAACAGTTAGTCACCTGGATTAATGATAATGGCCTGATTATTAATGCCAGTAAATCGTCGCTGCTTATTGTAGGTCGTTGCAATGTGCCAAATATTTCTCTTAATGGAATAATAACGTAGTTCGTTTATTAAAATATTGGGTGTCCTTGTTGATGAAAATCTAAATTTCAGAGAACATTTAAATACAAAACTTATTGGTGCCAGACTTAAACTGCGACAGTTGTATACCTACAGACATGATTTATGCTCTCAAGTTAAACTACGTATTACTGCTGCGATAATCTTTCCAACAATAAACTATTGTGCTTGTACTTACGTTCCAAATCTTACGCAGTTAGATAAAAACAAAATTACTCTTTTACAGAACTCATGTTTACGATTTGTTTATGGTGTGCGTAAGTACGACCACATTTCACAATATCGAGCTTTGTCTGCTATGAAATTAATCGATGATCACGTAAAAATTGCATACCTCTGTCTCGTTCATAAAATTCGACTATCTGGTTCTCCTTCCTATTTGCATAATAAATTAGTTAATAAAGAATATAATTACTCTCTTCGAATCAAAGATTTGTATATTGTACCATCTTTTAACAAAAGCAAATTTAAAAGTTCATTTTCGTACTTAGCACCCTCACTATATAATGACATTCCGCAATGTTTGAAGTCCCTGTCTATAAAATGTTTTAAATATCATGTAAAAAATATGTTCTAATGTCTAAATTGTATCCAAAAACAGTGATTTATAGTAATGTATTAAGACCTAGATTGTATATTTTTTCTGAGCAACTAAATGATCTTGGTGTATATTTTTGCAATTCTATATGTAATTTAATATTATTGTATTTCATTCAAAGTATGGTTAGGTGGAAGAACAGCCTTGGCTGAACCTCGCCTTTGACTACAAGTCAATAAAGATTTATTATTATTATTATTATTAATTTGACCGATAGCTCGGACTATGTGTTCCGAGCGGCCAGCGAGGTCGTGTATTCGAATCCCACTGAAGAACATGGGCATTGTGATTGTCTAAAAATTTGAATTCTATGATTAATTGATTACAATGCAATACAATGTATCTGGCAATAGACTATGTTCCTGAAACCATGGGAAGTGTCCCCTTTAAAAAAAACATTTACTTAAAGCCTTTTTGCCTTTTTATTAGAAATAGATTCATAATACATGATGAGTTGCTGAAGTAGTTGGATGTTGTTGCCAAATTTACCGTCTTTGACTTGGTAACACTGGCACTGGTTAATCGAATCATTGTTAGCTCCAAATAATTTTAGCATGACTCGTTCGCCAGCATCTTTTATTTTACAATTAATTTTCTTTGCGGTAAGAGTTTTTAATAATGAAAACTAATTAAATAAGTTATAAATATATTAAATTTTATTTTTGGGTAAAATATTTAGAACAAATTTTTCGATCACACTGAAGCGAAGATTTTGATCCCTTAGATTCCTAGCGTATGATATATCATACACAACATATATACCACATTTTTACTGTAATTTACAAATAATTTGAGTGTAAATTATTTTGATAAGTGCTTAGTGATCATCTAATATTACTAAATCACACATCAATAACACATTTTTAAACAAAAACCTTATAAAATAATAAACTTTTACCTGTTGCTCAAATTATTGTAAACAACCAAATTTCTTTTGGTCTAATATAAATTAAAAATTGTGACTTAGACTTAACATTACGCTATATGTTACTACTAAATAATAAATTTAAATCTTTATGAATATATTAATACAATTTATACATCATATAATAATAATAATTTATTATTATTATTATTATCAGTGAGGAAATCATTAACCTCATAATAACCTTTTTTTATAAACATATCTTTTAACTTATTTTTAAAGCAGTTGAGTGACACTGTATGTTTTTAAGATCTGCTGGTAACTTATTAAACAATTTTGAGCCAATTGTTAAAGGATTATCTTGCGTCAATGTTAATTTACAAAGAGGCACAACAATATCAATTTTATTTCGTGTATTATAAGTATGAATGTGTTCATGAGTATGTAATGTCTCTATGTGTTCTTATAAATAAAATAACTTTATACATGTACAAGCAAGGACAATTCATAATATGCTCATTAATAAAAACATTCCTACAAGACGCAATGTAACCTAAGCTATACATATATCTAATTTTCTGAAGTTTAAACACTCTATTTGCTGCAGGTGAATTTCCCCATAGAATTATGGCATAACTTATAAGTGAAAAAAATTTAGCATAATAGAATGTTTTTACAGTTTCTACATCAGAGAGAGATCTCAACCTTTTAATCATGTAACAAATGGTCGCAAGTTTGGAACATAATTCACTAAGGTGATCTGCGTTTAAATTTTCGTTTACATTGAGGCCAAGTACTTTACATGTTGACACTTGTGGTAATGTTTGATTGCCACATTTAACATGATAACTGGCGTTACGCTTGATTGTGCTGAATTGGATTATAGATGATTTTTTCACATTTAATGTTAATTTCAGTAAGGTAAACCAGTTTGCAAGTTTATTTACCTGTGATGATAATATATTTATGTAATCAATAAGTGGAATTAAAATTGATATGTCATCAGCATAAGCCACAAAGTTATAAGTTATTAATTATTGATTTTATGTTGTTAATGTATAGGGAAAACAGTATAGGGCCAAGTACAGAGCCTTGGGACACGCCATGTAAGACTGCTTTCGGTTCAGATCTACAATTATCAAAATATAATTTGTTTTCTATTTGTACAACCAATTGGCACACGTACCTCGTAACCCAAAATTTGTAATTATATCTATTAATCTATTATTCACACAATCGAATGCTTTCGATAAATCAATAAAAATACCAAAGGTTTTGATGCCTTTGTTTAAATTATTGTAAATATAATTAAAAAATTGTACAAGTGCTGATGTAGTATCACGTCCTTTGCGAAAGCCAAATTGTTCACTGATAACTATTTCATTATTATCCAAAAACGATGAAATTCTATTCAGCATAATTTTTTCAAAAATTTTATGAAACACTGACACTATAGGTTTGTAATTCGACACGTCAATTTTGTTACCTTTCTTGTTTTAGACACATCGTGTCCTCTGTTGTTCATTTTATTATTTACTGGTTCGATTAACTCAGTTGCTTTAGCAGAAGTTGATTCTGAACAGTTAATTAAATTAGTCTTTGAGGTTTGCGTCTGCACTAAAGTAATTTGTCCTTGTCCTTGACATTGAATTTATAATGTTTGTTTAATAGGTTATTATTAATTTTATTTGTATTTGTAAGTAAAGATTGCACTGTATTCTCAATATTTACAATTTTTTCTTCTAGAACTGATACCGCAGTTGTATTTGTCAGTACTAAACTATCTTTAGTCATTGACATTAATTTCAGATTGTTTATTTAAGAGGTTATTATTAATTTCATTTGTAGTTGTAAGTAAAATTTGCACTGTTATCTCAATATAAGAAATTTTTTCTTCAATAGCTGTTACCGCATTGGTATTTGTCTGAGAGTTCAATTTTGAATTTATCAAATCTTCAATTCGCTTGAACAAATCGTTCTCGCTTGTCAAATCTCTATTAGCACATTGAACACTGCATAACCACTTTATTTGATTATTTTTTTCAAGTAATTTATGTTCAGTAGGTTTTAAACTAGTGAACTTAAGGTTACACACATTTTTACACAAACACGTTACACTATTTTCGGTACCAATTGCCTCATTACAAGAAGAACACAACTTATTTCCTGACGCCATTACTAAAAATATTATACGCCATAAGAAAAATAATCGTAAAGTTAGCAGTGGTTGGCGTATGATATATCATACGATGGGCGTGAATGGGTTTGTATATTGATTACATTTTGCCTGTAATCTTAAAAGAGAACAAATAAATATAATATAATAAAAACTAATATTCAATCAAAGAGAGCGATGCCAAATACGTCTTTAATAGAATTTAATTTTTAATCTGTTTGATATGTTTTTTAATCTTCTTTTTTTGAGAGTGTAAATTTAGCAGAAATTCCTTTGGATGATGTTCCAGATGTATCACTACTTACAGCAAGAGTTACAATGAGTGATAATCCACAAGAAATGATAAGGAATGAATTAAAGAACTATAATATTTTATCGCAGCAATTTTATGTAAGATGTGTTAATATACTATTAGATAATTATAACCACGACTATAAAAAAAGTGTTTTATAATAGACCACAGCAAATAAAATGATGTTCGAAATAAATATGTTTTGACAGTACCTACCTTTATTTTGGGTACACTAGCAACTGCTTTAGAAGAATAGACTAGACACCTGACCTGGGTGCCTATTCTAATTCATATTATCATTTTTTATTTTATAAAACTAGTGAAAGCTATTATGTCATTCATTACTCCATTCTTCGGCGGCAGAGCTGCTGAAAATAATTATTTTACACTTGGGAACCACAAAAAATGTTGTTACAGACAAATCTTCGTTATAATACAGGGCAAAACTAATTATTATTTAAAGATAAAATCTATTTAATGTTCTATGTACAATAAAAACTTGAATTTTATGTAATATAATAAATTCAAGAATTCTGTCTCGAGAGTCAATTTTTATTACTTTTTGATCAAATCTGTTACCTTTTTAAACTCCCGCTATTACTTTTGCAATTTGAATTGTGGCGACACTGCGAATTTCCATCAGCTGTGAAGAAAACATGACCAACCGAACGCAGTAACTTCCAACTCTAACCTCAGTTTTAATTTAGTGATTAGTGTTTATTTGCGTTAAAACAAAATTGTTTTTTATGTTACTGTCGGTGATAATAATATAAGATCAGCTTTTCATACTTATTTTTATTGACAGATAAATAACATACAAAACACTTAGTGCAAAAGTACATATCGTCGCCTTAATCTGCGAATCCCGTAACTCCATAAAATTAAATTTTACAGGTGGGACAAAAAACGTTTTTAAATTAAATTAGGCTTTTTTCTAAGTCTGTTGGACGAACGATTATTTGACAAAACACTTAATTTTTATATTTTACAAATTAAATAGTAAATAGGTACTTTATATTTATATATTAAATATCTATTAAATAAGGGCTATTATAATTTAGAGGAATATTTTAATGATAATGAGTAAATTCTCTCTCGGCCATCAGGGTTCGTATTTTATTATATTATATTGTATTTTATTCGTGACATGTTCCATATATGTAACTTCATATCGCTGTAAATAAATAAATATTATTATTATATATAATTGGACATACGTTATTTTCTGGCATATTTTTATAACGAACTTACGGGATTTTTGAACCTGTTAAAAACAAAAAAATTTAAACATAAATTAAGAACACTTTTATTTATATAAAGATCATTTAGCAACAAAATCAAGAAGTAAAATTATAATAACGACTTTTTGGGTGGCATAATTATAATATTTTTTAAATAACTGAAAAACTTAAATAATAAATTTTAATATAAAGTATTTGTACATAAAGCGAGTGTAAATAATTATTTAAAAGACAAATTTTCATAAAAACTATGAAATAGTATATTGTGTATCTAGTGCGCAAAGTAAGCAATTGTGCGAGGCGAGTTGCAGCCCGAGCAGTAGCGGCTCGAGGCCTACCGAGGCGAGCCGAGGAGGCCGAGGGTCGCTACGGCGAGGGCTGCAACGAAGCCAAGCGCAATTGCGCCTTTGCTCACGAGATGCACACGATATTTTTTGTCATTACTGCACAAAAAGTAACCTTTTGAGTGACCTTACTTATCAAAAGATAAAATGAATACTTTTAAAATTAATATGTATAAAATAAAAAAGTAACTAATATGTACCTACATGTAAAAGCATAAGAAACTAATTAGTAACAGTAAAGAAAAGAACATTAAAATATAAGAATAAAATATTATTGTCCATTAGATCCAATATCCAATGCACAATATGCACAATAGTCGACAGTAGAAACTATGCATAGAGAAGTAGGTACTACAGCTGTTCACGTGCTTGTAGTATTAGATTATCACGTGTGTGGCGCTAGTGCTACGCGCACATTTCGTGTCGGTAACTAGAGAAAACTGTGTAAGTGTTAAATTTGCGTGCGCAAAGTGAAATTTTGCGCACGCTATTCCCGCACGCTTGTACTTTGCGCACGCATTTTTGTCTAGTTAAAAAATAAGCCACTTTGCGCACGTAAAACAGGCACGAAAAAGGTTACTTTTTGTGCAGGTATGACAAAAATAATTTTTAATGCTTTTCTTTAATGATTGTAACTGTAAATATTTTTCGTGTTCGATAGATATAACGGTGGAAGCCGATCAAAATATCAGTTTGATTCTTTTTTCTTTACTTACTCTGTATTGTAGTTCGCAAAAATCCTCTGGATGTCTCAATTTGTAAAAAAGTGAACTATCTAGTAAATATTTTAAAGCTCGTAAGGGGAATGCGGAGAATTGTAATAACGGGGCAAATGTAATACTCGGCTATATCTTTTGTTTAGAACGTTAGTGCCATCAGTTGTAAAGAGTTCTGTTATATCTGTGTAACTATTATTCATCATTAAAATCATACTTACCGACATAACAAGTGGATAGAGCCAATTCTTGTTCTTGCTTACTGGAAACCTTGTAATGTAAATGTACGCATGTGGACATAAAAATTAGCTGCTACCAAACTTTCAACGTTATATGCTAGTTAATTAGTTTAGTAATAGTGATTTAAGGTAAGCATTATTATTTGAGATAAATTTTGTATATTTTACATAAGGGCATGCTATTATATCATATATTACATTCTAACAATAAATTTACTTGGCCTTTTGTGATGGACACAGACGAAGTCGAAGAACAAGATATAGTAATATTTCTACCTTACCCAATAAGTGACAAAGAATTCAATTTAAATTTGATGGAAACAATTTAAAGTGAGAACGAAGGTTTTTTGCAGTTCATAATGTTATATCTGTTTTACTACTATATTTTTCTTGTAATAATTACTTTAATTAAAATTTAACAGTATTGTTATAGTATACAAAGTTTATTGTTACTTATTAAATTAATCCCATTTCACTGGGAAAATGTAATTAATTTTTTTTAAAAATTGCTGCATATTTCTGTTTTAGTATTAAACGTGTTTTCCATAGTACTGTTCTATTCACATCTGAATTTAAAAACTACTGTGATTTTGTTTAAATTTTGCTAACATCTATATTAAAATTATTCGAGATTAGTTTGGAACTATTGAAAAAATAAGTTACAATTGTGAGTGGTGGCGGGGGAGCGTTGTGGAGGTCCACGAACTGCTGCTGTTGGCTCAGCTGGGCGCCGGCGTCGGTAACAGTGGGAACTGCGTGCGGTCGAAAGTGACACGAACCTGTGGCTGAGCTCCTGCTAGCCACGGGTTAACTGTGGGCTGAGGAGCAGGAATAAATGTTTGTTTTGTTTCAGGCTCACCTGTATTAATTTGTGTACCTGGGGTTGCGTCTCGCTGCTTCCTTCAGTTTCTTGGTGTAGGCTGGGCACTCTTTGTAGTTCGCCGGGTAGTTGCCGCCGCAGTTGCAACATTTTGCGTCCTATGTCCGGTCGGTTTTTGAGCAATCCTTTGTTAGATGATTTCCGGCGCATTTGACACATCTTGCGGCGCGGTGACAGTTGGAAGTAGCATTTCAAAAATTCTGACAGCGGTGACACTGAGTTTATTCTCGTGCCTTTCCCACTTGATTTTTGTATAACGTACATATTTAACTTTAGCCTGTATGTCACTCAGTGTCACTTCCGCGTTGGTGACTACTAAATAGAGCGGTCGATAATTGGCCCGCATAGAATAAACTATTTTAACTTGTAGAGAGTAGTTATCAACCAATGCTTTTTGAATCTCTTCTGCTGGGGGTACTGAATCCAGTCCTCGCAGTACGAAGGCGTGCGTTTTTTCTTCTCTCTCTGTGTATGTGTGGAATTGTGTCTTGTCTTCTTTTAATTTGGTAATTACTTGTTCTTTGTCTTCTACTTTATCGCAGAAGAGATGCACATTGTGTCTAGTAAATGTGAGATTAAAGCCACTCCCTACCATTTCCTGTATCATGTTAGTGAACCCTTTGTGATTTGTTGCGTTACCCGGTATTATAATCGGGGCTGGGGCTCGCCTCAGCGGTGTACGTTGTTGAGATTGAGTTTGTGTTCGTGTTGTCTCATTTTCATCGCTACTATCTCCACTGTCATTGTCTGTAAGTAGTGTAAATCTGTTTCTGATTTGTGTTGGTACAAAATCGCGCAATTATTTGTTCTGTAATTTTGTTTTGATTTTTATTTGTAACTGTTGATGTTTTTGCAGTGCCGCTTGTTCCCGTCATCGTGTTGCTGGCTGTATTGTCAGTAACTGCCTCTGCTCCGCTCAAGTTGCGTCTAGTGTCCGCTAGGTTGACCGTGGCGGTGTCTGTTATGCCGAGCACGTCTAGCGCGTAGCTACGTTCTGCGTCGGTAAGTTGGTTGTTTTTAACTGCGCTACGTCCGCTATGTTGCTGTTCGTTGTCCCTCGTACTACCGTTATCCTCGCGGTTTTTCAAATAATATTATCCTGGTATTCTGGACTATCTTCCGCCTTCCTTTTGTTTTTCTCATTACTCGCGTTCTCTTTCTCACAATCACTTAATTTTTCACCACGTGTTGATTGATGAACGTTTGAAATTTTTCACGTTGTACTTTTGGTATATTTACAATTTCATTTTTACTTACGATACTACTGTCACTATCAACTCACACTCATAGTTTCACTTCCATTATCACTTTCACTGTCATCTAAATTATCAGTCTTTTTCTTTTTTAGATTTGGGTCCGGGCTTAGAGCACATGCCCTTAACGCGCCGTTTGTATTTGTATACAATTCTGGTTGTATGTGAAGTTTTCCGTCTAGAAGTTATTCTCATACACGTATTAAATAATTAGATAAATCTATAACTTTTGTAAACTTTCAAGGTTAAGCCACATTTGCTAAGTAGAAGCTTAGCACCATACGCAGCACGTCCGACCTGTACAAGGTGATCCGTGCAACTGCCTTCAAAAGGGGGCACAGGTAGCTCACTGGAGAAATCAGGAATCTGATTTGGAGAGGCAGTTAGAGAACAATCACACTTGAAATAAAGTACTTTATTCACGTAAAGAAAATAAAATAAAATGAGCATAAATGATATAACAGCTATTGCGGAAGACGAGAGATTACGGCACGGGTCGGTACAGAACGGTACGGTTTTGTGTCAGCCAACGTTGACACACGGAACGGCGGATTTTGTGTGTCAGAAAACACCGACACACACGAAACGGCGGGTTTTGTGTGTCAGAAAACACTGACACACACGGACCGGAGGTTTTTGTGTGTCAGAAAACACTAACACACACGGAACGGTACTAACGGTGACTTACCGGAGTCGGTTGAATATCGGAACGAATGTCCTGCTCCTTGGTCTCAAGCACACACTTGGGGACCAAGAAGGCGAACACCTTCTTCGGAGAAGACAGGACTCACTGTCTCCAAACAGACGGCACCCACCGTCTGACTTACTCTGGCTCTGGACCGCTATTTATACTGGGATTACTAATTGTTTAAATTAAACCGATTAATTACTCTCAAAATGACCGTCGAAGTCGCCTAACTAAAAGTGAGGGGTGGTTTTTGTTTTTTCGTAAATACCGTGAAATTGGAGAACTTTTCCGCATCCTGTCTCGATACTAGTTTAAAGTACTTGAAATTACCTACAAAATGAGTGCTCTCACACTCTTCTATAATAAATTTTTTTCAAGCTGTATGGAGGCAACAAGGACAACGAGACTCTAAACTTTTATTGTTACAAGCGATTCCTTCAATCTGAAAAAATTCTTTCAATTTGGCTTCCCAACCACCTACTGAAGATGCGGCACGCCTACATGCGTATAGAGTTCAAGAGTGGAAAGGAAATTACAAAGATCCGGAAGACTGTGGAAAAAAACAAAGAGCGTTTATATGCCCGTCGCCTGCGAAAAAGATCCGGCACCGCCAAGTTTGCTGAAACTGATTACTTGCACCTGTAAAACTGGCTGTGGAAAGGCCTGTGGATGTCGAAAGGCTGGATTGAAATGTTCGCCAATTTGTGTAACTTGTAGCGGCAACGTGTGCAACAACATCGCACAATATTCTACCCTGGAAGAAGATGACGATTTTCTTAACGACGACAGAAACTTACCATCAAATCTTGAAGAAGATGGTGATAAAATAGAAGAGGATCGTGGCAACGCATTCGAAAGCGATAACGAATACGAAAAATGCGGAATAGGTCCATCCAAAAAGGCCAAATTGACATAAGTAAGTTGCAAGCATATTAACTACTTAAAAAAAATATATAAAACAATAACAACTTAATCTACTCTTCTATTCTAGGTAAACCAAAAAAAACTTTCGATTCAGATCGAAACACTATACGAAAAAGCTTCTCGGTTTCGAGGTATTGGCGAAACCGTAAAAAACCTTATACCGCGCCGTACGCGCGAGCAACGAAGTATAGCTCCGGCGCGCGCGTGCGACTTTGTCGTTGGATAAATGGAAAACCATTTATTGTAGAAAAGTGTGAGTGCACTCATTTTGTAGGTAATTTCAAGTACTTTAAACTAGTATCGAGAAAGGATGCGAAAAAGTTCTCCAATTTCACGGTCTTTACGAAAAAACAAAAACCACCCCTCAACTTTTGACCTTTGGCCATTGTCATTGATATAGTTGATCTACGGCCTTGATTTTATTATCATAAGAAAGATTATTATTTTATTTTCAACAAATGTCATCTGTTGAACTTAAATGTAAAGGCGATAGTAACAAAACATGACATGTTCCCAAACACCCCCTCAAAATTGCAGCCATTAAGTTTTTTTTAAGTAAATGGGAATTTTTTGTCTTTATTTACTGTACTATTCACAGTCCCAGGGAAAGGGCTGTTCCAGTTCCGGATCATGCCGATCGGCTTGCATGCGGCGCCCGCCACCTTCCAGCGGCTACTCGATTTGCACGCCTTCGCCTACCTCGATGACATCGTGGTCGCCAGCACCAACCTGGAGGATCACATCCGACATTTACTGCTGACGGTACAACTCGACTTAATCGGAGCTTTACGTGAGTGAGACGGGACTCTATTCGAGCAAATTCATTTTGGTAATTCACTGCGTTAAATTTTCCTAGTTCCCCACGCAAATCCCCTAATATGCTTTCGCAGATAACTAGTTTTGATGTAGGCACGAAATATGACTCGAAATTGGGAGGGGATTCACAAGATCGTTCTAAGCGAAAGAGTTCACGCAGTTTCTGTCGTTTTTTCTGTGACGTTGGAGGAACCTCACTGCCTCTCAAAAGCAATTCGTAGGTGAGTTCATCCTTAAGAAGACGATAGGGATCAATGTTCATGTCCATGTTAATTAAATATATACGCATAAATCAATTATAAACGCAATATAAAATGTAGTTCACTTATAACCTAATCAACCCGAAACGAATAAATCAAATATAAACGCAATATGAAATGTAGTTCACTTATAACGCGAAATATGACTAACTACCTAAATAAAGAAGATGTTCTAATTCTAGCAATGATTTCGAAGGTTTCAATTCCCCAGACGTTAGGGCGCCAATGTATTACGTACCTTCTCGGTGGTAGTAATAAAGTCCTCACGATGAGGTTTCCGGCTTCTTAGGGAGAAGGGAGTGGGTCGTAAAGTACTTACGGGTTTGAATTTTGGGCGCCACCGCAATCGGCTAGTGCACCTCATCCACTGACTGCGGATAGTGCGAGAACAACTACCAAACAACGCGATGCTGAAATAAAACTTGTACCTGCAAAGGGCGTAGGGACAAGGCAGGTGGAAATGCTTTCGGCGAAATAATTAAACGTAAGTAAAAGAACCAGTATATTCTCTACTAAGTAAAATATGAAATATATGACAACGATGAACAACAATAAACGCATAGATGTTCGTGACACACAAGCTAACTGAATGAATAGCAAAACGCGGTCGCCAGCTACTAATAATCGCTGCAGTCCTGAACCCGGAATCTAGACGCCTCTGAGAACTACAATAAACCCTACTACCAGATCTGGCCAGCCCGATTCACAAATAATGGCGGGTGTAGACGCACAGAACCGTGCGATATACAGCGCAGGCGCAACAACAATGCAAAGTAACGAAAGATGACAAATCAAACATCCACGTTCACACTCAAATACAAAGGGATTTAAACTAAATATCAAATTAAATTGATTCAGCAGAACGCTGAGTGCCAGAGTGGCATTGGAAGGTTAATAACTGCAATTTTCCACAAAATGGAAATGTAAGAAAGTTAGAAATAACAAGAGAATAAACTACAACAATTAAGTCTTAACTTCTCAAAAATAAAGATCAGCTGAAATAAGTTATCAATTTACTGCGTACACAACCGCACAATCACACATGCACTTATCTGACGCACGTCCTCTGCAAGCAGGTAGGTGAAGGCGGACGGCGTAGCAAAATAAAAGTGACTCGACTGCGGTGACGACGGATAGGCAGCAGGAAATTCGCGTTTTACGCAGCAGAATGTGCGAATTTGCAAAAGAAATGGAAAGAGAAAGAAAAGAGACGGAAACTTTGAAAACGGCACTAAAACATAAACTATTCGCAATAAGAAGAGACGACGAGTGTGTGTGAGCGAGAGAGAAGATCCGGTAGCGGTATGAGACAGCTACGTAAACAACCAAATGATACTAGATTACTCGCGAAACGGAGAAGAAAAAATCTGACGTGGGCACCACATGACTTCCTTGTACGCCTTGTGTGTTCATACTTTTCTTAATAACTAAAATGTAGAATAATATAAAAAATTCTTTTAACTTATTATACTACATCACCGGCACGAAAAACGGGTCACTTATTTTTTTAAAGAAAAAATGCTAATAACATTAATGTTGAGGACGAATGCATGTCAAAAAAGCTAGTACCCCCACTTTACCCAAAACAATTTTTTTTAGGTCGATAATTTTGTACTAATTTTGGACATTTTTGAACCATAAAAAACAAATTTTGACCCATCGTCATTTCAGAGATTGGACAACTCGATATCAGAGCAATAAAGCTGATCAAAAAAAATTTTTTTAGGCCGATAATTTTTTACTAATTTAGGACATTTTTGAACCATCAAAATCAAAATTTCTGTTGGACCCAAGAAGGGTTTTGTTAGCATAGATTAGTTTGTCATAAAAAAGGATTTCTGTTGGACTCAAGAAGGGTTTTGTTAGCATAGATTAGTTTATATTAAAAAAAACGGTTCACGCTAGGTTCGAGCTCGTTCACGCTAAGTGAAGCTAGCGTTTTTTTTACATAAACTAATCTATGCTAACAAAACCCTTCTTGAGTCCAACAGAAATCCATTTTTTTGACATAAACTAATCTATGCTAACAAAACCCTTCTTGAGTCCAACAGAAATCCGTTTTTTTGACATAAACTAATCTATGCTAACAAAACCCTTCTTGAGTCCAACAGAAATTCGTTTTTTTCACATAAACTAATCTATGCTAACAAAACCCTTCTTGAGTCCAACACACAGTAAAAAATTTGAGTTGCTATTTGTTAATTTTGCGGTTGTTAATTTTTGTTTGTTAAAATTGACAAATATTTGGTGACGAAATACCAACTTCAACAAATATTACATTTTGTTAAATAAAATTTTTGTCAAATCTTCATATTTAACAAATTAATTGTTATTTTTCATAAATATGGCGTACCATAAAAATTAACAATTCTATTTGTAGATTATAACAAGTCTATTTGCAAATATAGAAAAATTTTATAGTTAAAATATCAAATTTGTATTGTTAAGTAGCATCAACTATTGTTAAATTAACAATTAATTTTGTTTAAATAAATAAATTAATAAAAATAATTTAAAGTGGCCTGTGTTTGATAGGGTTATCTCGGAATTTAGTTTTGCTATCATAAATGTCGTTAGGTACCATATTTTGGAATAATTGTAAAGACCTAAAAGAATATCTAAATATTTATTATATAATACACTCGAGGAAAATAAAAACGCACCACTTGAAAATGCACCAAAAATGACAAAATTTCAAAGTGCGATATCTCGGCTGCATTTCGACGAAATTGAATAAATCTTCGAGTACTGAAAACGTTGAAGTCTTATCTTTAATGTGATGATAGCCCTCTAAGAAAAACGAATGTATCTGATGTCCAAAAAGGTCCAACTTTGGCAACTCATACGGACTGACAAAAAAATCGTGGACCTTATTGGCCAACAGGGTAATAAAGATCAGACTTTTCCTGCAAGGTCCGCAAAATTTCAAGTAATTACGACGATTTGGCGCGAAGTTATGAATTTTTGAAAAAAAAGCGCCTTTTTCAGGTTTTTGGCCATAACTTGGCGAATTTTGCAAGAAAATCAATAAATTTTGGATATCCGAGAACGTTGAATGTTTCTCTATTCGGCCCTGTAAATTAATCTGCCGCCAAACCCGAGCCACCCCCTGCCACTCCCGGATAAAAAAACATGTTTTTTACTGAAAAATGTTCAACTGTAGCAACTTGTAGCGTGAGTAAAAAAAATCGTGGACCTTATTGCCCAACAGGACAATAAAGTTCAATCTTTTTCCTTCAATATTCTCAAAATTTCAAGTACGTGCGATAATTTGGCACGAAGTTATGAATTTTTGAAAAAAATTGGTATTTTTGTGCTTTTTGTCCATAATTTGACCGATTTCGCACCAAATTCGTTTATTTATTAAAACATTTAAAAAATAAAGGTGTTTAAAGAAATAAAAATTTTAAAGTTAATTTTAAATAATTGGTAATGAAATTCAGAAACCTCAAAAAGGCACTTTTTTTCAAAAATTCATAACTTCGCGCCAAATCATCGAGGGTCCTTGAAATTTTGTGGACCTTGAAGGAAAAAGTCTGAGCAGCGAATATAATTTATACCGGATGTGTTTTGCATAATATTGCTACAGATGCGCGATTAATTTTGCCTCCAGATGAAATTGAATACAGCGAACTAGACGAAAGAGTTGTGGCAGGTACCTATAAAGTTATTGAGCTCTTTTTAGTTTTTACTTCACTTACTCCGATTTATTTGCAGATCCAAATATTAACAATGGCATGTTATACAATATAGGGAGAGCTGAATACATTTGAAATAGTTTTTAATATTTCATTGTTGTAGTTAATAACTTTTATTCTATTTTACTTAAGTAATAGATAAGTATTAATAACAAATACAACAAATTTATAGAAACATAATATTAATTAATTTTTATTAAATATTAAGAACCAAATTTGAATTCGGGGTTGGCAAATTTTAATTTTTCTATTTCGAATTGTAATTTTAATTTATTTAATTCCAACTCTTCTTTTTTTAAATTTATGTAATTATCTGAAAATTTTGAAACTATATTATTTAATTCTGACATGGTTTTTACTGATTCTACATTTGTCTTAATTAATTGTTCAGTTAATATTGATAATGCTTTTGCTTTAGTATTTCTTGTTTTTTTTTTATTTTGCTGCATCAATAGTTCATTATTTATTGTGCTAGGATCAGGAGTACTGTCTTTGTTTTTATATAAAATGTTTTTTGTGGTTTCTGCCTCGTTGCCCATTATAAATATTTTGTTGCTAGAATTTTGATAATTGTCCGACAAAGTTAAGACGTATCCTAGGTGTTAAATCCAATGCCAATCCCTCATACTGTATAATTTCATTATTCCCCAATACTGTAATTTTCCCCACGCGGATAAAGCTCGATCCTCCAATTCATTTAAAAATAACGAAGTATGTGGACCAGAACCAGTTTTTCCCCTATGCTCACAAATTTTTCTTAATTTAGATTTTGTGGCGTATTTCCAATCCGTAAATCTCTATAAAAGTAAGTACCTACTTATAATAAAATATTAGACTACGATATGGGTAAATGAATAATTTTTGCGTCGTATTAGTAAATAACGCGGGTACATAGGGTTGTCCCTGTTCGAACAGTATGTTCAATATTTTGGCTGTAAGTGACATCAACAGAATCTCAATTTTTATGGCAAAATGTATTCAAATAGAATTATATTGTTTGTACATTTTGTTTATTTATGTTTACCTTCTTTCATTCTTTGACTTTTAGCCTTGTCCCATCTCCCACAGCATTTAATTTATTACATAATTCATCCCATTTTTTTGCCAAATAATTTTCCCCCAAAGTTGGATTTATTGTTCCACTTTTAAAGGCGAAATCAGCTTCTATAAATTCTATATATATTTCATACTGTTCCTTGCTCGTGTTATTAGTTCTCCTCTTTTACTTCTTATTTTTTCATCATTTCCACTTGTAATGGTAAGGGGAGCAGTACAAAATAATAATTAATTAAAATGCTAAGTCTTTTATTAACTTTAATTAATTAAAATAATTAAGGATTAAATTGTTAAAATGGGTACATTTGGCTAAATTTGGAAAATACTTGTTTATTTATAATTTCAAATATTTCCCGCCTTTATCTCCTACTCCAACTTATTCATCACATTTACCTCTAGATGGCTCTGCCGGTACAGGAAGTTATCAAATTTAAATTTCGGGCGCCAGATCTAAATTACCACTTGATTAGATCGAATTTATTTTAGAGTATTGAACTTTATTATCTTCGGATCCAGTGATGGCAAGAACAATAAATAATAACTCAACTGAAAGTTGAGATTTACATGCAAGATTTATTTATCAAAACATGAAAAATAATACAATACAAAACAAACATGAAACATATGAATGGTGTGGATTGAAATGTCGTAATCAAAAATGTATTTATTTCTGTTGATTACAAGAATGATCGTTGTGATGTCAACAATGTAAATAAACCATGTTACAAGTGATTGATTACAAAAGTACAAAAATAATATTGGCGACAATGGATTGATTATGATAATCAGGTTGAGGATTGAAACAATTGCTTTTTGTGTCAAAAATTAATAATATCGTTACTATTAAAGTTTAAACAATTTGCGGCCTCCGCGCATAAATAAATTTACCAAGTTTGAGCTAAAATAATTATGAGTTTAATAGCTAGTGAATTGTAGGACTCAAAATGTTTATAAATATCCGACCTCGGTGGATACAATAATAATTATTAGGAAATATCTTTACTAGATTTTCCTTTTTAAATAAATAATAATTTGCGACAAACTTTTGTCCGCAAAATATTTGACAATTAAATAATTAACGTTGACTGCGCTGGCGCAACGTTTTGGATAAATACAAAATTCACTAGTTTAACCGATTTTTGATTTTAAGCTCGTGGTAATTGAATTTAAACTTTTAGAAAAATAGTAATAATTTATGTTTATTGAAAATAGTCAAACGTGACTGCAAAAGTTTTGGAAAAAGAATAACAACAAAAGCGGGAGGCTTTAGAACGGTTGTTACGACACCTTTAACGGGGAGTGGCCTAAGCAAAACACGCGACCGCAACTCAGGACCAACATGATCTAAAGTAGATGACACATAATGAGTAAAATAACACAAATTAGTTGCCGTTGATCTTGACTTCATAAAACCGTGTTGCGAGAAAGAAAGTTCATTACGAATTTTGTAATAAATTGTTTTGTAAATTATAGACTCAAAAATTTTACTGAAATTATTTAAGACTGTAACAGGTATGTAATTCCTAATATTTGCAGGGTCTCCAGACTTAAATATTGGAGTTATTCGGCCAAGTTTCCAAACAATTGGGAAAGTGCTTGTTTTAAGAGATAAATTAAATATATGATGCACTTCGTCCACTTTTTATATCTCTTTTTTATTACTTCTTTCCTGCTAGCGTAAAGTTAATATTATTACCACATCATATCTAATTAATAAATTCAGTTTGAAAATTTTTCTGCGCATAAACTTTAATTAATTTTCATTACACCTGTTATACTTACATTGATCTAATAGTTCTTAGTATATTTTTTGTACTTGTTTATTGCCACCATCTATTTTCAGTTGTGAGCCCCGCTACTTACGGACCAATACGTGTTGTGGTAACCAGCTGCTTGTCTTGTGAGAACCGTCATCGTAGCCTGAAGCTTCCAAGCCGACATCAACCACGCCTTCATCACGTACATCTGTAGAAGTTGCACTTGTCTTATATATTAATAAATAATAAAAATTAAATGTATACAACAATAAATATTTTTATTTTAAAATTCGTACCTGGTGGTGGTGGTGAAACATTCGAAAATATATTATCAATAATATAGAACAAAGTAAAGTAAATACATAGCAACAATATAATAAATACAAGTAAGCCATGCTACAATAGTCCCTCCCTGGAGTTAAATAGTATATTATACACTGCTCAAAACAATTAAAGGGTCAAGATTTGTTTTATATAAAAATAATGGTTGCAATATATCAGGAACACCTATATTAAGAATATAAGTTGCCTTATGTATTGTTTAAGTATCTGAACTAGTTTGATCTGTTTGTCTTATGTCCTTATTTATTTTTACTACTATGAATAAAAAATGAGCGAAACTGGAATGAAATTTGCCCTATTTCGATATTTTGTTAAGCATTAACTAAAGTATAGCAGTTAAGTATCAGTGAAATTTTATGAAATGGATCAAAACAAAGGCCACAGAAGAGATTTAACAGAAGTTCAGATGTCTGAAGCAATAACTTTGCTACAGAAGGACGAAAACAGCGATATGCAGCTCGACGTCTAGGAGTTACACAATCAGTTATCTGGATGGCATGGAAGAGACACTAGGAGATCGGGTTATAACTAGACGTACTTTGCAAGTCCGAGGAAGAACAATAACTACCAATGAAGACTGATTTTTAAGATTCCAAGGCCTACTTAAGCGGTTCGCTACAGCTCGAGAGCTACAAAATGAGCTCTCTCATTTACCAGGAAGCATAAAAGAGCCCGAATTCTGTATGCACGGCAACATCGAATATATCAACTGAGACACTCGAGTGTTGCACTTTTAACTGATGAATTAAAATTCAATTTACACAAGCTTGGTGGACCTCTTCGACTCCGAAGAAGAACAAATGAGCACTACATCCAACACAATATGCTGCCACATGTACCTTTTGGCGGAGGTTCAGTTATGGTCTGGGGTGGAATATCCATCATTGTTAAAACCGAACTTGTCATGACTCGAAATGACACTTTGACTGCACGGCGCTATGAAGATGATGTTCTAAATGTTCATGTACAACCGCTTGCTCTTTTAGCGCCGAACAGACGTGACAGGTTTGTCTTAATTCAAGATGAAGCCCGCGCGCATTCAGCTAGACTAGTCACACGGTACCTTGTGGACAACAATTTTGAAAAAATGGAATGGCCAGCATGTAGCCCTGACTTCAATCATATTGAACACCTATGAGATCAACTTGGACAACGCATCAAAAGTCGAGTTA
Organism: Agonum fuliginosum; assembly: GCA_947534325.1. Lineage (NCBI taxonomy): Eukaryota > Metazoa > Arthropoda > Insecta > Coleoptera > Carabidae > Agonum > Agonum fuliginosum. The sequence goes on along the minus strand of OX384037.1, from coordinate 24,596,016 downwards.
ACCCGCTTTAGACAATACGGGAACTGAAAGATTCTCCAGTGGAGTTATGGCAAGAGATTCCACAAGAAAACAAACGCAGGCTTATCCGCAGCATGCCACATCGCTGCCAAGCTGTATTTAATGTTAACGGAGGTAATACACCTACCTTATTAAAGTTGTAAATAAGAAATAAATCTAAAAAAAAATTACAAAATGTTCAATTTTTACACTTTATTTTTCACAGGTTTTCGTTCTGACTGATCATGTTCAGTGTTACGTATTAATTGAAATTTAAATTTAATAAAATTGTTTAAATAATGGTTTAAGGTATCTATAAATAAATTTTCATATTAATTCTACGATTGAAAAAAAAGTTATTTAAAAAAAAATCTTGACCCCTTAATTGTTTTGAGCAGTGTATATTGAGGGACTGAAGTGCATGATTTAATCCTGAGGGTGAAGTTTATTTCACGAGCCGAAGGTGAGGGAAATAATCACCTGAGGTATTAAAGGTACTTTAGTCCTGTGGTATATATGATATTTTTTGCACTTCATCCTCAAACGAATGCAAAATAGTTTAAAAGAATACACATTTTGTAATTTTGACAGTAAATTTTATGACAAATATTTATATTGTTACCATGGATACTCTGTAACAAATAGCACGTATTTACTTGACAACGGGATTAATTAATTCAATTCCTTGAAAACGGGATTAAATATGAGAAATAATCCCTTTGGATCAAATTAAGAACCTTAGTCCCTAAAAATAAAGACTAAAGAACAGTTTTAGTCCCGGAAGTGCAAAAAAAAAGAAATGCAGTAATAATCGATACTGGAGACAAAGATCAATTATTTGTATTATAACCTGGTTTTAATCTGTCGATTTATACTGTATCGTGCTTGTTATTCAAATTGATGATAAAAATCTTTTTTAAACGTTGTATAACTTCAAAAGGACCATCATAATTAGGTTGTAATGGTTTTTTTAATCATTTCTGATAAAAACAAATTTAGTTTTGAACAAATCTGGATTTATATAAGAATTTTTATTTGATATTTTAGAAGATTGAGATAATTTGCCATAGTGTTTTTAAATTACTGTCAAATGGGGTTTCTTTGAACCCCAAGGTAACTTTGAACAAAATTACACCCAAAATGGTTTTTGGGCGTAACTTCTACAAATTTTCACATAGAAGCAAAAATAAACAAATATGATGAAGCTAAGACTGTCCATTTCGAAATAAGATAAGAAAATATTATAATTTAATAGTTAATTAAACTAAAAAAAATAATTGTAACTTGCAAAAGAACACCACAAAAACTTACCCCGAAAACTTTTGTCTGTATTTTGTGAACTATGGCAATAAACGTACCTACTTTTGTTTGTATGGCATGAAATGCTATCTATTTCTTTTTATTATTTTTGAGTAATTTGATTTATAATAATAATTTTACAAATAAAAAAATATATTTTTTAAAAAATGACGTCATCTCGTCGTGGGGTAACTTTGAACATCATGTTACAGCTTGCATATTAGCCGTATTCAACGTCGCGGGTGCGTTTTTTTTAGTTTAGTGCTAGATATTCGTCTGTTCGGTACCTAGTATAGTGTTTTATATGAATTGTGGATATGCGTGTGTATTCAAGAAAATTAGGTGCTAGAACCTAAACAAATTATACAAAAGAAAATTTAAATCACGCCTTGGACCAAATTCGTAAGAAGAAAATATCTTTATCTAGGGCGTCAATTTTATACAAAATACCGAAGGGTACATTAAGTTAAACAACAAGCATTAAAAACCTATAGGTAGACAAACAGCACTGAAGAAGAAAATGAACTTGTTAAAGTTCTTCTGAAAACAGCTGAATGTTTTTTTCCCATTACAAATGATGCTATGAGATATCTTGTTAAGACTCATTTAGATAAAATAGGCAAAAAACAAGATTTGTAAATAATAAGCCAGGTATTGATTGGGTACAAAGTTTTACAAAAGACACAGAAACATTTTGTGTGTAAGAAAGGCCCAAAATATAAGATTAAATACAGATAACTTGTTGATTTCATTGTTAAAAAATTATTTCCCGATGTCCAAAATGTAAAACTAAACCACTTATCTTACTTACTTTTTTCCCATCTTTCACGTGGTGCGGTTATTTTGAACATATTTGATACAGAAAAATAGATATATGACATTTTATGCGTTGTTCAAAGTTACCCCAAACCCGGGGTAACTTTGAAAATTTACATTTATTTTTTTATATAATGAAAGGTAATAAAATATGACGTTTTGACACCACAGCTTTCTTCTTCATAGTCTAACCTGTTAGGCAAAATTTTTTTCAATGAAATAAATACAACGACAAAATAAAAATATGAGCATAAATATAATCAAAGTGTTCAAAGTAACCCCATTTGACGGTACTTAAAAATATTGGAATTTCGGTTTGTCAAATATTTGTTTTCTTACGGAAAAATTCGTTCGGTAAACTTAATTCAGTACAATAAACTAATTCTGCTGAACTGCATTGAATTGATTCTTTATAAGAAGTTCGTATTCCAAGAAGAACTAATGGTAAATAATCAAACCAATCATTACGATTCAAATAAGTTTTTAAACTGGTTTTAAGTTGACGATAAAATCGTTCAACTAAATCATTAGCATTAGGATGATAGGCAGTCGTTCTAATTCAATGAGATCATAATAATTTCAGTTAATTGTTAAAGAAATATTCGATTTGAGCTCCACGATCAGTTGTTATAATTGATGAAACACCAAATCTAGATATCCACCCATACATAAAGAAACTAGCAACTGTTTTAGCAGAAATATCAGTTAAAGGAATCCTTTCTGGCCAGCGAGTAAACCGATCAATACATGTTAAAATATAACTATGTCCCTTTGATAAAGGTAAAGGACCAACTAAATCTATATGAATAGAATCAAATCGATTTGATGGTAATTTAAATTCTTGCGGAGGAGAAACAGTATGCCTTTGAATTTTTGCGGACGCAATGCTATAACTACTACCTACCTTACCACTGTTATTATACTATCAACTACCTCAGCTCTGCAAATACAACTCTACACGAAAGTGCTGTTTTCATGTTCAGATCCCACTTCTGATGTCAGAGTACGAGCGGAGCGGACAATAGATGATCAGTTACGTAATCAATAAAATTACTAAAAGGCGCAATTATTATTGCAATAGTTAACTAATCGAAACACCAAATAAATCACACATTCACCACTCATGTCATGGATCAGTTAAACGTGATCTACAAAGTCGGTCTGTGGATGTCTCTGGATGTTGCATAACTTAAAAACTGGTAATTCTGTACCCCAATCCGATCTTTTTTTACATTTAGCATCATAACTTTTTACCTCTCGCCTAGAGAGGTATAGGGATCGCGAAAAAATTCGATGTCGAGATTTTTGTCAATAAGAACGTTTTAGCACCTTTAGAACCTATTTTGACTATTTTCACGATGATGTCTGTGTGTCTGTGTGTGTGTGTGTGTGTGTGTGTGTGTGTGTGTGTGTGTGTGTGTGTGTGTGTGTGTGTGTGTGTGTGTGTGTGTGTGTGTGTGTGTGTGTGTGTGTGTGTGTGTGTGTGTGTGTGTGTGTGTGTGTGTGTGTGTGTGTGTGTGTGTGTGTGTGTCTGTGTGTGTGTATGTATGGAAGTCTGTATGTGCGCCTACTATAGTCTTTCGTTCTGATTCATTATTTCAAATTCTACTGAACATAAAATTATAATATTTTACAATATACATTTATATATGTTAATGAAGAGCTGATAAGATTTTGGTAAAAATCTGCCAACCGGAAATGGTATTTTCTTGAAGCATTTTAACATTTTTTGCAAAAAATATAGGAAATTCTGCGATAGTTACAATTTGTCATTCGACATTTGAAAGAACAAATTATCTTTTACAATATTTATTTAACATCGTTTCTATATCTCTTACCAATAAAGGAAAATTAATTTTCAAAAATTTGTAATTTTACCTACCACGATTTGTAAATCATAATATAGGAAAAAAATCTGACGTGGCCATCACTAGACCTCCCGCCTTGACACTGTAATATGTGAATTTGGATTTGGTTAGGCTACTTTTTGTAATTTTTGTTATAGTTCTTCAAGCAAAGTACCGATTCCTATTGGCATTGAAATCAAATTAGCTATTTGTAGATAAATTTTTTATTTTATTATTACCTATCCAGTTATAATAATAATAATGAATCGATGATACTTCTTGACTGAATACGTTTAATGGAAGGATGAAAACTTAATGGAATTCAGTCAGTTTTTAATTTATTATATTTCGGCTCCTATAGGTTCTAAGTTTCAACACAGTTAATAATATATTTATATTTAAAAATGGTGTCACAAAAATTTCAGAAACTGTGTATACGTCTGTTCATCTATCACATTGACATTTCATTTTTGTTTTTAAATTTTGTTCCAATATTATGATTTACAAATCGTGGTAGGTAAAATTACAAATTTTTGAAAATTAATTTTCCTTTATTGGTAAGAGATATAGAAACGATGTTAAATAAATATTGTAAAAGATAATTTGTTCTTTCAAATGTCGAATGACAAATTGTAACTATCGCAGTATTTCCTATATTTTTTGCAAAAAATGTTAAAATGCTTCAAGAAAATACCATTTCCGGTTGGCAGATTTTTACCAAAATCTTATCAGCTCTTCATTAACATATATAAATGTATATTGCAAAATATTAGAATTTTATGTTCAGTAGAATTTGAGATAATGAATCAGAACGAAAGACTATAGTAGGCGCACATACAGACTTCCATACATACACACACACACACACACACACAGACACACAGACATCATCGTGAAAATAGTCAAAATAGGTTCTAAAGGTGCTAAAACGTGCTTATTGACAAAAATCTCGACATCGAATTTTTTCACGATCCCTATACCTCTCTAGGCGAGAGGTAAAAAATTAAAAACAAAAATGAAATGTCAATGTGATAGATGAACAGACGTATACACAGTTTCTGAAATTTTTGTGACACCATTTTTAAATATAAATATATTATTAACTGGGTTTGAAACTTAGAACCTAGGAGCCGAAATATAATAAATTAAAAACTGACTGAATTCCAGTCAAGAAGTATCATCGATTCATTATTATTATTATTATAACTGGATATAAGGTAATAATAAAATAAAAAATTTATCTACAAAGAGCTAATTTGATTTCAATGCCAATAGGAATCGGTACTTTGCTTGAAGAACTATAACAAAAATTACATAAAGTAGCCTAACCAAATCCAAATTCACATATTACAGTGTCAAGGCGGGAGGTCATGTGCTGGCCACAACAGATTTTTTATTTGTGTGAATGTGTTTAATTCCGTCTAGTTATTCAAAGTTTAGGTATCTGAAAATGTATTGTTGACATTATTGTTCAAGATTTTTTATTTTTATCGATTTTATACAACAAAATGCAGCAGGGGTACAACATTACCCCACATGGTATTTCGTGTATTAAGATTTGTTACTTGACTTTTCTTGATTACGACAATCATTGTTGTGATTGTAGTCATTGTTTGGTGATATTTCATGTATTTATTGTTTACTTGCTACCGCCGTAGACAAAGGTATCGTTGGCCAATGGTTATTTCCGGACACGTTATCGACAACTAACTTTAGGATAAGAACTAATAAGGGATAATATAATTCGAAGATATAACGAAAATCCCATGATACAAAAGCACATAAAACAAAACAAAATTACAATAATAGTTGAAAAATAGAATAGAAAAATCTGCGACAGCAAACAGCAAGCAAATCGGGGCCTTGTGTTCTTTGTCCTCGACGAAATGATAAGAAGACAAGGAATAAATGTGATACATGTGGTTCACTAATATGTTTAGAGCATAGTTAAACATAATATATGCTGTAATACTTGCGAAGATTAAAATCAATAAGGCTTTATAATTTACATCACAAAAACTGTATTTTCTCAAAATTTGAAAATAATTTTCCTTTTAATTGTTGTAATACTTTATCAATCAAGTCAATTTTTCGTATTTAAGCCTTTTTGATGTTAAGGAATAAAACTGTAATATTTTTCCCCCCAAATATTTAAAAATAAGGTGGGGTACAAAATTACCTCACATGGTACGTCGAAGTGGTCAAATCACACGGTAGTAGGAAGGGTAAACCAAGAAGGGATTTCCCAAATGATTTACCAATAGTAAATACTGTTATAAAATTTAATGCTAGTGACTAATCAGAATCTGACTTTGAATTAAGTATGTATTCCTTAAATAATTAAATTGTCCCAATATTATATATTACAAAATTTGATAAATTAATTATTTATTTTTGAAACTTTAGATTATTAAGTCGTTCGGTAGATATGACGACGGCAAGAGTAATCGGACCGAGATCTACAGAACACTATTAACAGTAAGAAACGTGATCCTAACCTAACTAAAATATCTTATGCTTAATAAAACAAATATACATATAAATTAATGACACAGTACTACCTGGTTATTATTATTTTTACACATACTGTTGATTCCATGCTCGTTATGCGGTCAATATCGTTTCATTTTTAAAATAAAGTTTACAAAATTTGAAAAATGTCAAATTTCGCTATAATTTTTGTCTGACGCATGAACATAGCAGCACAAAAAAATTTCTTCTCTCACAGTTGCCGCTAGATGCCACTTGTGAACAAACTGCTAGGATTTTGAAAATACGAGAATACGACAAAATACATTAATATTATGTTAAACCCAATATATTTATGCTTATCGTTTTATTTTTAAAATGAAATATGCGATGTTTGGAAAGTGTCAAATATTGTTAGCGTCTTTCTCACGCATGAAAATAGTCACATTAGAAATTCCTTTTCCACATTTGCCGCCAGATGCCACTTGTGACCATAATTATGTAACGTCATAAAAAATTAAGCTACTGTCAAAGTTTCGTGCTCATCTCACATAATAATTCTATTATCTCTGCAAATTCCTATTAATGCCGTACCAAATATAGGTAGGTATCTAATTGTTATATTTTGTGTTTATTTATACTCGAAAAATTGTGTTAATTATTATATTCGTTAAATAATGATTTCACAGCTTTGGCAGGAACCAAGATTTGTCACTAATTGATATTCAAGAGAATAACTTCGATAAAGGATACGAAAACTGAAGTGCTATCGTTTGGAAAGGTTGTGATTTTAAAAATTAGAAACAATAATTATAATATAAAAGGTGTGTACTTTTAAAATAAAAAATTCAAAACTCAAAGTACATAGTGCAATATTTCACAATGGATCATCCATAAATGAAGGCCATTACATTACTTTGATTAAAATTAAAAACTCTTGGATAGAAGTAAGTAGATGATGCCAGTATTAAAAAAAAAGTTGGGCACGAAATTCAAAAAATTTATACATTTTAATATTAGAACTTTTAAAAAATCTATTGTTCAACTCTCATATAACCAAAACACATAATAACTAAGTATCTACTTACAAAATACATAATTGACTCTAACGTTATTTATTGCTGTCATAATTAATTTTTACGTAGGTACGAAAAAATTTCGAATTATCATGAACAAATACCGAATTTTAAAACACTAGGCTATAGGTAGGTATAACATTATTAATATACCAGATACAGAAGTTTTTTAAAATAGTTACCATTTGTAGGTAGTAACAAACTCTTTAATTTATATTTTAACAAAATATGTCTTAAACACTTAATTTATCAAGAAGACATTTAATAAAAAAAACCTTATTGCTCTTAAAATCACGTACTTTTTCCGGTTTATGGATTATTAAAAAAATAACCTTTAAAAATTCACATGAGCAAAAACAGTGATATCAAAACCTCAAAAACAATGAAATTGTAAAGGGTTCGGCAAGAGACGGGCTGAAACTTTCCCCAATTATTAAAAGATAGAAAAGAATTAGATATCAGTCAGTAAAAGGCAAGAAAATAATCACTCAAAACATCAAAAAAATTTAAAACAGAAAATTTTCTCTAAATATTTCCTTTTCTGAAATAATTTTTCAAATGATAAAAGTTGGATTCGCAAATGAAAGAGAAAACTCTTGTCGGCCCGTTTTTTACAAAATAACTTCAAAATCATAGTTTAATTACCTATTTGAACTGTGTAACAATTCAGAATATTTAAATAAATTCTAAAGGCTACTGAAAATTGATATTTTTATTCTACATTCTTATAACTATAAGCGCAAATGTTTATAATTATCATATAATAAAATTATGGTATTGTGTAAAATCTGTATTAAAATAAATTTGAATGTTTAAGGAGGTACTGGTCCTATCTGCGAAATATGAGCATGTTGTAAAAATTTAATATATTGTACATTACAATTTCATAAATGTGCATATAAATTTGTATGCACACTTACTAGCTCGTATTTTATGATTTTCCGGCATTAGTAAATAATAAACCAAATTCAAATAATAAAAAAAGTTAATGCATATATGAAATAGTAATGAATATACTCCGTGTATATTCAACTCAAAAAATTTGACTTTGGAACAAACATGGCGGCTACAACTTTCGAACAATAAAAAATGAAACCACCATTGTCTCCACTCTATTCATATACCTATACTTACCCTAAGGAGCAAATTTCCCGCGCTTCAACTATAGATTTTACTTTGAACTAAATCGAAAAGCAGGTGTTATAGAATAAAAACAAATAGCTGTGAAGTTAACAGTTTCAAAATTAAATGTGTAACAGCGATTCGGGATCACAGATCAGTTCAAGAGATAAACAAACGGGCCGGCAAGAGTTTTCTCTTTCATTTGCGAATCCAACTTTTATAATTTGAAAAATTATTTCAGAAAAGGAAATATTTAGAGAAAATTTTCTGTTTTAAATTTTTTTGATGTTTTGAGTGATTATTTTCTTGCCTTTTACTGACTGATATCTAATTCTTTTCTATCTTTAGGTATTTAATAATTGGGGAAAGTTTCAGCCCGTCTCTTGCCGAACCCTTTACAATTTCATTGTTTTTGAGGTATTTTATGCATTATTGTTGTCTATTTAGAATCTTATAGTATGACATATGAATAGATCTAGAGCTACTCGGGCTATTGTGATGGTTTATTTGTAAGTAAGACACGTATGCTTATTTATTATGTTGCCTAGTGGCTGAATAAACCCACCTGCTCCGGCCTGTAATTGGAAATCAGTCAGCGGGGTCGTAGGTAATAGAAATTGGCGCCACCCGAATCGAAAATTGCTGAAAAGGTCTAGTGACTCGGGAACTAGATAATGAGTGACATAACATGCGTGCATGCGTATGACAACTTTAATTTCTATTTAATATTAGCTAATGTACAATTTTTATTAAGTCAAAAAAATATTCAAATAAGTATCAAATGATTCACCTGAATACAATTTACTAAGTTCAAGATTATGTTCAAATAAGTAATAAATGATTCACCTGAATAGTAGTATGCAAGAAGCTGCTGCAAAAGCACTGTGTAGTTAGCTATGTTCTTCTGCTGTTGTGCAGTTGTGCTTGAGAGCAGGGAGCATCGGGGCTGCAACGATTGAACTGATTCTCGTACGCTGGCCAATGGTGTACTGACACCAACTGTAGCGGCTGTTGATTCTGCTTCCTAGGCTCTACAGCAAGAACTGGCCGCATGGAGCTCTTGAATTGTAGTCTGGACAGTTGTGTGGCTGCCAGCAGTTTTGATATGTGAGCTTGCAATGGATGAACGTCAGGTGTAGTGACACTTCTCTTTCCTTCGTCAGCCTCACCAACACTACCCACAGCTCTGTCAGCGACAACAACCTATTATCCCTAGTGCTTCCAGTAACACAAATAATCAGACTACTTGCTCCTAAAATCAAAAATATTTTAACACAGGTTCACAAATCAATATGACCTCAAAGATGAATGCAATTAAGTTGTCAACGCCAGCAAGATTTCTTAGGCCCAGTTGCACAGTTACCACTTAAGTATTTTTTAAGGCTTAAGTTTTAGTTTATGGTTTAGCTGTTGCACAGTATTGATTTTCAGTTTAAGTGTCACTTAAATGTCAAATTACTTAAGCGGTAGATGCGGTGTCACAAGCCAAAGTTTAACATGTTTTTGTGATTATTATTGTTATTATTCATTTTCCATATATTTTTAAAATGAATCTTAGAAATATTATTGACATTGATCACGATGAGAATGAAGATATCTTATATATTGACATTTTCATGAGAGTTCGCCCCACGCCGGTCGCCGTTATTCAAGACAGGGACAATAATTTCTATCAATAGAAAATAATTTTATAATAGATTTCATTTATTCAAGTAAAGAAAGAAAAAAATTAAACACCATGTAGTAATATTTCTTCACGTTTATTAGAAAATTTTTATTGGTCTAATTAATTATTATGGGAATAAAATTGCAGGACAAATGTTTACTTTTCTAATTTATTGTAATCCAATTACATATATTATAATAAATCCATTTGTATTGTCTCTTGCAGGTTTTATTTATATTTTCGAACTTTTTTCTTATAATATGTCCTACTGCTCATAGTACCAATATGGATTTCACTATTGAATTCAATGATTGAATTTATGGTGCACTGTTTTTCAAATAGTAGTTTTATGCTTCCATAATAACGTGTTAGATTTTTTCTACTCTACAATATGTTTAGATTTTACATTTAACATTTAACATTTAGTAAAAATGGTACATCATACTTCATCCTTTATGAAATTCGAAGCGCTTTTTATTTTATTTCTTTCTGAATTGTCCACGTGTAAGATTTATATTCAATAATTACACAAAACACTGTTTTAAAATTCATTTGAATTATGACAGTTGGTCATATTTTGTTTGTTTTTATGTCAAATTAGTTATAAACTGAGATTCATGTTTACCAACATTGATCTTTTTTCGCTTAGGTAAGTATTTTCTTATTGAGAACTGTACAACACGTACGGCTTAAGTATTTCGTTTAAGTGACAGTTTAAGGATTAACTAAACTTTTACTTAAGTGGTAACTGTGCAACTGGCCCTTAAAGTTAATTTACAATAATATACATAATTTAATGACGTCTAGCAAACAGTTAAATTTACGCCAGCACTGAAATGAATGATGATGAGTAGAAGAAATGAGCATGAATAAATGTGATGAGGGTGAAGTATGATTTATTTTAACTGAACAAAATACTACACTTGCAAATAGATTACTAACTTCGGAGCTCAAAACTGCTGCAATGACTTGGCCTCGACAAAATTTACCAACATAAGTTTTGTTCGACCAAAAATATATACTTAAAACAAATATAACCATTTTTTAAACGCTATAAAGCAAAATTGCAACAGTTTTGGTCCAGATTTTTAGGTAAATGTCCCTAACTAAATGACACAAGGTCTCAGACCGCTCCAAAATTCAAAATTAGTGTTTAAATAAGTTCAGTCACTTCATTCATTCAATCAAGCATACAGGAATGGCTGATAGGAAATAAAATCGGGAAATAATACCAATTTAAATTATACATGGCCTATTAAAAGTTTCGCGTCCCGTCGCTAACTACCACGATATTATAATCTCGTACATGAACCCTTTTAAATCCAAAATAATTATATAGAATGATTCCCTTTCCCTATTATAACCTAACTTTTAAGTATATTTTGAGACTAACTTTTGCTTTGAGTAAAATAAATGTTGTAGGTACTTACATGAATATTCAATATCACTATTTCTATTTAAATAATAACCGGATGATTCTAAATACATCAGATAAAATTGGCTAGAAAAAATCTCAAAGCAACGTCCTTTCACTTCAATGTCTGACAACCAAGAGAACTTTTCTCTTCTTCCTCTGCGATCTAGTCGCCCTCATTCTGTGTCAAACTCTCTAACTAAAATTTATATTGCGCAAATAAAAAAATGTGACATTCAAAAACTGACATTTCATCAAAACAAAACAAAAACAAAATGTCACACAATGGGTCGAATTCAGCACTCGTCTCTAAGCTAATGAAGCTTCACTAAAAATAACAAACAAAGACACACGCATGTTTCTATCTATAAATAAAAAAGAGATAAAAGATGTTTCCATGGTAATTAGAGAGCTTCATTAGCTTAAAGAAGAGTGCTGAATTCGGTCCTATATCTACAAGGCAACAGTTTAATCCGGCTGTGGCTGGGGAACAAGAATCTGTATCACCCATTGGTAATATAAATACAATACCATATTGAATAATTTTTGTTTACAATATTGCTATCTATTAAGTAATCTTATAGTAAGACTAATAGACATAGATCTTCTATATTTACATCTATTAATCACCCTAATCCTCTGGTAAATGAAGATATAGAAAAATTTGAATTGAATTGGTAATACAAATCAAGATCAAGAAGAATATGAATCTTCCATTAACTGTGAACAAAATAATATTGACATAGATATTATACAAATATTTAAAATGAGATATTATTAGTCAGTGAATTAGAATGGAGTATACTCTGAAGAGGATTATTCGTTATGCATTATTTGACGTACGTGGCTTCTTCTCTTAGTAATCGGCCTCTATATCCTATTCTAACCATTGAATGACCTTCATAGCTCTTATAGTTTTTGAGATTTATGGTAACTTGCGTATGGATTTCATTGAAAAATATTTATTATTTCCATAAGATAACTTAATATGATGTGAATTTCTTTACTACAATTCTATATCTATAGAGTTGTTGAAATTACTGAATTTATAAATGTTACAGGAAACATTTTGATTTTTTACTTCAAAATTATAGTATAGGCCGTACTTTCAAGTATTTGAAAATATTTAATCATATATTTATTTTTAGATTTTCCAAGTGTGAGTAACACTGAGAGTATACTAATAGATTATAAATCGTAGTGATGTAGTGGCAACAATGTTACAATTGTATCAAGATGAAGCAATTACAACAAAATCTATTTTTGTCCGATTTATAGGAGAATCAGGAATAGACGATGGAGGCTTGACTAGAGAATTATTTACCATATTCTGGAAAAATCTATTTGCTTTTGCAAATTACTTCAAAGGGCAAAGATGCTATGATGCCACATGTACAGTATTGTTCAGAAATAATGCCCAGACGCCCCACTCCAGTGCCAAGGATTTATGCAAAATTCGAAATACGTCTGCAATCGTTGGTGAACAGAGGCAGAAGATACAAAGTAAAAGATAGCTATATTCATAATGTTTTCGGAAAAACAACATTAGTAAAGGTATACAGAGACTTGGAATATTTTGTAAATTAGGATTCGCTACTTTCGATGATACCTCGGATGTATTCTTTCCTATTGAATCACTTATATTGTCATCAGAATTCTGCATTAAAATTAGAACTCATTAATTAATATCTATTTAATTATAAAACATATTGTAGTGAAGTTACTCAAATAAAATTAGTAGATCATAATACCAAAATATAATTAAAATATGCTTCTTATTTGCATCCAGGGATGCACACGATATTTTTTTTCAATACCTGCATCGAAAAGCAATTTGAAGAAATGGATGAACCGGATGATAACATCGGAAAATTTTATAATAATTACAGTTGCAACGAATATTAGGCAACTATTCGGTATTCTGCCTATTCAGCAGGATTTTCATTATTCGGCCGAACACCGAATATTAGTTTACTATTCGACCGAATACCGAATATTAGTTTACTATTCGACCGAATACCGAATAGTTTGACGTCACATAACGTACAATACTTGAACTAGGATTGCCTATAAACAGTCTCCTGCAAGTGCTTTATTTACGTATTTCATTGATTAATCTAAACTGACAAAAATATATGTTTATTTTAGAGTTTTTAATAATTATTTTTACAAAAAAATATTGTCAAGACCCTATTTTGTAATTTTGATAAAAAACAAAAATGAATGTTATTAAAATTTAAAAGCGGAAAATTATGAAGCAATATAGTATATTGTGCAACTAGGGAGGAAAGTGGCGTCGGAAGAACACTTTTGTCCCGAGATGCACACAATATTTTTTCAATGCCTGCACCGAAAAGCAATTAGAAGTTGGAGAATGAACATATTGGAAAAATGTATAATAATTCCATACAATAATCAATTTTGCAATTCCGCATAAAAGGGGAGGAAAAGTACTTTTCTTCCCTAGGAATAAATAAATTAAGTGGATTCCCGCATACAGCGGGACGAAATACTTCACATGTGACGTTTTCGGTGCATTTATTGAAATAAATAAGATTCTCTGCATTCGATGTGTTTATCTTTTTTTTGGCGCCAAAAGGGTGCTGAATATTCGCTAAATATTCGGTTATTCGACAGAAAGTCATGCATAATATTCGTTATTCGGCACATTTACTATTCGTTGCGTCTCTAATAATAATTCCAGAAAATAAATAAAAATAATCTAAATAAACAATTCTGGAATCCCGCATAAACTGGAAGGAAATAGTATTTTGTGTACCTAGGGAGTAATGACTATTACTCCCGCGGGCAAAGCGGCTGCCGGAGAGAGGGCGCCGGCTTCGCCCAAGTGAGGAATAGCCATCCAGTAGAGTAGTAGGGTCATTACTGCCTCATTTTGAGGCAGAAACTGCAAGGTGATAAGAATACTGATTAGGAGTGATGATAAGGGACTTGTCGAATTTTGAGCTAGAAACTACATACGGTAATAAGAGTAGTGATAAGGAGTGAAGATAATGAACTTGAGGGAAAAAAATAGTCGGTGGCGGGGTTATAGGTTATCCGTGTGCGTATATAAATAATAGTGATAAATAATTTGGGTAAATAAAATAAGTAATTATAGATAGGGCGTGAAAGAGTGTGTTTAACCTTTAACCGCGCATAGTGTCATGTCGCAATGTCACGGGGTGTGTATGATGTAAGTTAAGGCGGATCTGTCTCAATAATTGAGTATAGAAATAACAAAATAATTAGGCTGACGACCTGTCTGAAGCGATGGCGGCGGCGGCGGCGGCGGCGGAGGCATGTTTTAATACCTATATAAAGTAGAAAAACTTATAATATATTTAGTATTTTAGTTATTTTCAGTTTGCGAGAAGAGAAAAGATTTGAAGCCGCAATGAAGGTAATAAAAATTATGCAAATTCATATTTTTATTGTTAATTAATGTTAATGTTAATTTGTAGCAAATTCAGCAAAAATGTTTGAAGAAAAATTCTCTAAAGTTAGAGACAATAAGAAAACAAAATTTAAGTAATTTGTTAAAAACTGAAAAATCTAGCAACAATAACAGTAATAATAAATTACCAATATTAACAAGAGCGGATGGGAAAGGAGAAGAAGTGAAACGAAAAAATAATAAAGAAGACGTGGGGAGAAAAGAAGAAGAAGAAGAACCAACGCATATTACAATACTTGAAAAAGATGACTTAGAAACAATGGAAAATATTCAAAACAACAGCAACAACAATAACAGTTTCAATAAGAGCAAGTTAATAATGGAATATCGATATTTTTTAAGTAACAATACTACAATAATTGTTGGTATTAATCCGTTGAAAAATTTTGATATAACAGTAAATTTGTGTAATCAGAAATCACGTAAAATAGTTAGTTTTAATGTAGATGAATGGAAAGAATTTCTTTTATGTTATAATATAATAATTTTACATTTGAACGGTAATTCAAATATAGAATCGTATAATTTTAGAGACCATAAATTAGTTTTCGATAGTATTGAGAACAATAAAATTTTATTAATTGCCTCGAAAAACAATGAGATTTATTTAGGATATAATTGTATTTGTAATCTGTTTAAATTATCACATGTAATAGATAGAATTTTGAATTATTTAAATTCCTTGAATTTTACAAACTATTATAGTAATATTTTAAAACAGGCTATTCAAAGTGACGGAGATGTGTATAAAAATATTTATGATTTAATTAATAATTTTGATGGTGCACATAATATAGCTGTAAGAGAAGTTTTATTCTACTATCCAAATGTTGTTACAGATTTTTTCTTAAAAAATATAAGTGTTGAAATATTATCAGAGTAGAGAGAGAGAGAGAGAGAGAGAGAGAGTTACTGTTGTATTTGTATGTGTGTATAGTGTCAATATAAATAACAATAAAATCACTATTTGCTAAAATAATATTATTTATTTGTTTTTTTATTACAATTCACATTATTACTAACATTACATTACTCGTACAATATTTGTTAATGGCGAGTATTTGATAATTTTCTCGTGCAATATTAAGCAGTAGGCAGAAGTGTTGTCGGGAATATTATTTTTTGTTGTAAATTTTAATTTTAAATCTATAGCCCCATTTTTGATGGATTCATTTTGATAATTTGTATTTATTACAACAATTGGGCATTTATTTTTAAAATCTTTAGGCGAGTAAATTGGTTCATTCTCTTTCTTGTAATATGCAAATTGAAATTGCGTAAACATGTGATATAAAATAGACCATTGGTTATTATCAAAATCTAATTTTAAACTATCGTATGGGTATACTTCAGAATTTAGTTCTGCTCTTATATCGGTTAAATGGCAATGGTCAAATTCACTCATATTTTTCTTAAGACTATTTTTCCGATCAGTTTGAAATCCGAAAATAATATATCGAGGTTTTTCCAATTGTGCAACAGTTCTTATAACCCAATTATGATCTTGAGTTGCAGGTAAAATTGGATATTCATGAAGTTCCCAGGTGCGAAATGGAACTGATAGTGTACTGTCCATATGTTTTATTAATTTCAGTTTTTCCCCATCTGCAACTTTTACATGTGGTACACGCCATTCTACTTTTGTAAGATTAACTTTTAATTTTTCTGCAGTAGTAGTAGTAGTAGCAGAAGTAACAAATGTTGATGTTAAGGCGTTAATGTCAGTACTGCTCCGTAAAAGAACTAGATCATGACGTGCATTTAAAATAATTCTTTTAAAATCTTCACAAAAACCCAATATTTTATTGAGCGGTATGCAATAACTAAAATTGCCATTGGAATCGTCGGGGGTAACATAATTGTTTGTTGTTGACCAACAAGCGTTTTCTAAGGCAACACTTTCATTTCGAGAGTATGAACAATAGCCTTTTAATGTTGTGGTAATTCCAGGATTACGAACACGTTCTATTACAGTTCCACCAATTTCATAACGAATTTCATCAAAAAGAAACATAATTCCATTGTTTACAAAATGTCCCGTTGTAGTTGCTGTATTTTCTTCGGTGACTAATTTCCCTTCAATATAAATATAACTATTCGATGGGTGTATATATAAATCTTGCCTTTGTATTGATATTCGAATTTCGTCATTGTTTCCTAGGGTTGAAGATGTGAAGGATTGATAAGAATGGGTTTCAATACTTTCAATTTTTTCATCGAAATATACACTCTCGTTTACATTTAAAATATCTTCCATTTTTCTCTCTCTCTCTCTCTCTTACTGTTGCTGATTTTGATGTTTACAATAAATATAACTCGAGCACTTGCAAAGAGAAGTATGAATTTTAAAATATATATAAATAAATAAACGGGAGAATTTGTTTTTTGATTTTTTATTTGTTTTCTTTTTCTCTATTGCCGTTTTTTAGCAATAGAATTTACTGGTAACACTTTAAAGCCTAGAGCTTTCAAGTATTCCTTATTTTCACGTGTTAACTGTTGCACTTTTTCTTTTACACTAATGTTTGTATCGTTATATTTTTTCTTTATATACGATTTATGATGTGTATCAAATACGATTCCCATTTTTATGTTTTTACCTTCTTTAAATGTAGTCTTACTGTGACAAGTTCTTTTCTAAAATTGACCAAGTCACCACTTTGATCGACTATTTTAAGCACAATGTTATCAATAATATTAGTATTGATTGGTAAATAGATAACATTCAAAGGATTTTCAATAATTTTAAATCCCGACGCAACATTTGGAAAAAATTCATGAATTCTATGAACTTGTTTTGAATTATCGTATGAACCTGTGACTATATTACATTCTATACAAATTACATTAACTCTAATTATGTTAACAGGATTTTCAGATTTGTGTAGCATGTTAGCGTCATATAACGCACTATTAAAACCTAATAATTCTCTTATCGTATTTGGTTTACTGAAATCCACACTTTCAGTAGCACTCATTTCACATTTTAAAGTGTTATTGTTTGCTGCCACAGATATTTTATTTCCCGGTTTATTAGGATCCTTGATTTTTTTCTTTAAAAATGCATTTATATCTTTAAGTTCGTATGATCCATCTGGTATAACAATTGTTTCTTTACCAAAATGAAATTTATTATTTCTGTTATCGATGTTTGGAATTGAATTATATGCTTCAAAATTGATAAGTCCAATTACATATTCACTATTAGGATCAAGTTGAATGGCTGGATATATGGTTGTGGATAATTCTGAACTGTTACCAGAGAAACTAAATGTGTACGACATTGTTGTTGGTGTATTACTAAATTATTTATTCATAAACAACATGTATTATACAAAAATTCTAAACAAAGGTGTCCACAATTAACAGTGTTAAACATTTGACATTGATTATAATTATATTTAATATTACAGCTACCAAAATATTTTACAACTTCTTTTGGAGGTTTTAAATTACCAAAACTATCGAAATATATAACTTTTTTTCCACATTTTCTGTACGCTACCCAGTGTGTTCCTGCATTTCGATAATCATCTAAATTAATTATTCCACACTCATTAAAATCAATATGTTTGGGTAGATTATTTCGCATAAAAACTCCTCTAAAATTTGGTATTTTAAGAACCTTTACATATTTTAATAATTCAACATTACTGAGGGCATGTTTTGGTAGCGTTTTTAATAGTTTTTTTGGTGTTGTTGTTGTTGTTGTTTTTGTGGACAGAATATTCCTAATCCTGTTTTATATGGTTTTAAATATAAACCTTTACCTATAGCTATATTTTCCATTGTCTTATTATGACGTTGGTTTTCCTTTAATTGTTTATTTGCTGCACTTGCATCGTTTACCGCTTTCGCAATTCCTGCAGCTCCTCCTGCCAATGTACCCAATGCACTTAATCCTGCAAATATTGGTATGAGTGGTAGTATACCACCTGTTTTAGGTATACGAATTATTCTTGGTACACTTGATAATTTTTTTCTTTTAAATTCTCTTTCTGCAATTAAAATATTCTTATCAAGTGAATTATTTTTATTTTTATTACGCAATATTGAACTTATACGTTTAATTTCATTTTTAAAAGAAGGCTTTCCTTTCTTGTTACCTGCACCTTTAACTTTTTTCACGTGTTTCTTTTTGTTTTTAACTTTTTTCACACGTTTAATTTTATGTCCAGCTCCCATTTTAACTTTTGCTCTCATTGCGCCCGAAACACCTAGAGCTGCTATTTTTTCACCAACAGAAGCGTTTTTTGATCGAAACCGTTGATATGCTTTGTCGGCTAATATTATATCGGCTTTATGACGATCTTGTACTGAATTATTGTTAGAATATGCAATATCATGAAGCTTGCAAGCCTCATCTAATAAATTGACACCTTTGTCACCACGTGAAAGCCGTTTCTCTAATTTTGTTCCAGGACCGCAATAATTATACCCAGGTATATGAAGCTCAACTGGCAGTTTATTTATAGCTGTGTTTAATATACTGCTACCGCTAACGACACTGCGTTTGCGTTTGTTATTACTATTTTTACGATGTTTCGGCATTTAAGTTTCAGCAACAACTAATATATATTTATATATAAAGTTGTTTATATATTTTTTATCTTTAGTAACAATGAAGATTTTGAAGCAAAAAGATACACTTAGTGTAAAAAATTATGATTTAACAAAGAAAACAAAAATAAAATCACGTCATAGTGTATTACTCCCTTCTACAATTCGATGTCTTATAAGTGGTCCATCCGGTTGTGGAAAAACAAACATAATAATTAGTCTACTTGAACACCCAAATGGATTGCATTTTGAAAATGTTTATATATATTCAAATTCACTTTTTCAACCGAAATATGTGTACTTAGAAAAGTTATTAAAACCTATTTCCGACATTGGATATTATCCGTATAACAATAGTGAAAATATAATTAAACCTAATGAAGCGAGATATAACTCTGTATTTATATTTGACGATATTGCGTGCGAAAAACAGGATATAATTAGGGATTACTTTTCAATGGGACGCCATAAATTGGTGGATTGTTTTTATTTGTGTCAAACATACGCACGTATGCCAAAACAGTTAATACGTGATAATGCAAATATGTTAATACTGTTTAAACAAGACGAGCTAAATTTAAAACATGTATATAGTGATCACGTGGGGACAGACATGACTTTTGATGAATTCAAGAATTTGTGTGCAATTTGTTGGTGTGATAATTATGGATTTTTGGTAATTAACAAAGAATGTAATATAAATGAGGGACGATATCGAAAAGGTTTCGACCACTTTATAAGTATATAAACAGGTTTACGTTTGTAAAAAAAATCATACCTGTATACCGACCGATATAGTGAACATACATAGCAGTCTACACACCTGTATACCGACCTGTATACCGACCGGTATAGTGAACAAACATAGCAGTCTACACACCTGTATATCAACCCGTATACCGACCGGTATAGTGAACATACATAGCAGTCTACACACACCTGCTTAGAGACCTGTGTGTGTACAGAGCTGTTGCTGCTGCTGTTTAAACATGAACATAAATAAAAATTTAAAAAAACAATTAATAGCAGCCCGACGAAATGTAAAGCAAAAACTGGATATACTTAAAAGTGGCGAAATAGAAACACAAGTTAACTTGGAAAAAACTTATACTCCAATAACAAAAAAATTATCTGAAATTAGTGAAAATTTGCAAAACATACCAAATTTAACACATTTAAAAAGCAATGGAAAAATAAAAAAATATCAAGCTCAAGTTAAAAGAAAAAATGGTGTAGATATAGAGCGGGACAGGGATAATGAAGAAAGTGATGCAGAAGAATCAGAAATTAAAAATGAAATAAATATTGATCATTTATTAAACCCATATTTTACTAGTGCTACTACAAGTACTAATAAAAATGATCCTGCTGCTGCTGCTGCTGCTGCTGCTGTTGCAGAAACGTCTAAAATTAAGTACAGTGAACCTGTTGTGAAATCATATTTGGAGCAATTCAATGAATTACCTAAAGCATATGTACAAAACGTTGTTAGAAAAAATTTAAAAGATGTAGATGAAGTGTACGGTGTTACTTATTATTCTGACACAAATGAAGGTGAATTTTTTCAAATGGGAAGTAAGAAAATTAATTTTGTGGGAAACGACATAGTTGTTGATAAGAAAACATTTTCCGGAACACCTGGATTATATGAACTCATTTTTAAAAAAAATCCTAAACATATATACACTGAAGAGGATAGTCATAATTACAAAGAAATTTTAAATTTAACTAATGCAGCACGACGTTATAATAAACCATCAGAACAACTTAAAGGTAGTTCATCAAATAAATATATAGATATTATTAGACCGTTACTAAGACCCGAAAGACACTCCTCATTTTCTCTTAGTCCGGTGACTGCAACACAAAGGGGACGAGAATTACGAAAAAGAACTGGTCTTGGTTTAAAACTTTTATTGAAAAATTATAATAATAAACCTGTTGAGTATGAATATTGGGATGATCCAAATGAATTAGTTGAAAAGTTAAAAAAATTCATCGCATCTAAACAAGCCGGAAATAATAATCATGATAATGAAATAGTTTCCATTATTCAAGAATTAAAACAAGAAGTAAATATAATTAAATAATAATTAGTATTAAAATGTCTGTTGACAAGTTTGGACATCACAGCACACAATCTGCTCATCAACCCTCGAGAAAACACAAATATTGTTGTAACAGTGAAAATAGCAGCAGTGATAGTGATAGTAGTGAAAATGAAATTTTAATTAAAGTGGGAACTCCTGAGCTAGATTTGCATGCAATAAATAAAAAATACTTCGAGGAAAATTTAAATACTGTTGTTACTAGTTTGAAAAATGAAATTTTAATTCTAAACAAAAGACTTCATGATCATACGGTAATTGCTGAAAATAATGTTAAAAAAACTAGGGTTGTAATAGAGAGTGTAAAAACTGATTTAAAAATAATATTTAAGGAGTTAAAAATTCACGATTCTACCGAGTAAAAAAACAAAATGTCGAAAATTAAAGAAGATATTGTAAATGAACTTCACAGGCCTGCACGAAAAAACTTCCCACGAAGACGTGTTATAGTTAGGGGTTTGGATGAAACGTTTGAAGCAGATTTAGTTGAAATGAGAAATTATTCAACTATAAATAAAAATTATAATTACATACTTGTAGTAATTGACATATTTTCAAAGTATGTGTGGGCAAAACCTGTGAAGAAAAAATCAGCGGTCGAGATAAGTGATGCAATGCAGAAAATTTTAGAATCAAGCAAACGTATTCCGAAAAACCTACAAACCGATTTAGGGAGAGAATTTAACAATGAAATGTTTAAAAAGTTAACAGAAAAATATGAAATAAATCATTATTTTGCTAAACAGACAACGAAAGCGTCAATTGTTGAACGGGTAAATCGTACATTAAAAAGTATTATGTATAAAAAATTTAGCATGCAAAATTCGTATAAATGGTTAAAATTGTTACCTGTTGTAGTCAAACAATATAATAACAAAAAACATCGTACTATTGGTATGAAACCCGTTGAAGTAACTAGAAAAAATGAAAAAGAAGTGCTAAACAATGCATATAATAGAATTAAGACCATTTCTAATAAAAAACCGAAATTTCAAGTAAATGATAATGTACGAATTAGTAAAAACAGGGGAATTTTTTCAAAGGGTTACCATCCGAATTGGTCAAATGAAATATTTGTTATAACTAAAGTGAATTTAACAAATCCATTTACCTACATATTACATGATAAATTAAATAAGCTAATTGATGGCGGTTTTTACGAACAAGAATTACAAAAAGTAAAACATCCAAATGTTTATCTTGTAGAGAAAATTTTAAAACGTAAAAATAACAAAATTTATGTGCAATGGTTGGGCTTTGATAAGTCCTTCAATAGTTGGATAGATAAAAAACAGATTACGTAGCAAAAAAAACTACTGGACCTATATATACGGCATTCTGTTTAGGAGTAAATTCAGTTTAAACACTTCTGTTAAAACTTGCAAGTCTCTCTCTCTCTCCAAAACCACCACCACCACCACCATCAGCAGCAGCAGCAGCACCGCCACCACCACCAACAACAACAACAACAACAACAACAACAATATGGATCGTGATTCGGTAATCGTGGATGTTCAAGGCTTTTACATCCGAACTATCATTTTCATCGTGAAGCAGTTCGCGGTGTTGAGCCTGAGTACAGGAAAGTGCGTTGGAGGTGTTTTCCAGCCACCATTTTCTGCGTTCCGCGCCAACAACAATGCGAGTCGAAAAGCAGTCCAGGCGCGGGAAAAAGAAAATGGTGGCATCCTGTGGACATCCGGCGATATACCGTATTGCAAAAGGAAGGAGGTGCTACTGAACGCCATCAATTACCGAAAAATTTACGTATACGGTGAGGAGGTAAAAGAATGGATGCAAAAACTTTTGGATTTAGAAGTTGTTAATTTGGAAAAATTCCAAATCTCAACAGAAATCAATTTGCTGCAGGATTGCCATTTTCATACACATGATAAATGTGCGATGCAAAATGTGTACAATCTAGCAAATTGGTATCGGGTGAGATTCACAAAATTTAACTCTGTCAAAATTTTTCATAATTTGGGTGGAATGCTTCATTTAATGCATAATGAGGACGTGCACTTATTACCGATGGAGCTCGTAATGGTGTATGCACCAAAGCAAATCGAGCAAAATTGGAGTAAGTTCCCGTTGTCTTGGTGCTACGATGAAGCATTCCAGACATACAAAATTTGCTGGTTGCACCATTATCCACCTTCTCACGATAATAATAACGGTGTTGATGGCGCTGGTGATGTTGATTGTGATAGTCAAGAGGGTGGGGAAGAGGAAGAAAGTGTTTGGGGGGATATTGCGTATGAGCAATATCCCCTCATTAAAGATTGCGTAATTTGTAGAACATTTATTAATAAGTAAATATATGTATTTGTTTTTATTTGTAAGTGTGTTTCTTTAATTATTATTATTATTAATAAATAATATTGTAATATAATATTTGAATATATATTTTTATTTTTTATTAATATGTTTGTTTTAATTTACAAAATATTACTAACACACACACACACACACACTACCATTACTACAGCTACATAAATTTCAAAATATATTTTTTATATTACATTTTGTTTACTACTACTACTACTACAATATATAATTGAAAACTTTAAACAAAAATTTTTTTTGCTACATTTTGTTTATTCAATTTTTCGAAATTCTATGTCTATACTATTCCTGAATGTAGACGTAGAAGAAGACGGCAAAGAATAAGCACCAGTGGCGGTGGCGGCGGTGACGGTAGCAGCTCCAACAAACCCTTTGGACACCAAATACAAATGTCCGTTATCTGCATCTGCATTCATCTCGTCCAGGTATTCGTCGGCAATTTTATTAAATCGTTCGCCGAGAAATACGGCAAATTCTTCCAATTCCACTCGTAATCTCTCACCGAATTTTGTGTTCAACCGTTGAATAACTACCACTTTATATGTATGGTCTATTGTTAGCGTTTTTAAGCCAACAATAGGTTTCACTTTACACAATTGATTGATTGCTGCGTACGACATGATGTTGATAATAATAATAATTCTGCTGCTACTGCTGTTTGATATACAAAAGTTATAACTTTATTGAATAAGTAAAGAAATTAAAACAGAGTATTTATACAGTAATATTATCTTAAAAATGATAAAGAATAATTCAAATTATTACATCATTATTTTTTGTTAGTACGTGTTGCTATGTTATTGGTAGAGTTCTGGTGGTGGTGGTGGCGGTGCTGGAGGTGGCAGTAGACAAAAAAAGTCGTGGCAGTTTTGCATTTGTTGGAACTATAAACAAACAAACAAAAAATAACACACATAGCTTTCTCCAACACTACACTAATATTAATTACCTAGTAGACATTTAAATATTCTTCATATGCCTCTATATATTCGTCATTTAGGTTTAGCATAGTGTTGTAGTCCGCAACTATTTCATGCCATCCTGCATTTGCGTTGAATTCATCGAATTTTTTCCAGTCATTGTCGTACTCGGATAATTCCATGTCGGTTATGGGTTGACGACACCATTTTAAAAATATTTCGTCAACACTTAAACAGTTTTCTACACCCTGCCATGCACATTCCATTTTTTACACTTTTAATTTTTAATGTTTTTTCACACACACACAATAAAATAGTTATTAACGTTTTCGTCCAAATGAATTGATAAGTAATTTAAAACTGCAATGTATACAAAGTTGATTATTAATATCAGTTTCACCTTTACACAATGAACACTTAAGCTTTACAGGTACTGGCATAGTAAATAAAATTTTTGAATTAACATATATATTTTACAAGTTTGATAATAATAATAATATGGTAATCAATTGAAAACAATTAATATTCTCTTTTACACACACGCACAACATCGATATTTATATACAAGTGCGTTATCTTAATGTTAAGTTAAAGTTCATTTTTGATATTATATCATGAGATTTTTTGTCACAGTTCAAGGTTAATAGTACTACCATATGTCTTATTATGATTTCAGTTTAATTAATTTTTTAATTTAGACAAGAGATTTCTTATCTGTTTTAAAATAGATTCGTTAGGACAATAAATGTTGAAAAAAGATAAATCAAACGGAATTGCTTTTGTTACAGACTTTAAATATTCACTGTACTCATACATTATATTATTTTTTAAAAAGTAAATATATCCATTTATATACTGAAATACACCGTCAATGTTTGACGGTATACCGGGGAACATTGAATGAATTGTGCCACGATTTAAAATTTCAGAATTATTACAACTGTTCAGTTGTAATACGTAAATATCATTATAAAATATATATGTTTGACCTGTGTTAGTATGGACAGCGCCAGTAACGATTTTTAATTCTTTTGAAATAGAATCAACACTTGTAATTTGTAACCCGGGCCACTTGATATTATAAAATTTATTATCAATTATTAACACTATGTTATTGTTTGATTTAAGATAGACAGCTGACAATTTTTCAAAGCTTCCATGTGGTAGTTGTAACGAATGTGGTATAAAATGTGGTTTCGTATAACCCTCATCTAAAAGATGTTTTATCCACACCCAGTTATTATAAAATATTAACAACTTGTCATTTATAACTAAAAACTTTGTAACATTTTTTATTGTGCATAATTCAGGTTCAGAAGTTGTTACTGTTATTTCTGGACGTGATAATGGTGGCAGCGGTGACGATTGTGGTGGCTGCGGGGGCGTTAATTGTGTAGGTTTAAAGGTTGTTGTTGTTGGAACTATTTTTGGAGTTTCAGTGCGAATTTTTTTTCCATATAAATTTTGAATTTCTTGAATATCGTCGACATGTAACTTGAACTCTGATAAATTGTGAAAAACAGAATTTCTATTATACGCAAACATAACAGCATTCTTATTTCGTACATGTTCTAAACCTAAAGCATGCCCAATTTCATGAACTAAAACCTCAAAAAAACTTATTTTGTCCTCATGTTCATAATGCGAAAAACCATAATTCCATCTTTCGAGGGCATCCATATGAATATCAATGGTAGTTAAATATGGTCGAGGTAGAACTGCATGAGCTAAAATCTCTCCACGTCCATCGAAATTCCAGTCACATTGATCGTGTTTAAAATATGAATAATGTCGTGTCGCACCCATAGAAATTAAAATGTTTGGAGAATTTGAATTTTGCAGAAAATTATAATTCTTATATTGCGTAGGATTGTATGGCGTATATGAGAATGTAACATTTATATATTTTTCCCATATTTTAAATGCTTCTTTTGCGACACTAATTTGATCTGAATATCCGTAGACGAAATCCCATGTTATAATAGGGTTTTTCCAAGAATTTATTTTACCAGACTTGACATTATTATCCGGTACACCACATCGTTTAGTTCTCATTAACCTTATTGTTTCTTCATTCAACACACCCGATACATTTAAATTATAGAACTCTTGGTATTTTTTGAGAGCTTGAATATATATTTCATCGGATTCAGTAATTGTTGACAACTCCATTGTCATTTCACCATCACTACCACTATCACTTTTTAAATACTCATAATTTTCCAAAAACTCTACTGACTCTAGAAAATTATCACTTTCTTTGTTACCATTTACAAATACCGAATAAATAACACACACTAGTATTACCACAAATACATTTTTCAATATACTCATGATGATTTTTTTGATTAATGTGTCGTTGTTATTATTGTTCTTGTACTCTGTCTAATAATAATAATTTAAATTCATTTCTCTTTTATGCTAACAATATGTTAATACAGCAATTTATATATTAAAAAAAAATGTGCACACGCCATGTGCACATGAATGTTCTTGAATTCAGCAAAAATTTCGCTTTGTCTTACTAAAAATTATTATTATTTGTTATTATTAATTGCAAATTTTTTTGTGCACGCGCATAACCTTTTTAAAAAAAAAAAAATAGATAACTGATAAATAACTCAGCAAAAATTTCGCGTTGTCATATTGAAAAATATTATTTAATTATTAATGTGCATTTTTTTACTGATATAAAATTTTTGCATAGGAGGTAATAATGAAATAAATTATTTAAAACTGTTATTATTTTATTTATTTTACCACAAATATATATATTAGTTGAAATTACATAAATTACAGAAAAACATTTACAAGAATAATAGTAACATTTATTTGTAAATATATAACACTTATACATAACATTAGAGAAATAACAAGCTATAATTGTTTAAAAATTATTTACAACATTATACGCTAAATAAGCCAATGTATTGGGGTTGTAACCTTTAAAAGAAACAGCTCTACAACAATATTTTCTTATTCTGACAGAATCTACCTCTTCTCTTTCATAACCTGTACGATCTGTGATCCTTGGTATATTGTTACAAATTAAATATATTGTATTTGTATTACAATTGCTTACATACAGTGCACATTTACAAATGTTTAAATCAAAAGTTTTTATTACTCTACTTGTAAAATATTCATTTGTATAGAAGCGAAAGAATTCATTAAATGGCTTAACAAATATAAATTGGAGATTTAATTCCGCAGGTTTGTACTTCTTACTTTCTAGAAGAAATTCAAATATATAGTGGATGTTTAACTCCTCCACTTCATCGAAATATTCGTCTATTATGTCTTCATCTTTTACTCTCACATTCCACAACTTCCAATCGGATTTGGATAGAAAGCGTCTAATGCAGAATGTTAAATAATCAATGTCAACAAACCGATTATTTTCAATATACACATCAATGTCGTGGTATTCGTTTGTGTGTTTTGCAAACCAACTTACATAACCGCCTGCAACACAAACTCTAAACTTTAAAAATGTCAATTCTATTAATAGTTGAGACACAAGTTTGTACACATTCAAATCGAAATCAGTTGCAAGATCAACCGTAGATATTTGTTTCGATATGAAGTGCACATGTCTCGTATAATCTAAAACAATCATGTTCTCAACTTTTGACATGATGTTTGTGTGCTTGCTTATTCAAAAACTGTGACTTTAAATACTTACTTGTTTTGTTTTTTCTTACTTACGTATAGTGTTCTGTAAATAAAATTTTCCATAGGGTGATGAAATAAGTTAGTTAAAATCATAATGTGTGTGTGTGTGTGTGTGTGTGTGTGTGTGTTAATTATTATTTTTATTTCAAAGTTCAAAAGTTATCTTTTTTATTAGATACACATATTATTTACAAATAAAACTTCATTATTTTTACAAACGAAACATTATCAACAAAAAATATAATCACATTTCACAACAATAATTAGATTAATACAAATTATTCTCAATTCTTAAACATAATATCCCCAAGGTAAAGTATCGGTGTTTAAAAAATTTATTATTCTTTTGTCATCGTATGGGCTCAAAGATAATTTTTTCTGCTTTACAGTAAACACTTCATGTTTTTTTGATTGAATCGTACATTGCTCACGAAACACTGGTTCATTATTAAATAGACAATTATAAAAATCTTCAAAATTAATAGTTTTTAACGAAGCTCCTGTGACACCTTTCGCCCGCTTACTTAATCCTTTTCCTTCGACATTATATGAGTACATTTTTGAACGTAAACCAATAAATTCAGTCATGATTTTTCCATTATTTTCATCTTTCATCAAACCAATTACTTTTTTATTTACTTGAGGCATATTAAATATATTATTTTTTTCATAATCAGATGTGTCAAAACGATGAATATCACGTTTCATAACTTCATATATGTCTAAATTTTTAAAATCGTAAATTAAACTGTCTGTATCGGTGTATAGTAATTTAGCGTTGTCGTTTCCAAAACATTTTTTAATATAATTATAATGAAAGTCATAAGTGTAAGTTTTCGATATGTCTAAAATCGAAAATCCTACATATATTGGTTTATTAAATATTATATGTTTTTTTGTCATTTCAATAATAACCATGTCATCGTCTAAAATAGTACAATTGTTGAAATTTGGGTGAGCTATGTACGATTTTGCACCAAATCTACCTTCCCATTGCGTAACCAACTTAACATCTCGATAACGGCGTACGTTCTCCATCGTTTTACCAAAAACAGAGTTGTTCATAAGCTTATAAAAAAATTTCTCAAACTCGTTTGTTGAATTTTGTCGTAATTCTGTATTCAAATCAATGTAAACTCGTAGCCATGGGGATTGCTTAAATTTTAATATTCTGTGAATATGAGTGAGGACCAAACCATTCTCCAAACATTGTTTCAAATTCTTATAATGTATAATGTAATTTTTTTTGAATATAAGTTTGTTACTAATTTACTGTGTTTCGCGGTGGGAGGTGTAAAATGTTCAGGACAAAATGGGAAATCTTTATGTTTATCGAAAAGTGCTTTCGGATACTCTAAATCAACTTCAAAAATATAACCAGTCGGCGATTCATCACTTATGTCCATTACATTAACACTGTTAATTTCCGATTCGTTAACCCATTCAAATTTTGAAAATGGTAAAAATTGTCTCATAGCATGTCCATATAAATTATTTATATCATAATACATTAAATAACTGTCGTCAATTAACGGATTATAATTTTCCTCTTTCATATATTTATTATTCGCTTTGGCATACCTGTTCGAACATTGTGATACACCACCGCGTATTCCTTTCTCGATAAACATTATTTTATCAATGTCTGTCAACAATTCCAATTCTATTTTACTAATTTTCAGCATTGCATCGAATGCTAGGCCCGGTGCTGTATAATAATGAAACGCATCTAAACCATAAGTTTTAAAACATGTACTACGAAAATTTTCACAAATGTCTGCCAATAACAATATATCAGTTTTCAAATATAAATCCGAATATTCACCAAGATTTTTATGTTTAAATGTATGCCATACATTTAACGCGTGTTCATATTCACTATCACTTACACCTTCATTTTTTAGTGAACTAAAGAAATTATTTTTAGATGGAAGCTTCTCTTCATTCAATTTATCCCAGCTATTTATATATTCATAGGGGAATATACCTTTTCTTCTTAACAATTGAAACTCCTCTTCACTGCCGCAATAATTTCTTGTTATGTTCAATTCGGACTCGTTCAAATATGATGCCAATTTTTCCACACTGGACGCCATAAATCGGTAGGAGTCAATAAATTTAAAATTAATCCGACAATTTTTCACATATTTTGTGAATGAAATATATTTATCTTTATTGAGTGGCAACAAGGAAATTCTACCTTCAATTTCTTTCGCAATGTGTTTTATGATAAAGTGACCATCGTACCCAGATAAATTGTGAAATACCACTGGAATCGTTTGTGATGCGTGATAATTTAAATTACATACTTGGTGTGCTGGTCCTCTAAAAATACCACTTAAATGGCAATGGTCACGTACTTTGATGTCATCATTTCCAATTGTTTGTTGACATATATGACATACAGTGGCATTTCTAAATTCATTTTCTTGCAGTGCATTCAATTCAATTGGTATTATATTATCCATTATATTATTCACATGCTTCGCAATAGTTTCTAATTCTCTACAAAACCATTTAATGCAGTCTTTATCACGATTCATGCAAAATGTTGACAACAAATCGTTGTATGCGCATTTTAAATAATATCCAATACTGAATGCAGTGTGTTTTTGCATTTTTTCAGTATTTTCATCTATATTTGTATCATTTACTTTCTCTAAAATCGATTCTAAATCTGCATAAATTATAAATGGTATTTCGTTTTGATTCTTATAGTTTTTGAATTTTAATATGTTATTTTGATCATCCGGTACATCAATTCGGCATTCATTCTGCATTTTACATATTATCTCATGTTTAGATAACGATGTTTCAGTTTTAAAATGGTTAAAACATCTGTGGCAGAAATACACCTGGTGTCTGTTTGATATTTTAATTTGACTGTTTAATAGCCGCGACATACTCTTAATCCACATAAAATGATAGTTTGTACTTAATTTTATTTTATCTATAATTCCACTATCACTATTATCATTGTCATTGTTAATTTCATTTTCACTACTTGTCGAATATATCATGAGTAAATTAATTTTTTTGTCATATTCTTTTCGAGACAAAACCACTGGAACAACTACATTTTTTTCTTTTTTACTTCTATATTCCAACGTATAAATATTTATTGATATTTCATTTTGATCCTCAAAGCTGGATACATCTTTTAAACGCATTGGAAACTCAATACCATCATATTTTAATACGTTCGAAAAATGTGGATACGATGATATGCGGTCAGAATTTTTGTTTACAGGATACAAAGCTGAGACAACAGAGTATAAGAAACAATACCTGTCTTGATTCTTAATATTTATCACTGCCTTTTTCATTTTAATTTCAAGTGGTAAATCAATAAATGCACCCCCTTCTAACGGTGTATAAAAGTTTATATTCACTTTTAAATGGAGAATTTCTCGCAGCGCCCATCCCGAGTCACGTTCTTGGAATTCTTCTAATTGCGTTAAAATCTCATCAATTACATTTTCCTTATACCATTCTTGCAAATTGGTCACATTATCAATAATTTTATTTCTAGTGTTCATTGCTTTTACATCAATTTTTCCCGTCGATGGTAATATAAACTCCGCATTTAATACCACATTAACTTTTAATAAAGATGTTTTTAAAGATTGAGTAATTCTATTTTTAAAAATTGTAAATGCATGTTTTAAAAATAATTTTGGGTCTTTATATCCACATTTATTAATTATAGCACCGGTTTTAATTCTACTGGCAAACACAGATTTAATATCTTGCCAATGCAATTGATTTTTATGCTTTGCTTCTCCCGCACCAACTTTTCTTTTCAACGTTACACCAGCACCTGTTTTAATTTTAAGTTTCTTTAACTTTTCTCTATACACTTTAAGTAATGCTAAATTTGCTTCAAGTTTAAACAAAGTTTGACTTATCTTAAACTTCTGGTTTTGCACACACTTATTAACTATTATTATTATTTTATTAATATGCTTTGACCACGAATCAACTTCTTCACGTGTGTTAATTAGTTTTAACGCGTTTGTTATGTTTTCAATGACTTTGTCGCTTAAGGTAGCTACAATTTTACAACTCATTTTGACAAGTAATACTAATAATTATTCAACATTTCTCATTTAAATAGATATTATATCATGCCGCCGCCGCCGCCGCCGCCGCCGCCATCGCTTCAGACAGGTCGTCAGCCTAATTATTTTGTTATTTCTATACTCAATTATTGAGACAGATCCGCCTTAACTTACATCATACACACCCCGTGACATTGCGACATGACACTATGCGCGGTTAAAGGTTAAACACACTCTTTCACGCCCTATCTATAATTACTTATTTTATTTACCCAAATTATTTATCACTATTATTTATATACGCACACGGATAACCTATAACCCCGCCACCGACTATTTTTTTCCCTCAAGTTCATTATCTTCACTCCTTATCACTACTCTTATTACCGTATGTAGTTTCTAGCTCAAAATTCGACAAGTCCCTTATCATCACTCCTAATCAGTATTCTTATCACCTTGCAGTTTCTGCCTCAAAATGAGGCAGTAATGACCCTACTACTCTACTCCATCCCTCTCGTGGGACACACAATATTTTACGTCACGAGGGTTGGATATCAGGGCAACATTCAGACCACCAGCCCTATGAATATTACATTTACGAACTACCCGGACATGCAGTTCATTGTTCAGAAATAAAACATTTATATAATAATTTTTGAATTGTTTTTGAAATGTTTGGATTTTTTGTTAATTTTTGAATTTTTCTTCAATTTTTAATTTATAAACAGTCTCGAAATCACCTTTCTTGCAAGCGGAAGGAACGCATTTGCTTTCCGGGAGTAAAACTCGCTTCCCGCCCTCCATTAGCAAGAGGAAAACACTGCTTTCCGTCCCCGAGTGACGTAAAGTATTTTTCCTCCCTAGGGAGGAAAAATCAAGTGGATTCGCGCATAAATCTAGAGGAAAATACTTTTACGTCACTCGGGGGAGGAAAGCAGTGTTTTCCTCTTGCTAATAGAGGGAGGGAAGCGAGTTTTCCCTCCCGCTCGGGAGGACCGTAATTGTTTTCCTCCCGAGCGGGAGGAAAACACTGTTTTCTTCCCGGTACTGGCGGGAGGAAAACATTGCAAGAAAGGTGATTTCGAGGCCCTCGTGACGTAAAATATTGTGTGTCCCACGGGAGGGAAGGCTATTCCTCCCTTGGGCGAAGCCGGCGGCCTCGCTCGGGCCGCCGCTTGAAGCGGGAGTAATAGCACGCTTCCCTCCCTAGGTGCACAAAATACTATTCCTCCCCAGGGAGGAAAATTACTGAGCGGTCATAAATAGCTCACTTTCGTCCGCAATAATTGGGACGGAAGGAGGCGTTTTCGGTGCAGGTTATTCAAAAAAATAATTAATTGACTTAGGTTTGTTAATTAAATCAGATTAGAACTGAAACAAAAATCTACACATTTTTATTTCTTATATTGCAGGCTACAGTTTAACTCTCTGGTTCAAAATTCATTTGACTTCATACAGTTGACGAAATTCTAAGTCAAGGTATTTTCTTGCATCTCAGGTAAAGCGTAAAGAGAATACTTTTAAATCTGGTTCTATTTTTTTGGAATTGAAGCAATATACCTTTCCTTTGCTACATATCTCTCATCATCCTCACTCAATCGAACGTACGAGTATTTCGAATTTTTCATAAACTGTCTGCACTGTAGTGGGGCGTCTGGGCATTATTTCTGAACAATACTGTACCATTACATATGCTAAGAAATATAGACGATTATAAAATTCTGGGAAGCATTATTTCCCATACTATACTTTTAACCCATTAATTTCCCATTAAACTAGCCAGAATTGCTTACATTTTATTAGGAAACAATTCTATAGATATATAAAGATGAATTGTTAATTCAGGAATATCTCTTGTATCTAACGGTACCCGAAAGAAAACTAATAAAAAAGAACTAAAAGATTTCTGTAATTTAACAGAAAAAGAAAAAAACAAGATTAAAATCAATATTTAGTTCAAATAAGTTTTATGGTATTTCTAGATGTGAAGAATTTAATGTACAGATTGAGGCAATAGCGGAAAATATTTTAATTAGAGATCCTTCTGAATGTTTTATCGAAATGAAAAAATGCTTGCAAAAGAATATAACTTATTTTAAATTAACTTTTAGTTACTACCAACTGACTACTAGTTCTTTGACAGGAGTGCTAGCACTGGTTCAAAAACGCTGTTAAAATTCTTACTGTTATTACATTTTTCACCTTTTGGCACTTTGAAGTCTAAATTTTTTTGTCCAAATTTAAAGAAATTGTGTGATTTTATTATTTTAATATGTTTGTCATATCATCAAAATTGTTTAAACATCTTTTTGTGTTCATTGATGCAAACTTACAATCCTAACCTCAACCAAGTAGTAAGTTTTTGTTTAACACGTTTACGTTTTTTGTACTTATAGCTTCATTTTAATTTTTGTAGTGTCCTGATGAAGGAATAAAAATGAATGCCGAAAGCTCGACAATAATTTATAAGAGTCTATTTCTTTTTTGCCTACCACTGAACTGCATACATGTGAAAAATATTTTATTTTCTTAACTGATCAGTCATCATCATATTCCAAATCTACTTACGGAATGGGTTTCTTCAATACTATCAAGCAACAATATGGTCAATATGGAAACTTAGCCACGTTACTACTTTAAAAATGGGCCGCATTGAGCATCAATGAAAAACAGAAGAATTTTCCTACTTAACTGCCGCAAGGAAGGGGTGATACCAAAACACATAGTGGATCGGACAAAAACAACATCCAACACAGTGCAAATACAAGATGGAAACTTAGGATATAATGTCAACAATTTAAATAACAGGTTAAGAAAATATATTTTTTTTTATTTAACTTTATTTATAGATGCTTCAACCTAATGGTCATTAGCATCTTTTGTTTATTTACATTTCTATTTGCAGTAAATTTAATTTGTATAGTAGTAGGTACATTTTGTTTGTGGTTTAATATAATACATGTTCATTAAATTTTATTAAATAGGTTTGTTTCTTTTAGATAGTTTATGATGTTAAGTGTGGCTTCATTTTCCTTTTGTAGAGCTGTTTTTATATTTGTGACTTTCATTAGAAATTAAGAGTACAGTTCAACATCTTGATCGGATCTGTAGTGAGCTGGAAAGTATTGAATCAAGAATTATTAATATTATTCCAAATTTAATGTTTCAAAATTTTAAACAAAAACAGTCACGTAAGTATAATAAAAAAATTACAAAATTAAAAATACTAATGTTCAAAAATTAAAAACCTTAATTAGGTAATGAAAATAATTAGAAATTCAAAACTCAGCCAAATTGGATCAAGAATAAGTATAAGTAATGT
Source organism: Agonum fuliginosum (assembly GCA_947534325.1). NCBI lineage: Eukaryota > Metazoa > Arthropoda > Insecta > Coleoptera > Carabidae > Agonum > Agonum fuliginosum. The sequence goes on along the minus strand of OX384037.1, from coordinate 24,559,861 downwards.
AGATATTCCTTCAGAAATATCACAAATTTTAGCTTTAGGACCTAAATTTAGTCTAAACTCAGTATAGGTAAACTTCCAACTGCCCTGGAATTAATCATTGATAACCTTGAAGGTGAGGAAAAAGACATAGTAAGATCTAGAATTACTAACATTATTACCGATTATTTGCAATCGCAAGCCAAGGGAACAGAAGTAACCTTAATTTACTTTACAATAAATGCAAGAATTTTCTAAAAGAGAACAGTGATTTGTTAGTTTTACGTTATGACAAAGGTAATGTTACCGTTATTATGAATAAGGAAAATTATGATTCAAAATCATTAGACATATTAACTGATAATACCAGCTAGAAACTTCTTAAAAATGATCCAACCTGCACCATACAACAAAAATCGAATAAATTGTTTTCTCAATTAAAGAATCAAGGTTCTATCTCAGCTGAAAAAGCTAGAACTTTGACAATTTACAATGCTGTAGCACCTAGGTATTATGGTATTCCAAAAGTCCATAAACCTACACTTAGTTTAAGGCCCATTATCTCGTCTGTTAATGCTTCGAACAGCAAATTGGCCCAATTTGTTGCTGAAATACTTAAGGAATCGTATAATTACACTAATTCTTACTTTGTCAAGGATTCCTTTGACTTTGCTGAAGAATTTCAAAATTTCCAACTACCAACTAATTACGTTATAATTAGTTTGGATGTTGTATCACTTTTTAGTAATATCCCTGTCGAATTAGTGTTGGAAAGTATCAGAGTAAAATGGAATACCATTAGCGAGCATTTGTACAGTAACTTTGGTTAATCTTTCTGATCTTATAAAATTTATTTTTATACAAATTTCTGTTTGTACAAAAATAAGTTTTATAAACAGATTTATGATACACCAATGGGCAGTACTGTGAGTCCAATTATGGCTCAATATGTCATGGACCAATTACTGGACATTTGCATTCCTAGATTAAGTTTCAAAAAAAATATGTTGACGACATCATTTGTGCAGTTCCTAGTGACAACGTTGACGAAATCATCGAGGTTTTTAACAACTACAACCCCAGAATCCAATTCACAATATAATGTGAAACTGAACGGAGTGTGCCGTTCTTGTACACTTTGTTCATCAAGCAATTGCTTGTCTTGCTTGTCAGTCATTCTCGTCGTTAAGTGCTGTAATTTGAATTCCTGTCAAATGGTCATCGAAAATTTTTTGATCATGTTATTAAGCCCTGAGGTTTTTTCTGACACTATTTTGTAACTTTCATTTGTCCCGATGAAGGCTAAATAAGTAGCCGAAACGTCGACCTTTTGAATAAAGAACAAAATACAACTTCTACGACTGGTGTACCCATTATTTCGACCTTACAACATCAAAATTTCAACAGTCAAGATTTCTTTAATTTTAATTTTAGTGTGGCATAAACCGTTTTTAACTTGAAAATGTGTATCTATTTCTACTACAAAAACGGTGAATTTGCTTTTAATATGCTTTCATATGAAATTAAAATTGTGTGCTGTAATAATTTCATGGCATTTATTAATTATTTATGAAGCAATAGTCTATTTACTGTTGTAAAATTACGTTTATTTTTTTTTAAATTGTGGGTTATATCATTATTATTTCAAATTTATCGTGGCAGAATGCTGATGAAACTGCTTTAGAAGACAATGTCATCTCTGAAAATATCAATATAATAGAGAGACAAAAACCTGTAACACCGAAAAAATATAAATCTGGTGGGTGGAGAAGAACGAATCTGGAACTTTGTTTAGTTAATAAACGAAGAAATCGAGGATATGCATATAAGAATAAATCAGGAAAAGATGTATTCAATCGTTGCCTTGGGCCGCAATGTAAATGTAAACAAAATTACCGTTCAAAACTGAAATTTTTCATGCCTTTTGGGATATGGCAGATTATGATCTCCAAAATTCTTAACTCTTTTCATGTATTGAAGCCAGGGCCGTAACCAGAAATAAATTTCGGGGGGGGGTTTTTAAATTTTAAAAAATTGTTTTATATTATTATTTTAAGAACGTACAAGTTAAATTTCAATCAAAATCAAAACATTTCGTGAGGTTGGGAGGTTGCGCAACAATGTAAGCAGAAGTAGGCATCGCAGTGGGAGCGTGGTTTTATACGGAGAATTTTGTAACATTTACTTGGTACTATGTAGCTTCCCTTCTTGAAATCATTGAATAATGTACTCAAAACTCAAATAATATTTGTTTTCAAAGTATTAGCGTTCGTTAAATAAAATTAAAAAGTTTTCGTTGAAAATTTCGGGGGGGGGTTTAAACCCCAAAAACCCCCCCCTGGATACGGCCTTGATTGAAGCACGGAAAACAAAACGAAGATATCCAAAGAAAACCAAATCAATTAAATCTCTAAGAAATGTTACAATAAGTTATATAATTAAAATAAATGGCCAAAATTTGATTGTGTGCGAGGAAGAATTTTTATCTGTGAACGGTTTGCAGAATTCACGTAAACGTGTTCAACTAATTTACGAACAGATTAAAGGAGGACGTACTACACCGAAAAAAGATGGTCGTGGTAAACACAAAAATAGGGCTAACAAGGTTGCTGACAGTATTACTCAAAGCATAGTAGATCATATTAATTCAATTCCAAAGTATACAAGTCACTACAGTCGACAAAAAAATCCTGAAAAGTTATACTTTGACTACGATTTAAACATTTGTACCTTTGTACTACGGGTTATACAGGGTGTAACTGCGAAACCAACCAACGCCTATATTTTCTGTATTATTATAGTTACAAAAAAATGTTAAATAGCAAAGTTGTAGGAGACCAAGGGGGACATCTGATTAAAGAATAAAATAATTTTTTAAACCAGTAGTTCCCAAGTTACAACACAAAGTTATATTTTTTCAAATGGGAATATACATATTTTTTAGGCCTACTTATACGGTAGAGTATAATAACTATAATAATAAAGAAAATATAGGCGTTGGTTGGTTTCGCTGTCTCAGCCTGTATAAGATGTTATAAGCCACATCAAATTCAAGATGGATACCAAAGAACATGTGTCAGCTAAGCGAAAATTTAAATTCACTAGTGATCCAATTGAGTCTGAAACTGAAATTTTTGATTCCGATGATAGTATCAAAGATAAAGATTATGTAGAAAGTTATAGTTCAAGTAAATCATCAGATTTCGCAAATTTATCGATAAGTTTAATTTAGTGTGGCATAAGTTTAATTTTAGTGTGGCATAAACCGTTTTTAACTTAAAAATGTGTATCTATTTCTTCTACAAAAACGGTGAATTTGCTTTGAAATATACTTTCATATGAAATTAAAATTGTGTGCTATAATAATTTCATGGCATTTATTGATCTTGTACAGGGTTGGCAAAATTCATGATTTTTTTAAATAAATAAAAAATCATTGATTTTTTAAATTAATCATGATTTTTTAAATTTTTTAAATTTTCTTTAATTATAGCACTAAATATAGTTAAAGTAATTATCATTTAACCATATATATGAAAAATTCCTTTTAAAATATGTAGTTTGGATTATTATTGCACATTTCAAGTTTTTACACGAATTTCTTAAACTATACGCTTGACATATGATTCCATTGAATGGATTTTGTTTTTTGTTTAATATTATTTCATTTATTAAATAAATATTGAAATTGAATTAAGACACTTGTTTTGTTCTGTATCAGAAATATAATTAAATGAATACAAATTTTAAAAAAAAATCTAAAAATGATTTAAATCAATGATTTTTTTGAAAAATTACTTTGATTTAAATCAAATGATTTAAATCAGGCCAACCCTGATCTTGTATGAAGCAATAATCTATTTACTGTTGTAAAATTACCAACGTTTAAATTTTTAAAATTGTGGCTTATATCATTATTATTTCAAATTTATCGTTGCAGAATGCTGATGAAACTGCTTTAGAAGACAATGTCATCCCTGGAAATGTCAACGGTGTACAGCATTCATTGAAATTTAAGGTTTTCCCGTCAAGATTTTATAAAATTTTTATGACAATTGTTGAATTATCTTTAGTTTAAGGTGGATTGATGCAGCCAAAATTAAAATTAAGATTAGAACCAAGATGTTAAATATACACAAATGTACGGAGTTATTTACACATTCAACTAACATTAAAACTAAACTAGAAAGATGACCAACTTTCCACATTCTTAAGTTAATGTTAGTTGGTTTCACTACCGTATTTTGATTAGATTAATTGGTTTTGAAGACCCCTGCCGTACAAGTACGGCCGCCATTTCAGCTCATGATGGGCGTTAGGATGCGCAATCCGACGGATCTGAGGATCACTGAGCTCATCGCTGAAGAAACCGTCGCCGACCCGCACGCCGCTACGCCATCGGAGACATTGTCGCCATCAAGCGAACGCAGATAGCTCCAGGGCTCAAGCTTCCGAAGAAGTACGTCGGACCGTATCGCGTCATCAAAGTGAAGCCGAACGACACGTATGATGTCATCCGCGAAGGAATCCGCAAGGGGCCCATCCGGACCACCACATGCGCCGAATTCATGAAGCCATGGGGCGACGACGACATTTCATCTGGGGCAGACGAACCGCAGGATAGCCGATTGTGGGAATCAGACGAAATCCCATTCAAAGGTTTCGCGCGCGACGGAGTAGAGGGCACGCGAGAGCGCCTGCGCGAATTAGAAAAGCTGCTGGGAAGCGGAAGTTAGTTCGAAGAAAACCGTTGAGATTGTCGGGTTTAATGTGTGTATTGACGAGTGAATAAAGATCATTATTGTTATTTTAAATACGTGAGAATTTTATTTACGACATCCAGCCGGGGAAAAGAGATATTTCTCACAATTATTATTGATTGAAACCACTCTCAGTGTATTCGTGTGCTATGACCCGGTCACCCCTTGGGCCCTGTTACCCGAACTTACCTTACTTAACTTTATTCGCTGAGCGACGGTAAAAACGGTAATCGATAGTTAGAATCCCTGAAAATTTTTTTCCAAGTATAGATATTGGCTCAAAAGTAACTTGAGTACCCAGAGAACAAAAACAGCACTGTTCCTTTTTTCGCTGCCAAACAAACAAACCTCTACTGTCAAAATTAACACAATCTCCCGCCATCACTCCTGTACTTGCGCATGCAGTAGTGCCAATCTAGTCGACAGAAAATTCAATCGCAATAAAAAAAATAAGAAGAAGTTCGTTACAATGTCATACATTCTTCTTCGCAAGTTGGTAACATAATCCTCCCCAGCCGGATCTTCGCCAGGTTTGCTGCCGAATACCAGGTCTCCGAATCAGGAACAGCTGCAGATGTCGGTCCCAGTCTCTTTGATGGTTAGAGGCAACCTTTGATAAATATCGGTTGACAGTTCTATTCATTCGTTCGATGATGCCGTCGAACTCCGGATGTAGTGCAGTTAATATGTGTTTCATGAGACACTGATATACAATGTATTGAAATAAGTCACAAGAGAAAAAAATTACAATGATCATAATACTCAATTAAGTTATAAAAACATTTTTTCAGAATAAAATATTTTACATGATTTTTAAAATTATTAAGAGCATTAATACATTTAATTTTTTGTGCCAAACAATTTTAAACGTACAACCCAAGAGAGTGAGAGGACATTTTCCCTATTTTTGATTTGCATAACGGTTCTCGAAAGTTGTCTTTTGTTCTAGTGTATACATAATGAATGTCACTATTTAACGAAAACTTGGACTTATTTTTATGTAAAAAACAACAGTTTCAGTATTAAAACATACGAAAGAGCAAAAATACCAAACTTTTTGAACAAATCTCTGCAACTCTGAGATCGACTTGAACCAGCTATGCATCTAACTATTCGTTTTTGTACCAGAAACACATCATGAGTGTGAGATGAGGATCCTTAGAAACATACTCCGTATCTTAGTTTAGATTCTACTATAGCGTAATAATACGATAATAATTGTTGTTCAGTTAAAACAGATTTTAATTGTCTAATTTAATAACATAAAATATTAACTTTGCTTGTAAAAGATAGTCGGAAGTTGGACTAGGTGTAGCAGAAAAATCACATGAAAACCGCTAACGTTTCGTTTAATATGTAAACATCCACAGGCGAGCGCAGAACTTTTTATTTGGGGGTGCCAAAATGAATATTTATAATTATCTATCATTACACACAAAATGCACTTTTTTCAAACGCCCATAACTTTGTGCCAAATCGTCGTAGGAACTTCGTTTTTTGAGTCCTGTGCAGGTAATTGAACAAATGTCAATGCTCTTTTGGTGGATCGAGTCGATAAATTTTTTCCAATTCGGTACACATCGCCAAAGTTGAACGTTTTTTAGCCCAAAAACGTGATTTTTTTTGTTCGGCTTTTGAAGGGTACGAAAATAGATCATCCTAATCTGCGTTTACCCCCTTAAAGTAGAGCCACAATTGGTTTTTTTCCCGAAAGAATCGTCTAATTTGGTTGAAAAGTCGCTGAGTTATGTGCGAAAAACCTAATAATGCACTTTTTAAACACCCATAACTTTGTGCCAAATCATCGTAGGAACTTCGTTCTTTGAGTCCTGCATAGGGAATTGAACAAATTTTAGTGCTTTTTTGGTGGATCAACTAAAAAAATAAATCCGAACACATCGTCAAAGTTGGACATTTTTAAAATTAAAAACATTTTTTTTTCACAGGGGTGCTTGAGGCGGGCGGAACAGGTTGCGCTTAAGTTCGCATGCATGACTTCAAAGTAGACACTTCAAAGTTTTTCGCCCGCAAAAATTCATCGAAATCGATTGAAAATACGCCGAGTTATGGCAGTTTGAAAATGGCCGAAATTTTTAGGAATTTGACGTGTTTCATTTTTTCCACCAGTGTACCTACTATAAATCAATATTTTGAGTTTATAAATTTGATATTTACCTACCTATTCAAATTGAAAACTTACAAAACAAATTTTAACAATAAGGCGGGAATAAAAAATATCTCTTTTCGCCGTCGTCGGCCGAAATTTTTATTTCTACATTTCGTTATTAATATTATCATTATTACTATATTAGAGCATTAGGGGGTGCCGTGGCACCCATGGCACCCACCGTGCGCACGCCTATGTAAACATCATCAGAGCTACATAATCAACACATTCTATAAAACAAAAAATTAGCTTAATCAAAGGATTAAAACAAAGAGTTGTAAACTTGAGCCATCCTAATCCTGTGCATAATAAATTGTTGGAGGTAAAAAACACCTGGCAATGAATAACTATCCGGTGGGCCTCATCAATAAGATATTATTTAAAAATGTAAATTCCCAAGCACCTGTCAGAGATGGGATCGATAAAGCTAATATAACATATTATAAAATACCTTATGTACCACAACTGTCTGAGAATCTTAGCAAGATTTTAGAATCTGAAAATGTCAAAATAGCTTTTTACAACACAAAGAAATTAGATAAAATATTCACAAAATTAAAAGACAAAGTACCTAAAAACGATCAGTCTAATATAGTATACCGGGCGTTTCCTGAAACAGGCGCACCCCCCAAAAAAGTTGTATTTTTAAGTCAATTACATTAATATTATAGATTTATAAACTACATTCAAAGGCGCATTAAACTACATAAATAATGAATTTTTATAACTTCCTGTTTAGCCGGAAGTGAGATCAACTTCCTTATTTTAAATGGAACACCCCGTATATTTTTTAAGATTTTAATTCTACATAAAATTCTGAATACAACCATGTATAATAAGCTACTTTTTCGTTGTAGATTTCTAAGTAAAATAATAATTAAAATATTACAGAAACATATCGATTCATTCCAAGTTAGCTATGAAATAAATGATAAAAACAGAAATTATACGAAGAGTTTTACTATGTATTCAAGAAAATGCAGGCTATTTTGAAAATTTACTATAAATAATATAATTGAATTGCAATTTCTTATTAAATTAGTTATTTTTGTTAAAGGATTTCCTTTTTTTAATATGCTCAAAAAGCATTTTAGAGACTAAATCCGACAAATCGTTATTGGTTTGGTTTTTCTGGTTGGAAATTGGTAACCTAGTGCATTTCAGATTGCTGTACAATAATATGATATTTAGAAATATTTTTGACAATTGGCAGCTGTCATTAAAACTGTCAAATTAGTTAATTAAAGCTATTTTGACGTTTTAACAACAAATTCTCGACGTTTCAAGTTACTGAGTTTTAGAATTGTTAAAAATTAATGTGAAAAATAGTTTTGACACCTCACAGCTGTCATTAAAGCTGTCAAATCGATTTTCTTTGGTTTTAAATGTGAAAAATTCGTCCAATTGACAGCTGTCAGAGTCATTAAAGAGCTAAAAAGCTTAAGTAAACAATTTTTGAAATATTTTACTAATTTTCAGGTTTATCAATAAGAAATAAATTAATAAAGTGAAACATCTGAACTAAATATTTCATTTATTGACCTCGCATACACGCAAAATTAGTCGAGTGGCTTAATAGCTGTACTTTTCTTCGCATCCGGGTATGTTTTGTTATATTTTTCTATGAGTTGAACAATGTGTTGCTTCTGTTCATCGTCGTACGTTAAACGATTGTTATAATCCGTTATTAATTTTATTGCGCGTTCAGCAACATCGTTTACAACTCGGATCTTTTTGACTAATTCTCGGCCGGCTTGATAACTGTCTTGTGATTCCCAATCCGATACCTCTGTCTGAAGAAAAGTACAATCAATATTGAACCTCTTGAAAAATGTCATCGATTTAGCGTCGATGAGGAAATCAACTTCTTTGTCCAACAAAAATGTTAAGTTTTTGTTATCCACAACCAATCGTTTCAGATTTTTGTCTTCATCAATGTCTTCGCAAGTGACTTTGATTTGTTGTGCCATTCGCTTTTTTGTTTCCGGACTAACGATATCGTCAAAAAACGACATAGCGGCTGTTTCGGCACTAAGGTACCAAAGGTGATTGGAAAATTTCTTCAACGCAACTTTGGAGATGGTGGAGTTGATTTTTTTATACTCGTAGAGATGCTTTATGAAGTTCAAATCATGGTTAGTGGCGGCAATGGCGAAGGGAGCCGTAAACCATGCTTTGACGTAAACGGATACGATGAAGATACAAATCTGACTGAGAGCATTTTTCTCCGATGTTTTTAACTTAAAATTGTTCACGGAAAAGAAAAATTTTAAGACAAAAATTGCCTTAGACATCCAACGCGCTCGAGAATAACCTCCGGGCTTATAAAATTTAGCCTGATCGCGGGGGGTTTTTCCTATAAAAATGGAGCAAATCAAAAGGAATTCTCGATAATCGTCTCGCGGCTGGTTTTCGGAAGTTAAAACTTGCTGTACAAACAGATGAATGTCGTCGATCTTTGCGCCCAGTGCTTCAAGAATTCCTGAATCTTCAACGCCGGATTTATAATTTTTTTGGTCAATAGTTGGCCAAGCAGATTGGAACCGATGAAACAGTACTACTGACGGCCCGGTAGAGGGTCCCATAAGGGAATCAAAGACCCCCCCAAGCACGATTTCGAATATTTGATGCCTGCAAGGCAGATACAGGAAATCTTTGTCAAGCATCCGTTCGAAGTTGACTGCAGCGCCGTTCTTGTAGCCAAGATTCGAGCTCGAAAATACAGTAAAAATGTTAGAACGAAAATGTAAATACTTTAATGACAACTTTTTTCTTATTTATTTTATGATGGTCTTTTCAGTAGATGAAAAATATATATTTTGTTCTTATTCATGAGAATATTTACCCAGCCATCATAGTTGCTTGCGAGACTCCTGATCCGCTCGGCAATTTTGGAATTGATAAAATCTTTTCCGTATCGCCGTCAGACACAATGATTGCCAGACGATCCGCTGCTTTAGAATCAGTCATATCTGTAAGCAGTTTTCCGTCCCAGTGTAGAACTGTGGCTTGAAGTTCAGAAGACATAAATGTTTGTTTAATCTGTATAGCCTGTTTCTGACGAATCTGTCTGCGGTAGTTGTGAATTGACATTTTGTTCGCCACAATTGTCTCTGGACCAAGACCACATGCCTCAGCAACTGCTACGACAATCCTAACTGCATTCCGATCAGAAACGAGGCATTTGTCCAACGTTGCAACTAACTTTTCATTGATAATGTTAATTGTTCCGCGCCGTTTTTTTGGTTGCGATGGTACTGCTACACCAAATTCTTGTGAAAAAGATGGACTCTGCTCGCTTAAGCTTTGGCTACTTTTGGTCGTAGATGCCACTAATTATTGTGTCACTCGTAATTAGATTATTAATATATGTAAAAGAAGTGAAATAATATTTAATAATATATTATGATGTTCAAAAAATCAGAACACTATTATTTAAAAAGGTATAATAATGAATAAATTTACGAATGAAATATTATTTGGTTAAAGTCTATTGACCTCAATATCAAAAGATTCTTAATGAATGATGCTAAATAATATGTTATTATAATGTTTGTTCATACTTAGATTGCTTGATTCTCTCGCACGCTGTTTATCCTTGCGACGTTGTAACAAGTCCCGCATCTCGTCATGTGTCACCTCAACATCTTGGAAGGTTTGCACGTCCGCGATGAATCCTGGTCTCCCGGCTTCTCTCTGCTTTTCTAAGAAGGCTTTCTTAAGTTCATCGAGATCAGCTAGTTTGGGCTCCCACGCAGCGAAGTCAAACAGATTTTCAATGTTTGTTACGAACTCAGCTTCGCCTGCCGCGTTACTTTCTCGTCCAGCAGATTTTTGCAGCAAACGATGTTTGGAATACAGTTTGTCTAACTTTTCGACGCACTTTTGAATTGTTTGCACGGGCATGCCAGCTTTTTCCCAAAACAACATAACCTCTTTCACCACGAGTAAAGCACTTTCGCGAACAGACAATTTCAGATGACGAATGTGGAAAAAATGGACATGAAGTACTTGTTTCTTACTTGGCAGTTTATTACCAAGGATTTGAGCGTGAATGTTTCCGATTAGATAAACATTTTCGGATAAATACTCCGCTGTGGACGTCATGTTTTCAAATATGGACTTGAGGTTAGAAACAGTTTGAACGTTGGCACCCTGCAGATAGAAACCCAGGCATACCGCTTATGATGTAAACAAGAGGTAAATTCAAACTCTTCTTCTCATTCAGACACCGCGAAAACCAACAAAATGGCGAAGATTGTCTCTCATTAGCATTAGGTGACTATCAATGACACTTCTTAATTGTAAAAACAATTGTTTAATTAAAATTCGAAATAATAATAAGGGTTAGTAAAATAACGCATCTAAAAAATGATTTTTAAAAGATGAAAAAAAAAAATTTGTTGTTAAAATGTCAAAATAGCTTTAATTAACTAATTTGACAGCTGTCAAATGTCGAAAATATTTCTGAATATCATATTTTTGTTCAGCAATCCGAAATGCACTAGGTTACCAATTTCCAACTAGAAAAACCAAACCAATAACGATTTGTCGGATTTAGTCTCTAAAATGATTTTTGAGCATATTAAAAAAAGGAAATTCGTCTTGCGGCACGGGTTAATGTTAAAATAAATTGGTGTAACTTTGCCAATATTTTTTTTTACATTTTAGAACTTTTTAGGGGGTGAGATCAAGGAAATTCCGATATGACCAAAATAACGACCACCATATATATATATATATATATATATATATATATATATATATATATATATATATATATATATATATATATATATATATATACGTGACGCGTAGCAATATTGTTAACGTCCAAATTAATGGGAGTGTAGAAAATTCGAAAACGAGCCGCCATTATTCCAAATGTGTTTTCAACGACACGTCGAGCTCTTAATAAGCGGTAATTAAAAATTCGTGTGTGTCGATTCAAGCTGCTTCTGGGATAAGGTTTAAGAAAATCAGATCGCAGCCCTAAGGCTTCATCGCCGACAAACACGTAGGGCAATTCTTGATTACTACTATTTGAAACATTCTTTGCTTTAGGAATATTGAGACTATCTTGTGTTAATTTATCATAAAACTTTGTGTTTGCAATGACCCCTCCATCCGAAACCCGGCCATTTGTTCTAACATCACAGTAGCTAAATTCACAATTTGCGTTGGCAATTGGCGTGAGTACAATGCTGTGGGTGTTTTGTAATTGAAGTAGTAAGATCCACTATGAGTTGGTGGTACAATTCTCACATGCTTGCCGTCAATAGCACCAAGACAATGAGGGAACTGCCACTTTCTGTTGAATTCTTCAGCTATGTTTGTCCATTCTTGTTTACGAGGTCCATTACTTCCAGCGCAAGCCACACATTTCTTGCACCACTCTTTAACATCTTCCTTGCAATTCACCCAGCAAAATCGTTGGCGCTATCATTCCAAGGTTCTGTTGACTCCAAAATGTCGTTCTCCAGTTCCATCACGGATTTCCTTCTGGTTACATAATAATTTCTATCAGGTTTTGACAAAGTCTTACTGAAATAGGTAATAACCTTCTCATATCCGTCTTGTATCTGGGAAAGAACACCGCCAATTCCAAAGATGCTGGCATCTGTCTCTGGTATGAACTTAAAACAGGTGCGCTTGTCAAGGAATCTTTGGCCTTCTTCAGTTAGCCTTTTCGCAATATTGGCAAATCCGGGTACGTATCGTCGACCAAAAAAGCTTCTAAGTTCATGCTTGTCTCAGGGTACTGACCAGTCTTCAACAGCTTTTATTTTCTCGGAGTCCACTACAATCCCTCTACCAGAAACTATGTTTCTAAGATAATGAACTTCCTCCTGGAAAAAAGGTGAAATTTCTTCGGGCTGAGCTTCAGATTGGCTTTTCTTAATCATTGAAAAACCACTTCCAAATACTTCATATGCTCCTCAAATGTATTCCCGATCACAAAAATATCGTCGAGGTAAACCAAACAGATTTTCCATGACAGCCCAGCTAAAACGATTTCCATAAGTCGTTCGAATGTTGCAGGGGAATTGTAGAGCCGAAATGGCATAACAGTAAATTATCAGTCCCGTTCCGATACTGAAGGTTGTTTTCACTTTATCCTTTGACTCCAAATCGACTTGCCAGTAACCGCATTTTAAATCCAACGTGAAGAAAATCAAAGTGTCCAGTGTATCGTCTATTCGGGGCAGCGGGTAGCTGCCGCTTCATCACGTTATTAAGCTGACGATAATCAACGCAGAATCGTGTAGATCCCTCCTTCTTCTTCACTAACACCACTGTTGAAGCTCATGGACCACTTGAAGGCTGAATTACACCTCTACTATTCGCCCAGCTTCTTCTCGCTTCGCCAGTGGTAATCTTCTTGTCGGATGGCGGATGAGTCTTGCGTCTCCGGTGTCTATTTTATGGCGGACGACGTTGGTTCTTCCCTTTGATTTATTATCATACTCAATCACAAGAGATGTTTATTACTAAAAAAACGACATAATAGGTATATTTAGTCACATTAGTAGTTAGTTAAGAGGCCCGTATACTAAGTAAAATCCAGCATAAAATGTGCCTTTTTAAAATTTTGATTAAATATTGTACATGAATATAAAAATTCCGAAAAATTCAAAAACATTTCCTATTTTATGCAAACTGTACACAGTTATATTTCATGATACAAATTAATTTTAAACAAATTAAAAAGGTACATCTGTAGATCCATTCTTTCTCTATTAAATGTTTATAAAGACATTATCCTGAATTCTATAATAATCTAACTGTTTACTCGCAACTAAAACACTTTTACAGTATTTTTCAACTTAAAAATGACATTTTATTGCTAGGATGCGGCAAAATACGAGTTTCGGGCTGGTTTCAGTCAGCCTTAGTTCTGGGGAAAAAGTGGAATGAAAAAAAGTAAAATAGAGAGTATTCTAGGAATTCGGTAAAAACGTAGACGAGCCGCTTAAGATGTAAATAATTTTACATAATAATGTTACAACAATTTTTAATCTACAGATAACAGATAATTTAATAGTTGGTGGAGTTTCAGGAAAACTGCGCAAACTAATCTTTTTTGAATTTCTTGAGAACATTATTGTAGAACACTACTAAATCCTCAATGACACTGCGGAAATTTACACAATTTTTGTTGTCATTAATGTGTAACATCTCTAATATTAAGCGTTTTTAAAGATTTGTTTCCATGTCTAATATCTTGACATTGTCGAAATCGAATTTATGGTTGACCGATTTGGCACAAGCCCTTGTATCAAAGTTGGAAATTATTTTCATTTCTTTTATGTTCTTGTATTCTTGTTTTTAAATAACGTTTCGTTTGACCAATAAATGTTTTGTTGCAATTTTTGCACTGAATTTGATATATTACCCCTGACCTAAGAGTAGGATCGATGTCATGCTTTAAGTTAGTAAATAATTGTCTGACGATGTTGATTGGTTTTAATGCAATCTTATGGTTGCCTCCAAAATGTTTTTAATATTTGCTGATAATTTATCGATGTGCGCGATCGAGCAATACGCATATGTTGACGTACGATTCGTGATGGCGTCTCTGCCTCTGATGTTTTTAGATTTTTTCGATATTTATCAGTTGATGTTTTGGGTGCATAGATCGATAGATGTGGTGTATCTGGTAGAAGAAGTTGGTTTGCGATACCATTTGGTGGTGATGTTACCATCATTTTTGTGTACGAGCAGGACATCTATGACTGGAATACTACTGTTTTCTTCTTCTACAGTAAATTGCAGGTGAGCATTGTACGAATTTAAGAATGTCGTCCACATATTTCTTGATGAACGGAACTTGGAAGGGAAGCCCAGGCAACACAGTATCTCAGAGGCGTTTCATGACGATATCAGATATGGTTGGGTTGAGACAGTTTCCCATTGCGAATCCTTTAATTTATCTGTAGAACGCATTGTTGAAAGTAAAAAAACCTTGTGTATAAACAAATGTGACGAGTTCTTTATATTCGTCTTTAGGAATTGTGGTTCTGTTGCGAATGTGATTCCAGTTATGGTAGATCGCATCGATTGCAAGATCTAGGATATGTTTGTAAATAGTGAAACAACATCGATAAATATGAGAATATAAAAATAATCTGTTAAAAAAATTGGTATAACAAATTCGACAATTTCAAAGGAGTTTGTTTTATATAATATTCATAATTTTGCAGGTTTCTAAGAAATTCCAACAAATATTTGGACAGGTCGGGTTGTTTATAGCACTAACAATCGGTCTCATTGGAAAATTTGCTTTGTGAAGCTTGATAAGCACATACAACCGTGATGGAATAGCTGTTTTCTCAGTTAATCTAGTTTTTAATTGTTTATCTACTCGTATATATTTTTGTCATATAGGTTTTCAATCAGATTATTTTTATTTTGTTGTTTCTATTGCTAATTTCAAAATAGGCCATTCTTGGAAAATGTCATCTATTGTTTTATATTTTTGGGATAGCAAGTGTTTTCTGCGTAGGACATAAGATATTTTCCAATGATGTAAAACATCATCTTCTGGACCCTTGTTGTGTTTTAGCCATATTAGACTTTTATTCATGCTTTCCATTTCGCTTGGCGTTTCTGTAAATTTTAAATATTTATGGTATTATAACGAATACTCAATTGACAATAATTAATGTTGCTAACCTGTAACATTTATTTGTTCTTCATCGTCACTCTCAAAAATGTATAATTTCTTTGGTATAATTCCGGCTTCTTTCAATAAATATATTTGGTTTTTATACTTATCAGGTAATTTTCCACGCGAAATGCCTGGTTTATAATCTTTGGACTGTGTTTTTCTAATTGGAGGCAAATAATATGATGATTTTTGCACCAATGGAAATAATTCTAATATTTTTTCGGCCAACTCATCGAAACAGTCAGGTGTAAGTATTCTAAAAAAATCAGTTAAATTAAGTCCGTTTTATAAGCTAACCATTATAGAACATAAGAATGAAAACTACTGCCTGGCAGTAAAATAAGAACCATTTAGCTTATTTCCAGTAGTTTTCATTCTCATTTCTCCGTCTAGCCAAGAAAAAAATAGGACATAGGTACCCATATTTACCTCTTGTTTGTTAGGCAGTGTATTATAATTATTTGAACCAGATCATTTTGATATTTTGGTTGTAAATTCTTCTTGCTCTTCTAAATTGCAAGAACTGTTTATTTAATTCAAGATTCTTGCAGTAATGTTTTTAAGTTCTGCTCTGAAATTGACATCCTACCTTTTCTTTTTTGCCCCTGCAATAGAAATTGGTACAAGCTTGTATAAACTACTCTGCGTGCTTGATAACTCAGATTGTATGGTTGCACTATTTGAGAAATCGAATGATGATGATGCTACAGATAAATTATCAAGAGGAATTACATTCGCAGATTAAAGATCAACCATAAAAAATGAACATATCGAAATTTTGCGTCATAAACTTGGTTTAGAAAAATATTTCATACTTGTTTGGAATTGGAAGTTAGATAATTATAAATTTTTCCAAGAATTTAGCCCTAATTCTTATCGGAATTAAAATGTCTATGAATTCAGGTGTTAATGACTTCATTACTTCGTAGTCAATTTCTTCTTCTGTAAAATAACAAAATAGTGTATTTATAAATTACAGTCTATTATATTCTATTACATGGTCTATTGTTAAAAATTGAAAATCTATGCAACATTTTTCAAAGTTTTTATTGCAATTATTTCACGAGCCTGTGACTCACATAATACATACTGTAACGTTTTCATTTATTTAGGTGAAGTGTAAAGTCAGGAAAACACGAATATTTATATACAAAAACAACAGATTTATACGCTAAAATAGAATAATGCAACATACTTATTCAAAAATACTAAATAAGTCACAATTTTCATTACAAAGTGTACACATAACAAAAATAGGAGATTTACTTAACGCTACAGTTTTGAAAGGTGGTAAATAAAACGTTTTACGTGAACGGGAAGTAACTCTTGGGATATAAAAAGGAATTTGAAATTTTTTAACAAATTATTTAAAGTGTTAAGTGCGATGTGAATGTGATCATGTCTCCTACTTATGGACTCAATATTAAAATGAGTTAGTAGAATATATTGATCATTACCTCTTTCGGGATAAGTACGACATTCCTTATCTATAATATATATATATATATATATATATATATATATATATATATATATATATATATATATATATATATATATATATATATATGTATGTAAAGGAAATGTGTTCCTTTAATTTGAATATTGCCGCGCGCTACTGAGCGTCGGTAAAGTAGAGAGTAGCAGAAAAGAACGAACTGACAGTTGATTAAAATAGTTGTTAATGAGAGTTAATTAATAAGGTGTAACAAGGGAACTGATATTGTAATTAATAACATTAAATGTCGTTTCTTTGTTTACAGGTAATATTTTTAAAGATGGTATAGAATTTAAGTTGTAATTAATAAAATAAAAATCTTTGTTTACAGAGAAACTCAATTGTTTTAATTTACTGATACAAGTTCCTGACCGACAACTTACATATTATAAAACGACATTTATTGCAAAATGGAAAAACTGAAGTTTGAATTTAAAGTGAAAGCAGCAAGTGATGGAAAATCAAACTATATTGCAATAACTTCAATCATCACTCAAGATGAAAAAATATTCTTGGTACCCGAAGAGCTGCAAGCAGCAAATTTACATAAAGAAGTTGCTGCTACACAAGTTTATGCAAACATCAGAAATACGATTAAAAAAAGACATCAAACAAGAACTGTCTGGATAACGATAACAGATAAGATAAAGAAGACATATTTTGATGAAGAGGAAAATATGATATTTCAAGAACGATATTTAGAGGAAGTCACTCAAGAAAAGAAATATATAGCTGAAAGTACAAGTAACTCAGAAGATCCTATTGTACAAATTTTAGGAAAACTAGTTGAACAAAATCAGAAGAAAAATGAAGGAAAAAATGTAAAAAAATTGGCTGAAAGATTTGTATTGGATAAATTTGATGGAAAAAATGAGAGTGCATGTCAATGGATAGAGATCTTTGAAAAGGAGTGTGAGAGGTTCGATATAACAGAAAATGAAGAAAAGATTGAAGTTTTCAGACTATTCCTAGAAAAATCTTGCCTAGACTGGTACAACTCCATGATGATAAAATTCACTTTAAAATCTGAATGGGCAGAATGGAAACAAAATTTCTGTGAAACCTATGCAAACAGAGGTTGGTCGAGTAGCAGATATGCACTGTCATTTAAATACCAAGCCGGCTCCCTACTGGATTATGCCATAAGAAAAGAGAAACTTTTACTTCAAGTAAGAAAAACAATTGATCAAGGGACCTTGATCGATATAATTGCTGCAGGTCTACCAAACTTCATTACCGATAGGATTAATAAGGAAGAGGTAGTGGAAACAAAAGATCTATTTAATGAGATTGGCAGACTAGAGCATCTGGTTAATAGGAAAAAGTTTACAGAAAAGAGAAATGATATAAAATTAAACACGATAAAAAAGAAAAATTGCAGTATCTGTGAAAAATTAAATAAGGGTGTTCGTTACCACCCAGAGACCTCATGTTGGTTCAAACCAAAAAACAATGAAAATGAAGAAAAAAATCAGATTAAAATAATTAATAATTCAGAATTAGAACATGAACTAAGATATGAGGACTCAAAAAACTAGTTTTGCCGCCATTAATCAGAATCAAATTAGTATTGAATAATAAACTAGAAATATCGGGAATCTACGACTCAGGTTCCAATGTTTCTTTAATAAACTCGAAACTACTGAAAAAAGAAGACATGAGAATGAATGATTTAAAACATACTAATTTGAAGACAATTAATGGTGTGAAAAAAACAAAAGGAATAATAACACTAAAAGTAAGAATATTTAATATAGAAAAAACAATCAATGTCTTTGTAATAGATGAGAAAACCTTTGATTACGAGTTTTTAATTGGACTGGACTGCATAAAAGAATTTAGTTTAGCTCAAGATGAAAACCTAAACATCACGCAAAAAACCACCAAAGAGGAAACACGCAAGACTGTTAAGACAGAGGACATAATTGAAAGAAAATATTCGGTAAACTTTAATGAACATGTGAAAGATAATGATTTCCAGCTACGGATAAACCACTTAAACTATGAACAAAAGTCGAGGATAGACGATTTACTGTTAGAGTATAAATCAGTGTTCGCACAAGATAAATACGATATTGCAACAGTGACAGATTACGAAGCACACATTGATTTGGTGACAGATAAATATTGCAGTAAAAGACCTTACCGGTGCACCATTGGAGATAAAAGAGAAATTGAAGAACAAATCTCAAAATTACTAGAGAAAGGGTTAATAGAGGAATCATACAGCCCATTTGCAGCACCGGTAACACTGGCATATAAAAGAGAGGAGAACAAGAGATCAAGATTATGCGTGGATTTTCGAGATCTCAATAAAATTGTTGTGCCACAATCACAACCATTCCCACTAATCGAAGATCTAATGGTAAAGACAAGAGATTGCAAATTTTTCTCAACGTTGGATATAAACTCAGCATTTTGGTCGATACCTCTACGCATTACAGACAGAAAGAAGACAGCATTTATCACACAAGAGGGGCATTACCAGTGGACTTGCTTACCATTCGGCCTAAAAACCTCGCCGGCAATTTTCCAACGGATATTAAGCAATATAATAAGAAAAAACAAACTAACAGATTTTACAGTAAACTACATTGATGATATCTTAATATTTTCCAGAACATTTTCAGAACATATTCAACATTTGACGAAACTTTTCCAAGCGATAAAAAAAGAAGGCTTCAGACTAAAATTCACAAAATGTACGTTTGCATCCGATTCGGTCAAATATTTAGGCCACATAATACAAAACAATTCAATGAGTCCAATAAAGGATAACCTAATATCAATAAGAAACTTTCCGGTTCCTACAACGCAGAAAAATGTGAGGCAGTTTCTGGGGAAAATCAACTTTTATAATAAATATATACCAAACATAGCGGTTACGTTGGACCCACTACATAACCTATTGAGAAAAGGACAAGAGTTCATTTGGACAAACGAATGTCAAGAAGCATTTAACAAGATGAAAAAACTATTATGTTCTCAACCTGTTTTGACAATTTTTGACCCAAACCTGCCAATATATATCTACACGGATGCAAGCTTGCAAGGGGTAGGGGCAGTACTGAAACAACCACAACAAAACAATGAAAAAAAACCTGTGGTATACTTCTCAAGGAAATTAAATGAAGTTCAAAAAAGAAGAAAAGCTATATATTTAGAATGCCTGGCGATAAAAGAAGCTGTTCAATATTGGCAATATTGGCTAATAGGAAAACACTTTACTATTTTCACAGATCATAAACCGTTAGAAACAATGAACATAAAAGCAAGAACGGATGAAGAATTAGGAGAGTTAACTTACTACCTATCACAGTATGATTTTGAAATAAAATATTCGCCGGGAAGGTACAACTTAGAAGCCGACTGCTTAAGCAGAAATCCTGTACTGGAACAAAACGAGAATGAAGAAGAAAAATTGAAAATTGTAAACTTCATAAACATAAAAGATATCATGAGCGATGAAGAGAAAAATGAAAAAATACAAAACAAAACAAAAAATTTAACACAAAAATATGGTGTGTATTACAAAAAAATTAGGAAAAAGGAGAAAATTGTGTTGTCAGAACAGTTCAGCTTAAAACTCATCAGAGACGTACATGAACACTACTGCCACATAGGCATAAATCAAATGAAGAATAAAATAAATAAACTATACACAGCACACAATATAACGAGAAATATAAAAGAAGTTTGCAGAAGCTGTGAAACATGCATAAAGAATAAATCGAGAGGACAAGATAAATATGGACTAATGTCACATCTAGGGCCAGCCACAAACCCGTTTGAAATCATGTCCATTGATACAATAGGAGGGTTTGGAGGATCCAGATCAACAAAAAAATACTTACACCTCCTAGTCGACCACTTTACAAGGTACGCGTACATTTCGACATCAAAAACACAAAATTCTAATGACTTCATAAAACTCGTAAAAAAGGTAGCAGATGAAAACGAAATTGGTATGATACTAACAGACCAATACCCTGCAATAAACTCTAGGGAATTTAAAAAGTTTTTGGAAAATAAGAACATACCAATTATCTTCACATCAGTAAATTCACCTTACTCCAATGGACTGAACGAAAGACTAAACCAAACATTAGTTAATAAAATTAGATGTAAGATTAACGAGAAAGACAGAAAAAAATCAGCATGGACGACCATAGCCCAAGAATGTACACAAAAGTATAATGAAACGGAGCACACGGTCACAAATTTCGCACCAAAATATCTATTAGAAGGTGCAGATATCAGAATTTTACCAGAAGAACTGAAACATGAAACAACTAATGATCTAATCACAGACAGAAAAACAGCTTTAGAAAACACGGTGAAATCACATAACTACAATAAAACCCAATTCGATAAACATAGGAAAGAACACGAGTTCCACATAGGAGACTGGGTGTACGTTGAAAATGGAAATAAATTAAATAGAAAAAAATTGGATGAATTGAAATTGACCGTTTAAAATATTGAACAAAATATCAACATCAATATACAAGATAGATACAGGACACAGGAAATCCGAATCCAATCTGTTTCACATTACGAAACTCACCCCGGCTCAGGCTCATAATCATGATGACATCGACATCGACGAGTTCGAAAATGAATAGTTTGAAATTATTCTCTTCCCCGAGGAGGGGTGATGTAAAGGAAATGTGTTCCTTTAATTTGAATATTGCCGCGCGCTACTGAGCGTCGGTAAAGTAGAGAGTAGCAGAAAAGAACGAACTGACAGTTGATTAAAATAGTTGTTAATGAGAGTTAATTAATAAGGTGTAACAAGGGAACTGATATTGTAATTAATAACATTAAATGTCGTTTCTTTGTTTACAGGTAATATTTTTAAAGATGGTATAGAATTTAAGTTGTAATTAATAAAATAAAAATCTTTGTTTACAGAGAAACTCAATTGTTTTAATTTACTGATACAAGTTCCTGACCGACAACTTACATATTATATATATATATATATATATATATATATATATATATATATATATATATATATATATATATATATATATAATAGAAAAAATGTTATCGACCGTTTGTAGTATAATTAGAGTTAAACAATCTCGGGAATCGGTCAGGGCTCAAATACTAGTTGTTATTACGTACTTATTTTCCTGACAGTTTCCCTGATGAAGGACACAATTAATGTCCGAAATATTGGAATTTTTGAAATAAATTTAAGTACGTAATAACAACTAGTATTTGAGCCCTGACCGATTCCCGAGATTGTTTAACTCTAATTATATATATATATATATATATATATATATATATATATATATATATATATATATATATATATATATATATATATATATACAGGGTGAGTCATCGAAATGCCCGTCGTCGATATCTACCTTGTCGTTAAAAATACAGCATAAATTTATTAACAGAATTTTTCGTCTACTCAAGGAGCATAACTTAAAATTATTTTCACATATACAGGGTGTTGCATAACGACTTGGCAATAATTGTTCGTCTTTTTTTAAATGAAACACCCAATATATTTTTATATATTTTGAATTGTATTTTATTTACCTATACGAAAATATAAGTTTCATTTTAGATTTCCGCGGCGTTGCCAAGTTATTCAATTTTTTCTCTTAAAAAAGCCGAATACACGTATTGTTTTATAAAGGCGTACTGAAGTTATTTTAATAGTAAAAATTATGAATTTTTTTTTCTGTACAGCTGTAACTATACTCTTTGTTCTGACATAACTTTTTTTAAATGTTATTATACAGGGTGTTCAATACAGAGAATCAAATTTACTCAATTTCAAATGGCTATAACTCGCCATTTTCAAATGGAACACCCTATATTTTATTATTCTGTTGTGTGTATTTTTGCATCTTCTTATGTTATAAAGAGTGTCCTATGCCTAAAAATATTAATTTAATTAATTTCGAAATTAATGTTTTTAGTCATACGACATCCTTTAAAACATAAGAAGATGCAAAAATACACACAACAGAACAATAAAATATAGGGTGTTCCATTTGAAAATGACGAGTTATAGCCATTTGAAATTGAGTAAATTTGATTCTCTGTATTGAACATCCTGTATAATAACATTTAAAAAAGTTATGTCAGATCAAAGAGTATAGTTACAGCTGTACAGAAAAAAAAATTCATAATTTTTACTATTAAAATAACTTCAGTACGCCTTTATAAAACAATACGTGTATTCGGCTTTTTTAAGAGAAGAAATTGTATAACTTGGCAACGCCGCGGAAATCTAAAATAAAACTTATATTTTCGTATAGGTAAATAAAATACAATTCAAAATATATAAAAATATATAGGGTGTTTCATTTAAAAAAAGACGAACAATTATTGCCAAGTCGTTATGCAACACCCTGTATATGTGAAAATAATTTTAAGTTATGCTCCTTGAGTAGACGAAAAATTCTGTTAATAAATTTATGCTGTATTTTTAACGACAAGGGAGATATCGACGACGGGCATTTCGATGACTCACTCTGTATATATATATATATATATATATATATATATATATATATATATATATATATATATATATATATATATATATATATATATATATATATATATATATATATATATATCTATATAATTATCCATAAGAATTTGAGAAATCGTCGCTGCACATTTTCTATCATGTTTATGTAAGTAAATATTGGCAAGTACCAAATTAAAATGCCGTATTCTAACTTGGATCTAATGTAGGCCAAGTACAAAATTTTAACACAGTGCAAACTATTAAACTGTCTACTGTTGCGAATTATGAAACCAAGCAATTTTTTTGCTGACGCTACTAGTTCGGTAATATGTAAACAAAATGTCAGGTGAGGATCAAATGTTATGCCTAAATCTTGCATGCGAGTACATCTTGACAACAATTCAGATTGAACGTAGTAGTCATAATGTATTGGATATTTTTTACGAGAATAGGTCATAATTTTACACTTTTTTATGTTCAATGGTAAGAAGTTAGTATTACACCATTGTTGAAGAGAATTGATGTTTTCTTGAAGTGTATGGCAATCTGAGATGGATTTTAATAACATCAGCATAAAGTAGTATGTCACAGTTTATTGATTCGCAAATGTCATTTATAAATAATGTAAATAACAAAGGGCCTAAATTGAATCCCTGAGGTAAACCCGACTTGGCAACAAAGGGCTCACCTTGAAAATCATTGTATGTTACAATAAAAAATTTAGTAAAACTTTGTTAAAACCGAAGTTCTCCAGTTTATGTAACAGAATTTCATGACTTAATTTGTCGAAAGCCTTGGAAAAATCAGTGTAAATAACATCAAGTTGGCCATTTCCATCTAAGATTTCAGCGGCATGCTGTGTAAATATACTCAAATTAGTGACAGTGGAACGCATTGGCATGAAACTATGTTGGTGGTCAGAAATGTAATGTCATATCTGAGGAAACAACTGGTTACATAGAATTATCTCCAGAAGTTTTGCAAAGTTAGAAATAATGGATATCGGTCTGTAATTGACAATTAACGATGGGTCGCCTGACTTAAGTACTGGACAAACTTTTGTACGTTTCCAACAAGATGGAAAAGTGCCGTTTAAAATGCATTTTTCATACAAAAATAATAAAGGTGTTGTCAGAGCACTGATACAATCTTTAAGTAAAAAACTCGGACTTTTATCTTTTCATTTTAACTTATTTTTTATTCTTAGTTGTATATTACTTACATTTTTTAATCTTTCTGTATCATTCACTTATATGACAAGCCATGTATATTTATATGTATATTTCATATGGTTAATAATAAAAAATATTCTATATCATCTTCTTGTATCGGTAATCTAGCTTTTAGGGCAATATTTTGAAGAATGCAGCATAAATATATTAATTTTCCTGCTTTAGCGGAATGATATAACAGAACTCTGTGTTTAGAACAACATCTAAAACGAATTTCTAAAATTCTATTTGTCCTTTCAATAATATTTCGGACAGAATTAAATTGCTTAAACGTGTGTCCTTTAACGGAGTAATTTGGGTAATTTATTAAAATATTTAATTCGATTATCATCTCCATGTTTTCTGATGAAATGTCGCGGTAGTTATAAACCCAATTCTTCACAAAATTAGCAACAGGTAACAGGTACGTTTATTCCACTTATTTACTGCGGGTTTCACGATTGTTTTAGAAGACGCTGCACATATGTATATTATGTATCCTTACTAGATGATGACATAACAAATAGCAAGGAACTCTCTAACAGAGTCTCACGCTGTAACAAGAGTCCTTTAAGATAAACTTTGCTATAAATATGAGTAAGACAATGAAATATCATGATTCTTCTGTGTAAACTCAAAGGTGTAACTAATAAAACACGTCTGTTAAAATAAAAGATTTTTTTTATTATATATCGACCACGATCATATAATTGGCGCAGTCTGCTAGGATCACAAATAAAGAAGTCAGTGTGCTTGAAAAATTCGCCGTAAATCTGTACAGTGCTTTATTCAACAATTTCAATTGTTGCTACGTGTGATCGAACCAATAATCAACACCGCGAAGAAACTCAAAGTCTAACACGCAAGAAGCCTTCGTAAAAGCAAAGCTATACCAATAAGCCTTCGCTTTTATCAACAATCAACCTAAACAGTGGTTGCACCAGAGGTCTATTCATACGACCCATCAGAGGTCTATTCGTACGACCCATCGAGTCCACCAGGCCCAGCAGTCCACTAGGCCCAGCAGTTCACCAAGCCAAGCAGTTCACAGTAGAAGATATCCGTCAACTGAACGTCATCAGCCCCTCGCAACAATTGAGATGTCAACAATACAGATACTCACAATAAACCTGTAAGTCTCATTGTTGTTTCTTTCCAACAAACAAATTCATGTCAGATAACGAATCACAGTCATCTGATACAAGTGAAGTACTTGATTACATAAGTACTTTAGTAAGGAATATTTCTTTAACGCCAAGTAGGTTAAATATTCCCCAGATTCCTAATACGAATACAACAAATAATTCAGAAACCAAAATGACCGCTACTTATTCAGAGATCAAAAATCTTGCTAGTGTCATTCCTGAATATAATGGTGATGCAAATAGATTACCAAATTTCATAAATCAAGTAGATCTATTCTACGAAATTTTAAATTCAACAACTCTTGACGAGTTACAAAAGAAATACGCGTTCTCACTAGTTTTGAGTAAATTAACAGACAAAGCTATAAATTTAATCAATGAGAACACTTTCAAAAATTGGTCTGATTTAAATAAATATTTATCAGAAAATTTTGAAGACAAACTTACTAAAGAAACTATTTTATTAAAAATATTAAATGTTAAAAACACGTATAAAATACACGAGACTTTAATACAATTCAAAAATGATTTTGCAAAGTACAAATCAAAAGTTCATTTATTAAAATATCACACCGCTCAGAAAACTATATTAATAAATGAAATACAAGAATTAGTCGTAAGACATTTCATTACATTACTACCTACTCACGTAAGAGGATCTTTCATTAACAACAATCCCACTACATTAGAAATGTGTGAAAATCTATTAACAAATGATTATAACTATGCACTCCAAACTTCTAAAAATCCATTGTTAAGATCAGATATCCCTCAACAATCACAAAAATTATTTCATATACCTCCACAAAAATTCCCTGCACAACAATTTCCCTCAAAACCTATAAATATTCAGCAAAATTCTAACAAACCAAACACCGCTTTCGCATCCAAGCAAAATGCTTACAATGCTGTCAGAACTAGACAACAATTTAAACCACAACCTATGTCGGGAATAACAAAAAGTACAATCCCTATGAGTACACAAACAATAAAACAAAATTATTTACAACAAAATTTTGAATATGAACCTGAAAATTTCGAAACATCTCCCCAGGAAAACAGAAACCTTGATGATCCAGATTTTGAAAACGATGATTCAAGCAAAAATCATTTTTTAGAGTACATAGAGCCTCCAGACCAAGAAACATAGTTATGACGTCCATTACTAACAAAATTCCTGTCATTAAGTTATCAAATTACAAAGTATTAATAGATTCAGGATCAAATGTAAACCTTATAAGTGAAAATACTGCAAAATTATATAAATCAAAAATCGTAAGTGAGAATTTAACGTTTAAAACAGCAAATTCAAAAGTACATTGTAAAAATTCCGTAACCTTAAAAATCTTTGACCAACCCCATAAATTTTTCATCCATACATTCAATAAAGATTGCGATTTATTATTTGGTATAAACATATTAAAAGATTTGAAATGTAAAATAGATTTTGCCAATGAAAGAATTGAGCTTAACGAATAAGTTTTGAAGTAGAGTATTTACCCGGCAAAACAAACAAAATTGCAGATTACTTATCACGAATAAGAGAACCTTTCAAAATTAATTATGTGATTGGAGATGTAACCGAAACAGATATATTTTGTCATTGCGTTTCTAAAGATAATCGCTTTGGTAAAGGATTAGCCTTACAAATAGATGAACAATTTACAAGTAAAAAATACTGCGAGAATAATTATAAAAATCAAAACATGATAATTCAAAATTTTGAAAACAAAGTAATCATACATTTGTATACAAAAGACACCTATAAAGAAGATGTCAATTTAAAACAACTAAAACTTTGCCTTATTACCTTGAGAGATTACTTAATCAAAAACGACTTATTCGAAATTAATATGCCATACCTATCATGCGGGCTAGATAATTTAGAAAAATCGAAGTTACTTCAATTATTAAATAATATTTTTAAAGACACAAATATTCAAATTAATATTTACGAACTTCCACAAAATTTCGCAAATGCACAAGAAATCGATAATTTTCTTAAAAATCATTCAAATGATTCAGTAGAGAGTTTATTAAATAACGCGGAAGATATAGAAAGATGGTTAGAAAATTCCACAAACAATACTGTTCATTCCTCGCCAGAAGCACCTATAAATGGTTTAAAATTTTTAGAGAATCGAATTAATGTAGCTGACAATCAAATAATAATTCAAGAAGACGAAGAAAACAATGTAGAAATAAAAAGACTATTTGATCGTAAAAAATTAAGAATGATACTTTCATTAGAGCCAGAAAATAAAGAAACACAAATGTTTGAATTTATTCAAAATTATATAGTACCTAAAATACGATATTATTGTATCTGCACAGACGAAATTGCTAACATCTTAAATAAAATAATACAAGAAAAGTTTGAATTTGGAACAATAAATTTAATAAGAGTTAATCAACAAGTTGAAGACATAGAAAACGAGAATGAACAAGACGAAACAATATTCAATTACCACCACGGCAAGACTAACCACCGCGGCATATTAGAAACTTATAATAAACTAAAAACAAAATATTATTGGCCAAAAATGTTAGAAACTATAACGACATTCATAAACAAATGTGAAATTTGTAAAAAATGTAAATATGACAGACAACCCCCGAAATTAGAAGACCATCTTACACCAACCCCTCAACGACCCTTTGAAATTATAAATTTAGATTTATTAACCCTTGACTCAAAATATTATTTAACAATATTTGATCAATTTTCAAAATATGCTCAAATATATTTTATAAAAAATAAAACCAGTAATAACGTGATTAATATAGTTTCAAATTTTATTAGAGAGAGATTACAACCACAAACAATCATTTGTGATTGTGACTCAGGAAAGGAATTTGATAATTTAGCGTTCAAAACATTTTGCCATAATAATCAAATAAATTTACATATTACATCTGTCGGTAATCCAAAGTCAAACGCAATAGAAAGACTACATTCTACCCTAATATAAATCATAAATTTGCTGAGAGTGGTGACCTAAGTTATTCGAGTGTTACTTTTTAAAGTAATACAGTGGTTTCAATCAATAATAATTTATAGTGAACTATATCTTTAAATTCATAATTTTACGGTGAATGTGATTATTATCTTAGTTTAGTGTGATCTTAATCTGATCTTGTGAAATTTGAGTTTTAAACCATTTTAACTGTCTAAAATTTCATTGATTTGTCATACAAGTTCCAGTTTGATCAATTAATCATTTTTACGTTAAATATTCCTACCATTTCAATAAAATAAAAGATGACACAAGACTGTGTAATTTGTAATAAAGGTGTTGCACTCAACAGTTCAGTGAAATGTGGAAGATGTAAAGTCTTTTGTCACTTGGAGTGTGCGAATTTCATAGCAGGCGACAACCGTATTCTTCGATCCACGAGGAATATTAAATGGTTTTGTGATGCATGCACGGCATCTTTTGATAGTAATAAGGAGAACTCTGACTCCAATGATTTAAAGGAAATTCTATTACAACTACAAACTGATTTAGCAAATTTAAAAACTGGAATGCAGACTGACTTAGCGAATTTAAAGAGTGAAATTAGTGAACTAAAAACTGAACTATTGACCACCAAGAAGTCCAAGTTGCAGGAATCTACGGATTTTGAAAATATAATCTCTGAAGTTACTGAACGTAACAAACGAGCATCGAATTTCATGGTATATGATTTAAAAGAAAACAGCTCTGATATCGACAATGCTGCTGTCATTGAAATCATAAATTCAGCTTCTTCGGAGATCGATGTGTCAAAGATCAAAATAGTGCGTGTTGGCCGTATATCTACCAGCAAAATCAGACCAATAAAAGTTACATTAAATAATTCGCGTGATGTTTTAACAGTTTTAATGAAATCTAAACAAATAAAATCTATCAATCATTTTAAAGATATTAAACTCGGCAATGATCTAACTTTAAAACAACGTGAACATTATAAACTTGTAAAAGCTGAATTAGATAGCCGTAAAGATAATGGTGAACTGAATATTGAAATCAAATATAAGAATAATATCCCGTGTATTGTTGAAAAAAACTAAGTGCGATTGCTAACTTTACAATTAACTACCAAAACGTGCGTGGACTAAATACTAAAATGGCAAAACTTTATTTGAATGGTGCGACTACCCCATATGATGTCCTTGCCTTAACTGAAACTTGGCTCAGTGACTGTGTAAATGACATTGAACTCTTCGATTCCAATTTTACGGTCTTTCGTAGTGACCGTGATCAAGCAGCCACTGGTAAATCTCGTGGAGGAGGTGTACTCGCAGCAGTCAAGGCTACTTTCAATCCATGTCAGCTAATTATCACCTGTCAATCA
The DNA here is from genome assembly GCA_947534325.1 of Agonum fuliginosum. NCBI lineage: Eukaryota > Metazoa > Arthropoda > Insecta > Coleoptera > Carabidae > Agonum > Agonum fuliginosum. Next base: position 24,529,584 of record OX384037.1, on the reverse strand, counting down.
CCTGTGATTGAATTTATCTGTGTAAAATTTTCAGTCAATTTAAAATGTATTCACTTAATTGTAGCTTATATTCCACCCGATGCTACATCCAAAGATTATGATTGTTTCTATGATACCATACTAGCTCTTCCGTTCATTTTTTCTTCATCAACTATAATTCTAGGTGATTTTAATTTACCAAGTTTAATTAATTATTATACTAGCCAATCAATAAGTAATAATTTAGTTCAAAATTTTTTAAACTTTGTTGATCTGTTAGGAATGAATCAATTTAATAATGTCGTAAATGCTAATGGAAGAATACTAGATGTTGTCGTATCAAGCATTGATTGTAAGGTACAACACAGCTTAGATATTTTAGTACCTGAAGATACGCACCATCCATCTTTGTCTATTCATTGTAAAGTTCCAGCTAACCAGTCACATAAGTCTAAATATTGTAAAAAGCCAGAGTATGTTTACCAATTTAAGAAAGGAAACTACTTATTATTATATAATTTAATTAATGTTGTTAATTGGCAACCTATTTTAGAGTGCACTGATTTAGATACTGCAATTAACAATTTTTATACGATATTATACAGTATCTTCGATGTTTGTATTCCAAAGATTTTAAGAACAACTTCAAAAAATAAATATCCTGTATGGTTCAGCGCTGATCTTATTCAACTAGTCAAGCGTAAAGCGCATTATTTTAAACTGTATAAAAAATATAACTCGTCATGCTATTATGATAAATTTAAAGAACTTAGAAGCATTGTCAAATCTCTTGCAAGCAAATTACATGCTAAATATATATATCAGGTTGAAAATTGTATTTCGACTGATCCTAAATATTTTTGGTCATATGTGCAAAGTAAAAACAACAATAATAGTATTCCACTTACAATGCAATATGATGATAATGAATTCTCTGGCGGTGAAGAAGTTGCGGAGGCATTTGCTATGTTTTTCAATAATGTATACAAATCCCACAGCACGGTTAATAGTAATTTTGATTCTTCTAATTTTTCACTAAATTCGCCTCATGTTAAGCTAGATTTAATAACCAATGAGGATATCTTAAGTGCTATTAACTGTCAAACTAACAGCAAATCCACAGGCCCTGACAATGTACCAATCTATATAATAAAAGCTTGCAAAGAAACTTTAATTGAACCATTATCCTACATATTTAACTTATCTTTAAAATCAATGTTGTTCCCTGAAAGGTGGAAATCTGCTAGAATTTGCCCAATTTTCAAGTCAGGTGATCGCAGTAATATTGCTAATTATAGGCCTGTAGCATGCCTTAGCTCGTTTGCTAAAATTTTTGAATTAATAATATTCAAAAATATTCAATTCCAAACATCAGCCTACATTAATCCCTGTCAACATGGTTTCACACCTTGCAGGTCAACTGTATCTAATTTACTTAATTTTAGTCACTTTGTTGGTAATGCCTTAGAATCAAAGAAACAAGTTGATGTCATATATACAGACTTCTCAAAGGCTTTTGACTCAGTGTCGCACAGATTACTAATTAATAAACTTAAATTGATTGGTTTCAGTGATAATTTACTTACTTTACTTATGTCATATTTGCACAACAGATGTCAGTATGTATATATAAATGGTTATAATTCAAAGACATTTGTTCCAACGTCCGGTGTACCTCAAGGGTCTGTCCTAGGACCCTTATTGTTCATACTATTTATTAATGACATAGTAAATGTAGTTCAACACTCCAAATGCTTGTTATTTGCTGATGACTTTAAAATATTCAAAGAAATATCAAATATAAGTGATTGTATGGATTTGCAACATGATGTTAATAATATTTATGAATGGTCATTAAGAAACCAGTTATACTTTAATAAAGATAAATGTTATGTTATGAGTTATACAAGGAAAAATACATCTTTTTGTCATAATTATAATATGAACATTACTCCACTAAAACGAGTTACTATTATTAAAGATCTTGGAATTATTTTTAATGACAAATTAAATCCAAAAGTTCATGTTGATGCTGTTGTCAATGAGGCATGTAAAAAAATGGGTTTTCTTCTACGCACTACTTTTAACTTTACAAATGCTTACTGCCTTAAAATTCTATTTGTTTCAATTATACGTAGCAAACTTGAATACGGCAGCCTAATATGGAATCCATTTTACATGTCTCATATAAATGGGTTAGAAAATGTACAAAAGAAATTTTGCAAAATTTGTTTTTTTAAAATCAATCGCATATGGCCTAACCTAGAGTACGAAGACTTATTGGCAATGTTCGATCTTGAATTGTTACAAAAAAGACGTTTGAGGCACCAATTACTTTTTTTATATAAAATTGTGAACAATTTCATTGATGATGCAGGTCTACTAGCTGAGCTCAACTTTCATACACGTCCGTGTAACACCAGAAATCCTGTTGCATTTGTTTGCCCAAACTCGCGTACTAATCAGCATTTAAATTCACCGATTGTGTCAATGTGCCGTAACTTCAACTTACTATGTAATGATTTAGACCTTAACGATAAGCTAACTACATTTAGATTTAAGTTAAATAACTGCTTAGATTGATAATTAGGTTTATAACCATTATTATAATTATTATTATTCGTATATTTTCACTTTATAAGTTAAATAATTACTTAAATTGATAATCTAGGTTTATAACTATTATTATAATTATTATTATTACTATTATTATATTTTTTTTTTTCATTGTTATTTAGTTTCTATAAGTAGCTACTCTCATATTAATAAGTAATATTATACTGTAATTGGGATCTCTTCCTGTAGTATAATAAATAAATAAATAAATAAATAAATAAATAAATAAATAATAGAACATTTGCGAATATTATTTCAAAAATATCCAAATAAAAATTTAGATGAAATCTTGACAATAACTATATTAGCGTACAATGACAGTATACATTCTACCACGAAACTAACACCAAATGAAATACTATACGGTAGAGATTACTCACACATGCGACCAAGAATGACCTCAACAGACGAACAACAGATAGAAACATTTTTGAAAAATAAGCAAAATGAACATGACAAATTACGAAATAAAATTGTCAACGAAAAATTAAAACGCTTTAAACCAAATACTACCCATACAAAATTTAAAAACGCCACTCATGCATTTCTCAAACAAAATCCTAGATTGATAACAAAATTCAAAAAACCATTATTCGAAAAAGTAAAAATTGACAACTACAATGATAAAAACCATACTATTGAAGTAAAAGGAAAAATTCATAAAAGGAAAGTAAAAATTGACAAATTAAAAACATGATTTGTTACAAATTCATATTCCTATCCCAAGGTCAATTTCTCCAAGATATTCCCGAAAACAATGGATATAAATTATTAGAACTCGGTAAAACTCATATTAATGAATATGATATTTACGCTTATTTCAATTACGACATACAACCTTTATTTTCAAATTTCAAAACCATTACTAACATAATAGACACCCTTAAGAACAATTCCAAACCAATACAAAATTTAAACTCTGACGCTTTTAATGTAATGAATATGATTTACGAAAATATAGAAAATCAAATTAATAAATTAAAAAATTCATTAATGAAATAAACAAAATTAAAATAACAATCATCCTTTCTATATTATTTATAGTTTGTTATTCTTAGTAATAATATGTTTTGTCCTATTATATAAGTTTAGAACTAAGTTTTTCACCTGTTGTAAAATAAATAAAAAACCCAGTAACAATAAAGAATCTGTAGAATTAAGTTCAATTAAATAACAATTATTGTAAATGGCTACCCTATATTATAATTTTAACAATTAAATAATAATTAAATATAAGCTAAAAATATGTAAGGAAAAGACATCTGATGAAACAATAACTATTCAATTACCTATTTCAACTAATAATACAGAACATCAGGTTTCTTCTCCATCCCCTATTTCTTAGCCATCATCTACGAGGGGACGTATTATGTATCCTTACTAGATGATGACATAACAAATAGCAAGGAACTCTCTAACAGAGTCTCACGCTGTAACAAGAGTCCTTTAAGATAAACTTTGCTATAAATATGAGTAAGACAATGAAATATCATGATTCTTCTGTGTAAACTCAAAGGTGTAACTAATAAAACACGTCTGTTAAAATAAAAGATTTTTTTTATTATATATCGACCACGATCATATAATTTGTATAAAGATTTTGAATTAGTATATAATGGATGTTTCAATTTGACTTTCGATTGATTTTCAGTTTATATATAATAATGAAAAACAATTATTTTTAAACTTTTTATTATCTTAATAAATCAAGGAGATTACAACCCCTAAGGCCCGGTATTTCAGTACGGGGTTAAAATCTTGGTTACATGATCCCGTTTACCTTTTAACCGACATTTTAACCCAACATGTTTATTTCATTATGTAAATCCGGCTTAGCTAAACCAGGATTTTGTAACCGATAATTTTGTTGTGTTGGTAGTAAATATGGAAGTGTCATTCTTGTAGATCATGCGCAAAAGTGATTTTTAAAAAAAGTCAGCTGTCAAAACAAAATATCAGGCTCTAATCTAACCAAAATAAGTTTCGAAATCTGATCAATCTAACATTTCTTGTTTTTGTGTAAGATTTTATATAATGGACATACTGACTTCAAGTGAATCTTCGTCTGATTCGGACGATGAACAGATTATAAATTTTATTAATCGTTTGGGACGAGTGCGAAAAATCCCGAGACTACAATTTCGGAAAGATAATTTTAATTTTTGGGACGACGCTGAATTTTATTGCCGTTTTCGGCTATCCAAGGAGTCGGTGACGGAATTGCTGGACAAAATTATTGAAACGATTATACATTCCACTAATAATATTTATGTGATCAACAAACATGAACCATGCCCTTACACCTATGGCAATGTTACTTATAACATTACGTTATTACGCTACAGGAAGCTTTTATATTGTAGTGGGTGAGCTTGCAGGAATACATAAAACTACTGTTGGCAGAGTGATAAACAATGTTACAGCAGTGCTACACAATATTGCAATTAAAAATAATGAAGCATAATCACCCGCACTAAGTGAAGCTGATGAAATAAATTTTAATTTTGCGAACAACGTTCCTGTAGACGCTTTGGATATTCATAATAATAACAACAGGACTCGTCTTGAACTCATTAACTATTTTGGTACTTTGTTATAAAATAATCAGTATTACATAGGTATACAATTTTTAATTAGTTTTTTTTTTTCATTTTTTTAATGCTAATAACTGGTATGACATATGCAACTTGTAGTTAGTTATTTTTTATTTAATTTAGTTTTAACAAATATTCTTCTTCTCGATGTCTCATTTTTTGATCATGTTCTTCCTGCAAATGCTTCATTGATAATTTATGAAGTTCCTCTTTTCGTTTTTCTTCAGCTTCCATACATTGTTTTAAACTGCGCTAATTCCAGTTTTTTGTCAGCGAGATTACACCATTTTATGTTGGTGTCTGTGCCAGTGGCTTTTCTACCTGCAATTTTAAACATATAACAAAAACAATATTATTAGTATGATTAATTATTACCTTTTCGGTCATGTTGTAGTGGCTTAGATGGTGTGGATTTTAACATATTCGGCGTGTAATTTCCCCAGTCTGGTTCATTTTCTGAAGTGCATTGTGAAGTAGGTGCCGAGGTAGGTGCAGTATCAACTGGCTCTTCGATTAATTAAAATTGAAGGTAAACTGGTTTATATCAATAACATTAAATTCTTATGTAAAAGAATAACGTACTATTAGCGATAATTTCTTCTCTTTCTGCATTTCCAATAAAGCTGAAGCTTGTTCCTGTCACTACAACTGTTATTGTTTACATTAAAAAACAAATTAGTATGCAAAATTTACATTATACTTTGCCTGGTTCACTACAATTCAGATGGCATTCCTGTTAATCTTTCCCTCCAAAATATGCTTGTGTTGGTGTTTGGGCCACCACCAGTTCGTTGGAATTTTTTAAATCTAAGGCGTGGTTGCGTACAGCTACTTTATTTATATTAGCCCATTTCTCCTTTAACATTTTCTCGGTTCGAGGCACATGATCAGAAAGCGCATTGAATTTTTTCATAACCTCTACCCAAGCCGCCAATTTTTGTTTGTGGCTTCCAACCCTCGATCTCTTACATTCGTTTCGTTTCTCACTTACTACTTCAATTAACAAAGTAACTTCGTCCTCCGTAAAATTCTTTGTGCGAAAATTTTGCATTGTATTAAAGTTCAAACAAATTCACAGTCGCAGTTGTCAATAAACGTCAAAATAATACACTCGACATATACTTTCAAAACATTTATTACTGCGCATGAGTTAACTTTAAAATTTCGGGTTAACCCACCTTCACTTGTCGGGTTAACTTTTCAGTTAAATTAAACTCGTAACAGCTAACTGGAAACTGAAATACGCCTAACCAATAAAAATAATGGTTAATTAAATTGTTTTGGTCTAACCTTGTACTGAACTACCGGGCCTAAGACTTCGCTTCATATAGTCTAATCTCTTTGGGAGGTTTCACTCGCAAAACCCTCCCGCCAATTATCAGTAACATTTGTCCAAAAGTGAACTATCAAACATTATTGGATGGGTGTTGTTTGTTACATTTAGAGAAACATAATAATTACGAGAAATGAAAATATATTTGCTACAAATGAATCCTACGCTTGAATAGATCTAAATAAATCTAGATCGTTGATCTGACCGGATTTAGAAGTACCGGGCCCGTGGCCCTCACCTTCTTTATCGGATTTTAAAACCGGATGGGGAGATTTATGTGTGCACAATCTTGTGCCGCCTTCTTGGCACGGGTATTTTTCATGCCGAAGCTAGTATTTAGCTTCGGTCTTTTATATTTGAGCGCCTCGTCGTAATCTGCGAGGCGTTTTACTCCTGCATTAGGATGGTCGGGCAGGTGCGCATAGAATTACTATCGGAGTAATAAGTATAGTCACTTGGATGTAAAATTGAATAACTTGTTTAAAAATAATCAAAAAAATTTAAATAAAACTTTATATTAAAGTATGCATATTTCTACATTATTGTATAGAATTTCAAATTTTTAAATGTATATGTGTAGAAATAACAAAAATTTATAGCAAAAATGAGCAATGATTTTGACACATTTTTAGAAACTGTTAACTTTAATGACGTCTACTGTCAATATACATCATGCAAAAAATTCAAATTTTGGTATAGTATAGTTATAAGCTTAGTTAAGTTATTTGCTACTGTAATTTTTTTTAAATATTTATATTTTGTTTATAATAATAAAATAAGTGAATATGTAATATCTTTGATATTAGTAATCTTATAAGATTCAAATTCAGGTTAGCGATACCTTATATAATTATAAAAAAGAATTGTTAAACATTTTTATTTTAAACTTATTATATGAATTATAATAATTGTTTTTGTGAAAAAGTGATACCTCAGGATTCATAAATTTCAGAATTTTTTTTATTAAAATTCAAGTAATATTTTTTAAATAAAAATGTTTAACAATTCTTTTTTATAATTACATAAGGCATCGCTAACCTGAATTTGAATCTTATAAGATTACTAATAACAAAGATATTACATATTCACTTATTTTATTATTATAAACAAAATATAAATATTTAAAAAAAATTACAGTAGCAAATAACTTTACTAAGCTTATAACTATACTATACCAAAATCTGAATTTTTTTGCATGATGTATATTGACAGTAGACGTCATTAAAGTTAACAGTTTCTAAAAATGTGTCAAATCATAGCTCATTTTTGCTATAAATTGTTGTTATTTCTACACATATACATTTAAAATTTGAAGTTGTATACAATAACGTAGAAATGTGCATACTTTAGTATAAAGTTTTATTTACATTTTTTTGATTATTTTTAAACAAGTTATTCAACTTTACATCCGAGTGACTATAGTAGTAGTTGCACGTTTGAGTGCAAACTCTTTTATGGTTTCTAATTTAAGATCTTTATGCAACTGGTCGTTGTGGACGTACCAATGTGCATCGACTGCCATTCTTATTATTTTGTTCTGCATTCTTTGCAGTTTTGATATGTTTGATTGGGCTGCGTATCTCCATACTGAGATACCGTAGGTTATCGCAGGTCGGATAATGGCCTTGTAAATGGCCATTTTATTTGTTGCTGATAACGCACTTTGACGGTTCAGCAGCGGGTATAATGCGCCTATAAGTGCGCTAGCTTTCTGGCAATTTGAATTAATATGTGGTCTCCAGATTACTCTTTTGTCAAAGAGGAGGCCTAGATATTTGTTTTTGGGCGCCATGGAATGTTGTTGCCAAACATTTCAATGTCGCCCTCCGGCTGTAGTTTGCGGCGTAAATAGCATGGCAGTGCTTTTTGCCGCATTGATATTGATTCTCCATTTGGAGAACCATTCTTCCAATTCGTTTATTGAATTTTGTAATCTGGAACTTATAACGCTAGTGTTTCTGGATCTATACGTGACGACAGTATCGTCCGCATACTGCGGCAGTGTTGTGCTAGCCGTGTTTGCTGGCAAGTCACTGCAAAACACGTTGAATAAGATGGGAGATAGTAGAGACCCCTGTGGCAAGCCGGCAGTAACAGATCGTTCTGATGATCGTGTATCATCTATTTTTAGACAAAAGGATCTCTTGAAGAGAAATGACTCTATAATTTGTATTATACAGTGTGAAATTCCTGCTTCCATGAGTTTGTGCAGTAGCCCCTGGTGCTATACCTTGTCAAAGGCTTTGGCTACGTCGAGAAATACGACTCCAGTTGCTGTTGTTAAAACCTTCTGTTATATATTCAACAACTCGTAACAGCTGGTGTTCTGTCGAGTGTTGTTGGCGGAACCCGTGCCGATGCTCGGGAATTATTTGTAGGGTTTGAACTTCCCTTTGTAGCCTGGTGAGTATTATTTTCTCTAGAACTTTGCCCATTGTGCATAATAGGCTGATCGGTCTATAATTCTGTGGGAATTTAGAGTCTTGACCGGGCTTTGCTATCACGAATATATCGGCTTTCTTCCACTCTTGTGGAAAGTATCGCAGCCTCAGTGATGCATTAGCTATATTGGTTAATGCGACTATTCCTTTGCGTGGTAAGTGGCAAAGTCATGTTGCTTTCTTTTTGTTAAGTGCGCGCAGGATGTTCCACATCTCGTGTGGGCACGTTGGCGAAATAAAAGAATCAGGTTCTCTTTTGATATTGTCTCTCACCGATCTATTTAATCGGCCGACAAATCTGATATCACAGTGTTCATAGTTGGGTGAACACTGTTTTTCTAGGCTGTCTGCTATAGCCTCGGCTTTGTCTTTGTTACTATAGACAATGCCACGCGCACCATGAAGTGGAGGCCTTTTCGTTTTATCTCTCCTTAGAGTTTTTGCCATTCGCCAGAGCGATTGATTTTCAGTGGTAAGCTTGTCTAATTTGGCTTCTCATTTGCTAGTTTTGTATTCTCGCAAGCGCTGTTTAACTTCAGCTGCAAGACGATTGCTGACTACACGTGCATAGCGTTGCCAGCGGCGCCTGGCTTGGTTTTTCTCTTTTATAAGAGCTCTTAAATCGGCTGACAGTTCAGCAACTAGGTTTGCTATTTGCGTGCGCCTTGTTTTGCTACAACTTAGTGTTGCTTCTTTTATTTTGTTGGTGAGGTTTGTGAGCGCCTCATCAACATCTTGGCTATTGTTTAAAATCGGTAATGGACCGATTATTTCGCTCAATTTGTCACCAAATTGATCCCACTTAACTGTAGTAATATCTGCAGTTTCAGCAGCGGGCTGACCTTCGCCTAAGTCCAGTAGGACTGGAATGTGATTCGAATCCAGTTAGTTTTCTGCTTTTATGTTATAATTAGCATTGGCATCGCGCATTAATGCTATGTCTAGAACATCACTGCGCATTCCGTTGCCAGGAAAGTGAGTGTGCTCAACTGGTGCAATTGCAACTATATCGTTTCGCTGTATATAGCTGTGTAGAATACGCCCGTTACTATTAGTTAGGCGACAGTTCCAAGCGGGATTTTTTGAATTTAGGTCACCAGCTATTATGACTGGCCCTTGTTGCTCTAGTAGAGCATCTATATTGTTTACCAGCAGTCGTGCTGGTGGGTTGTATATCGATACTATGCGCAGCGATTTTGCCCAGGTTGTATTTACTGTTATAGCTACAGCTTCTGCGTGCTGTAGCTCAGGGGTGTCCACTTCGTGGTGATCGATAGTGTTTTTAATATAGATGGCTACACCACCACCTCTTGCAGCTGTACGGTCTGTGGTATTGCGATTCGTAACTCATAATTATTTATTATAACAACAACTCAAAAATCAATATCTATCTTCTATAAAAGTCGTAGCCACAAATTTTGGGCTTGTTTGCTGACCGTGGAAATGTTTCATTGATAACATTATGTCTACATTTTTCCTGAAGATGTACTCTTCCACGCTGTCTCGCTTGTAAAGCAGGCTGTTTGCATTCCAGAATGCAATGTTCTGGCCGTCTGCGTATTCTACTCATGGTTGAACATGCTTAGGACGGTGGGCAATGCTTTAGCGACAACAACTAGCATTTCAAAGCCTGAATTGGTATTAACCAGTTCAGTTAGGATTGGTTTAAATGTTTCGAACATTTTTGTCAAATTTGAGATATTGCTTACTAAGCTAAAGCCAGTTATCGGACTCAGCTTCACTGGCTGGTGAAGCTGTTGGAGCGGATGATACAGCATTTGCTGTTGGAGCGGATGATACAGCATTTGCTCTTGTTGTGTCAGTTTTGGGTGCTGACTGGACTGTTGGTGCAGTGTTTGCAACAACTTGAGGAAATTTCCTGCGTGGTGTAGGTTGCAGGGCGTTTTCAACAGCTTTCTTATATACTGCACAGCCTTTATAGTTAGCTGTATGCTTTAACCCGCAATTACAGCATTTCGGATCGCCCTGTTGTTTAGTGGGGCAGACTGCTATGTTATGAGGTTCGCTACACCTCACATAGCGCTCTGCGGCATTACAGCCGTTGCTTGTGTGCCCAAAACGTTGGCACCGGTGGCACTGGCTGACGCCAGTCTGTGGACGTTTCGATTCCACACTTATTATCAAGTGCATAAGCGACTTGAGTTTGAAAATTTCTTTATTTGCGGCATTTTTAACTAGCCTGATATGAACCAGTGGTAGCGGCTTCTTGTTACGGGCAGAAGTCATACGCCGCACTGTAACAGGAGAGAAATTTATAGTTTCTTTCTAGCTCCTCTTTTATTTCTGAGTCTGTTATAGACTCAGGAATACCACGCAAGACTACTTGCAGGAGCTTGTATGAGTGAAACTCGACATTACCAGCGCGCAACAGTATAGTTGTTGCACGGAAATCGTCAACTGAATTGACGTGAAGACGAATGCCGTCTTTAATATTAACTGATTTTTTCAGTATTATGCCTTGGCTCTTTGCAGGCCTTGGGCGAGTTTGGCATAGCCTTCTTTATTGTGAAGAACTATTGGTGGGATTCGCTTTCCTGTTGCGGCAGCAGGAGAAGGCAATTTTACAGTTTCAGCTATTGCTGCAGCTTTTGTTGTAACGGGCGGTATAACAGTGGCTAGCTATTTGTTATTATGTGATTCAGCATTTAGGTTTTTGGTTTTTTTGTCAGACAAACCAGTTTTTAAAGTGTTATTCGGTTTTGGCACCGATGCACTTGGTTGTGCGGTGCTAGTGCTAGGCTTAGCTTTGGCGGATTTTGCAAGAAAAGATTGAGCTTCAAGAAGCTTTATTTTCTTTGTCAACAATTTCACAAGTTGCTTGTTAGTGTTTTCTGAGAAAACATTTTTCTGCTCGAGTGCGGCAATTTTGGACGTTATCTCGTCCAACGTGTATTGAGAGTTTGGCATAATGCTGAAAAGCATAAACCGTGAACTCAATATGCAAATCTGAATAATCTACTGGGTTACTCAAACTGTGAACCAGTCCAGAGGCCCGAGAGAATATGGAGTTAAGTAAGATGCTAGTTCTCTACCCCTGTGCCGGGGGCCCAACAGTTGCACGTGGCAGACTGTTCCTCTAAGAGAACAAGCGTTTAACACACCGGGTTACTCAAACTGTAAACCAGTTCAGAGGCCCGAGTGTTTATGTTTAAAATAGAAATAATTCTCTGCAGGTTGCAAGTGCAATTAGCGCAGCGTAACGGTACTAATAACGGTAAGAGCAGGTAGAGACAAGCGATGTTGCTCGTACGGCTGCTAATGACCTAGTGTTCGGTTAGCGCTGCATAACGCTACTAATGACAGTAGAAGCAGGTAGAGACAAGCGATGTTGTTCGTACGACTGCTAATGACCGATTATAAATCTAGAGTTGAATGTATGAATGAATTTATTGTCAGCTTTCATATTTTACAATTGTGTTTTACAATAAATATTTAGATACTAATTATACTGTAAGTGCCAAGGGAGTTTTTCTTCCCTCTTCGGCACTAGATTTGTATTAATATGAATAATAACATAAATGCGCCCCGTTCTAGGTACTATATTTACCAAGAAAATTAAAAAATTCACTGCGTTCTCGTGATTTCACTAGAGTTAATTTTTAAAAAAATTTACATTTAACAGCTTTATTAAATTCGGTAATATAATGACAAATATTTTAGTATTGGAAACTAAAGATAGTATTACTTGCGTGTGCAGTAAAACTGAACAAGAATATGTATGCAAAGCAGTGAGTCCATAATGTGTAATATTTTATTAAATAATTATATCAAAGCTTAACTTTGATATAATTATTTACATACATACATATACAAAAACAACTGGAATACAAAATAGAAAGTTAATCACATTAACAGTGAATCGGGAAAATAATTAATGATTTTGTTTTATATTATATTAGCTGAAGTACCCGGCTTTGTCCGATACACACAATAGAAGTAAATCTGTATTTGAAAAAATTAAAATATTTTGTATTTCTTAGCAGGTATTTGTCCTTTGTGCACCCCTATGTTTTTTTCAGTACATTTTGAGATAGCTAGCCGCCATTTTATTTTAAGGTGGCGACCTGACATTGTATTGTAATACGCCTGTGTCTTAAGTTAGATTTTTATTCATTGCTGAACTTAATTTGAACCCAATTGGTGCAGTACAATTTGAGATAGCTAGCCGCCATTTTTTGCAAGATGGCGGACTGACATTGTAATATATCAATAGCTTAAGTTAGTTCCTTAGCTATTACTGTACCAAATTTGAATGCAATCGGTGCAGTACATTACGATATAGCTAGCCGCCATTTTGTTTCAAGATGGCGAACTGACATCGCGACCCTCGGATGCTCAAAAGCATTCACGCAAAATTTGGGCGCAATCGCTCCAGTTGTTCTAAAGTTTTTGAGGAACATACATAGGTAGTTAGTTACATACTTTTCTTCTTTATACATTTTAGGTTTATGAGGTTTATTATTTTTAAAATACCTTTGGTATTTTTTTTTAAGAATAAAATTTTATTTTTATTATTTACGGATATCTTGGATCACTTGTTTCCATATATTTATTTTTACTTAGTAGGCAAATAAATTGTAGAAATATTTTGTTAGACTTTATTTAGAAAATACGTAGGTACTAAGGTATTATTATTTATATTTATGTTAAGTAAAACATATTTCATAAGAAACTTATACAGTAATAATGACTTTGGCCTGAGTTTAGATCCCATTTCAAGTAAAATTCAAATTTTGAACACTAAAGATCGCAACTCCTATACAGAGTTTAACGCTATTCAACTGCTATGCTCAGCCTCAACGGATGACGTCACCCAAACGCTGGGCCAGGCCTGTAGTATTTAGGAGGCAATGGTTCAACCTATGTAATAATTTATATGAAACATTTATTTGTTTCAAATAAATATAAATTGGGTTCAATTTTTTTCTGAAATGTTATGCGAATTAAATTTAATTACACCAAACATTATTTTAATTGTGCCAAATGTATTTTAGTGTTAAATATGAAATTATTTATTTGATTTAAATGAATGTATTTCTCATAAATAGTCCACTCTAAAAGGACTCAAATAAAATATTTTTCTACTTCCTACTGGATATTGGCAACATACCTTCATACTATCATGTGTGGATAGGGATGTCATATCCACACCAGGGGTCCTATTCTATTTCACTTATCAACGTTGATAAATTAGGTTGTCTTGATAACCCCCCACCATGTGTGACGTGGTAGCCAAGCGACTGTCGCTACGACTTATCAACCCTCGCTAAGGTAGACTTGCGCGTTGCGTTGATTTTTGTTCGTTGTGAGGTTAAAATATTTATTTTATAAATATAAAATACCAATAAATTATGGGTTCATTATATGTATTTAATATTTTTTATTAGTTTATTAAATAATTCAACTTACAAATTGTAGAAATAAGAAATTGACATTTTTCTTAAAAAAATAATTTACTTTGAAAATCAAAAAAATGGCTTATTTTAAAACAAATAATACGTTTATGATAAGTGATAGGTAAAATGGTGGTTTAGCAGTTTTTCTTGCCAAATTTCACAGTAAATGTAAAATCTCTATCAGTCGTTATCAACTGGAGGCCAAATATCCCTAACCCTTGATATAGTTACAAACGGAATGACGTCGAGGCGAGGTTGACGCAAGTTATTTTAAATTCTAATACACTATTAATTAATTCATAACTACATTACTCTTTATTCTCTGTTGTGCACGCATTTACATTAGTTCTCATTTAATTTTATATTTCTTCTTATCTCCATGAACCATATACAATTGAATTGGCCTTCACCGAACTTCTAGTTTCTTGCGCCACTATTGAGTAGTTGACCCAAGAAACTTTGGTGCAACCCCGATCACTGTGGATCTGTAAACCGCACGCGCAAATCTGCTTAAGTTAATTGGCGTTAATTGATCTAATTAATACCTTGACTTCCCTGCAATAGGCACTTTTTAACAAACCGTTGAAAGAGTGATCGATTTTTGACCGTTGGGTGTTTTTTGTCTCTTCAACTGAGTAAATTGAGTGCTTGGAAGAATTCATTTGGCGAATTCATTGTGAATTTCGAAATTTTACTTTCCGCTACGGAGATTAGTGAAGGACAAATTTGAGAAACGTAGTTTTCACGGGATTTCCTCGGATTAGCCCCACCCGGCCGTTCATTTTAAAACCATAAAGCCGCACCACATCTAATGCCCATGTCACACCTATATGTCTATGCCTGATGAAACCAGTTTTGACATACGAAAATCTGCCGAATTGGTGTCACACCTATATGTCAAAAATCATATGAAAATTTACATAAAGTATTTATAATAAATCTAAAAATATCATTTTTATAAACCTTTGCCCTCTATACTGGTTTAGCAAATTTGATTTCATTTAAACAAATTATAATAACCAACAATAAAATACGTGCTGTTTACTATGTAACTCATTTCACGCTGTAAATTATTTGAATTTCTGCCCACCAATCATCGTGAAATGAGAAGCATACGGTGACATGACATTGATCGATGGAAATAGCGGCGCTCCTATTTTTCGTCATACAAATCTAGTTTCATCAGTCATCGGTCAAAAACGGGTGTGACATGGGCATAAGGTAAATAGCCTTGTTATTCAGAGTTCAATTAACGTTAATTTTCTGGAGTACTTTTGTATTGCGGATTACAGTTTACAGCGCATTGGAGAGTACCTACGTATATTTATTCAACAAAATAGTTCACTTGCATTTAGTAGATGTACGTATTGCAATTAAGTATACTGTTTACTTAAAATTAATATACAGTAAAACCGGAACGAAACCGATAACCGGTAAAAACCGATTCATTTCCCGAAACCGGAACAATATAAATTTTAAAACGGTTTTCTTAAATACCGAAACTGAATGAAACGGTTTTCGTTCTTAAACCGGTTTCGAATCGGTTTTTTTCATTTGAAGATTATGAATATTTTGCAATACAAAATATTCAAATTCAAACTTTGATTTATAATTTCAAAAGTTCAAGTATTTTATGGACGGCCACTTAATACTTATATTGGACAAATTATTTCAAGTATGTGGTGTGCATTTAAAAGAAACACAAGGTGTCGTCATCGTATTCACATTTGCGACACAATTGGAGTGCCTTTATCAGTTTGGCCCGTGGCCCGTGCAATGCAGCTAAACAGACCGAAAACTATAAGAACGAAGAAATTTCGTAGGTGATATTGAAAATAGTGTCGTGAAACAAAAGATAATATGCCACGAGCAAAGAGTAACCCGGCTCACAAATGTTTTACGTATTGTTTGGAATAATATAATATCATTATATTATTATTGTTTGTGATAAATGATATACACTTGTAGTGGTTTTAGTGGTGTTTATTCTACAACTGTGTTCAAGACACTGGTTCAATCGCTCAGGTACTACCCTTACAAAAAAGGTGGGAGTTGGTGGAGGGTGACCGTTGTGTACATCCAATAACAACGTATACAAAAGATTATGCATCGAACAATTATTATGTAATGTATTGAATAAAAATAAATACGGGTTACTCCAACGAAATCGATGACTATATTTTTTCGATACATTTTTATTTTGGTTGCTCTAAACCGGTTTAAAATCGGTAAAAACCGATAACCGAAACCGTTTCAGGGCAAAGTATGTGCGTAATTGTAAGATTTGTCAGCAAGTTAAGTCGGGTAAACAGGGTTTAATGCTGCAACATCCACGAGTAACTCAACCCTGGAAAATAATTTGTTGTGATTTTATGGGTCCTCTGCCTAAGGGTATGAACGGTAATATATTCGCGCTAGTCGTAATGGATTGTTTTACAAAATTTGTGCGTATATTCCCGATGCGTCAAGCCTCAGCCAAAAATGTTAGACAGGTGTTAGAAAATGAAATAATCCTCTTATTCGGTGTGCCGCAAACGATAATCTGCGATAACGGTAAACATTTTTCAAATAATTTAATAAAACAATTTTGTGTTGAATACGAAGTCAAAATTAGACACACGCCACATTATCATCCTCAAGCAGATCCGGCCGAACGTACTATCAGGAGCATCAAAAATATGCTATCATGTTATATAATAGATAATCAGAGAAAATGGGACGTCGCAATAGATAAAATCGGTTGTGCGATCAGGACAAGTGTGCATGAAACAACACGTTATACTCCATACTTTTTAAATTTTAGTAGAGAACAAATTCTTAAGGGCAGATAATATGAACTCAATGCTACGCGGAAAAATGACGACAGGAACTACAAAAACGATGACGGCAATCGGCAAACTAAAGTATTAGAACAAATTTATCAAGACGTGCGCAATAGACTAGATAAATCTTTTAGCAAAAGTAAACATAGATATGATTTACGGCGACGTGACGTAACATTTCAGGTTGGTGACATAGTTTAACGGAAAAATCATGCAATATCCGACGCGAGTAAATATTTTAATGCGAAATTAGCTCCGAAATACATAGGGCCATTTCAAATCACACAAAAACTGTCTCCGTGGACCTTTATTTTAAAAGATGAACATGGAAATGCAAAAGGCACTTGGCATGCTAAAGATCTAAAAGCTTTTGTCGCCAACGAAGAAAGTAGAGAGGAAAAATAGTTGCAAAATTAGGTAGAACAGATTTTTTTTAAGAATTAGGGATTGTAGTACTAAGGTAGAGATAGGATTTGTAGGATCAAGTCTTTGGACTTTTAATAGTTAGTATGAGGGAGCTTAGGAATAATAAATATTATAAATATAAGTTTACGAGGCGGTAAGTTCTCGTGGAGAACGAAACCTTTTTTTGTAAGGGGGGTAATATTGCGGTTTTAAATTTTAAAGCTTTCTGAATATAGAAATATGCCTTATCGGCAGGTAATTTGGTTTGTGATGAATGGCAGGAGATGGCACCTCTTGCCTGTCTATTTAAATAAATCTGAGCGTAAACTTAGAAGGTTAATTAAATGGCTAATTAAGGACCTAGACTCGGCTAGCGAAATATCGATCAGTACATGGGAGAATTGAGTGATCGAAAGTATCGTGCGAAATCGCCATTGTGTTGATTCTTTGAAGGAATTTGTTATAAGTTTGAAGATTTTGAATCTCAGGCACGCCAATTAGACGGATATATTTTTCCACGATTTTGAACATTAAATACGGAGAGTATTTTTTATCGTCGTTGAGACGGATTTTTCCATCGACACTAAGCCATTCTACAAATTAAATTTTATTTTTCAACATCTGTAAAGGGCAGCTTATCCTGCGTAAGTACCATTCCAGAATAATATTATCACAAACCAAGTTGCTACAATAAGGTATTATTTCTGCGTTTAGCCTTTTTGAGAGTATCGGCTGCTACTTTATGAGCACGCCGTGCTGACGAAGATTTCGCTACAAAATAACCAGGGCCGGACCCGATATATTCGACAAACTTATTATTATTTCAAACTTCCGTTTATCAGAAAGTATGTTGACGATCTCATCACTGCATTACCTAAAAATAAAATCAACACGACATTCTGGACGTATTTAATAACTACGTTAATAATATACAATTCACGATTGAGATTAAGGTTGATTGTCAAATAGCATTTCTGGATACTTTACTTATTCGCACAGCAGATGGCAGCATCTTAACAAAATGGTACAGGAAACCAACATCCACCACACGGTATCTGAATTACCGATCACACCATCCCACTCATCAATTAGTGAACTTGGCGGTAAATTTAAAAAATCGCGCTCGTAGTTTATCGTCAAAATGTTTCCACAGGGAAGTAGACATGCAGATTAAGCAAATACTCCTCATAAACAACTATCTTAAAACCCTTATCAATAGAATCCTCAACAACATTAATTCCAAAACTCAAAAACCACCTCTTAATCCTATCTTACATTAAAATACCATTCCCTACATTGATAACCTATCCCAGCACATAAGACACACAATCACTAGACATTTAAACACAAACATTACATTTAAACAACATAAAACTGTTGGGAATTTATTCAGCAACACGAAATATCCTATAGAAAAACTTTAAAAATCCAATATAGTTTATAGGATACCTTGCAAAGATTGCAATAAGGTCTATATTGGGCAGACGAAGAGGTATCTAGAAACTAGGTTAAAAGAACATAAAAGGAACTCAGAGGACCAACAATGCTGGGAAATGCGCCTTAGTTCACCTTTGCCAGACAAAGAAGCACAAACCAAGATCTTGACATCAGAACGAAGTTTACAAAAACGGCTAACATTAGAAATGCTCCAAATACATAGGGATAAAGAGACCATAAATTCTCAGACTGATATCCAGAATCTGAGCACAATTTATAGCGGTATTTTAGAAAAACATTATGGTGCACTGTTATGAAGTTTATGACTAGTATTAGTAATATTAGCTTATATGTGATAATTTCTGTGATTTGTTTTGTGTCTTTATTTATTTTAATTGTACACACTGTTGCACATTATTCTTGGCTGTGATTGGTTAATTATTGGTTTTTTTCATTCATAACTTTTTGGTTTTATAATGCGTACGTTAGTTGTTTGTACTTGATTGAATGATGTGTGTGTGTTTCAATTTATTTTATCTCCTTTGGACGAACATTTTCTGTAACAAATTTTATATAATGACAATTTCTATATTCTAGTTTTTGACAATTACGTAAGTGTACCTACCTGAATATTGTAAATTTATGTTTAATGTGTTTTCTTGTATGTTTGATTTAGCACCCTGAAGAGGACTTAATTGAAGTCGAAACGTTGGTGTGTTATTGTATTTTAATAAATTGACTGAATTCTCCAAGAACTTCTCTACTTTTATAAATTATTTATGGTTGTCGAGAGTTTAATTTCACGTCCAGTTTTGATTTCTACCCTCGTAGGTTGATGCTTTCTCTATTCAAGTTCACAAGCGAGGTAGGTGTAAACTTTATAGTATAAATATTTGGAAATATAAATAGCGTGGCGCCCATTTAAAATATAAATTTAGCCGCCATTTTGTTTAACTTTGAACCACCCCTTTCTCGAGACTGAGCTGGCGGCCCAGTATTTTATACTAGCAGAAATTAATTTGGTTGTGTTAATTATTAACGTAACAATATTTCCGTTTTTATTTTGACATATTTTAATTTTTTTACTTTCAACCACAAGCAAAATTTCTGGACAATGAGATCCATAGTATGACATCTTAACTTTTTGTTTTATAGGTTTAGGTTTGCCTAAACCACCATAATTTTCTATACATTTATTTTCCTCTGATTCACTTTCAGAACTTGTGTGTATTTTTCAGCCTTTCTCAATTCATGTGGTTCTGTTTTTGAAATATCAACAGTTTCATCATTAGGGCACGGCTTTATATGCATAAAAAATCCAAAATATGCGCATATATATGCACAAAAAAATCCTTTTATATGCATCAATTTGAACAATATATGCACTAATTTTGAAAATATATGCAATTTTTTTTAAACACAGCTATTTAGAAGGAAGCGACTATTCGGTCCCCCGTGCCCGTAGTTTCCCCGTGAGTTTCATCGTGCAACTTTCCGTCCGAACTTCGGCCAATTCACCGCTGAGGAACGGGTACGGGTACGAGTACGAGTACGGGCACGGGCACGGAAATTTGCGATTTTCCTCCAATTCACTCTGGAGGTACGGGCTCGGGCACGGAAATTTCCGATTTTCGGCCAATTCACTCTGGAGGTACGGGTACGGGCATTTCAGTTTTTACGCTGAGGAATCTCCATATGGAATTAGGTTAGGTTAGGTTAGGAAATTCCTCCCTAGTGGTCTAGGGAGGGACCTTCGACCTGGCGATGGACACGGACACGAGTTTTGGCGACGGGAAATGTTTTGATGACGGACCGACCCTGGCAGTACGGTAAAAATGCACCAGAATGAATGAGATGAAGAGGGGCGAACTGACGGTGATAAGTATAGGATCTAGCGACATGGACATGGAAGAGGAAAAGAAGAGACTAGAAGAGGTCGGACCCAAGCACACACCATTAAGAGAAGGAGCGAGTGGAAACATAGAAAAGGAAAAGGATGGAAAGTCAGAACAGGAGGAGACGGTGGAACAGATTTTCCAAGGGCGCAGTAAATTGAAGCGCACACCGCCAGGGCCACGCCCGTCCTCAGCACCAGAAACCAGAAGAAACACAGAAGAAGAATCAGTCAAAAGGAAACGTGGTACAGTGGAACAAGAGGAGGAAGAAGTGGTGCGGGCGGGAAAAAAGGCCGCCCCAGGAAAAATGACGTGGAAAAAGACAGATGAACCGCGAAGAGAACAAACACAACCCAGAATAGATAAAAAGGAAGAAAATTAAATAAGTACGCTGGAGGGGATCATCGCACAGTTAGATAGCCTCGCCACAGAAAAATACACTAACACGGCAAGGCCCATCAAGGCGAAAATAGAAAGCCTACGAAGAATGTTCCAAGCATACAAAAAAA
Source organism: Agonum fuliginosum (assembly GCA_947534325.1). Taxonomy (NCBI): domain Eukaryota; kingdom Metazoa; phylum Arthropoda; class Insecta; order Coleoptera; family Carabidae; genus Agonum; species Agonum fuliginosum. Next base: position 24,508,136 of record OX384037.1, on the reverse strand, counting down.
GAAGAAACAAGAAAAGCAGGACGCAGTAAATAAAACATCGTATTAGGAAATAAGATGGATTGAAGAATTGGAGAAACGAGGCGAAAATGGTAACAGAAAGAGTACTAAGCACCGAGAAGAACTTCGAAGATTTTTGGGAAGTGATAAAATATGACTGGCCGAAAGAGATAATGGAAACACTAAAAAAAGAAGAAGGAAACCCATTAACCGAAGATCAGCATAATTTAATCGTCCATTGGAGTGAAGACAATACTGATAATGGCATACTTAAACAAGTAGTAGAAAAATATGCAGGGGGAGGAATGATCATAAACAGGCCAATTAAAAAGGCAGGCTTGGCGTATATAAAAAATACGAACAGCATAACAACAGAAGATGGCAAGATAACGGACTCTATAAACCACTTGTATAACATAAAAGTACCGACAAAGACAAAAGAAAAGAAGGACTGGGAAGATATATATGAGGCGGTTAAAAAACTACAGGAACAAACCGACACAAATAGGACACGAAAACTAGCCATAGCACATCGGATGGAGAGGAGGAGATGTATATTAGAAAACTCATAAGATATACACAGGTTGAGAATGGAATAGACGTTTCCTATTACGAACATCCACAACGGCAACATATGGAACCTACGACAAAAATTATCCCAAAATGAAACAGAAGACTAACCTAAAAAGTGAACGCAAGACAGAAGCGCTAATAATATACAGAGGGGACAAGACATACGCCGACCTAGCAGCCGACGTGAGAAAAATTAAAGCAGATATTGAAACGACGGGGGTCGATATAAAGACGATAAGGAAGACCCAAAAGGGAGACATGCTTATGGTATTAAATGGGAAAAATGGGGATACCAAGATGACAACGCTGAGCAATAAAATCGAAGAAAAGATCACAGGAGTAAAAGTGAAAAACCCGGATAGGAAAAGAGGGAAAATACTGCACCTAAAAGGCATGAACTTTGGAAATACGGAAGAAGAGATAAAACAAGGAATCGAAGCAAGTATAAATACCAAAGGAGACATCGAGGTGATATCAATTAGACAGGGGTATGCGGAGACGACAAAAGCGACTATCAATGTACTATAAAAATAGGTTTGAGTAGGTGCTCTATACAGGAGAGAATAACTATACCAAGGTGTTATAAATGCCTCGAGACAGGGCATTTAGCAAAAGAGAATGCACAGGAGAAGACAGAAGCCAAAGTTGTAGGAAATGTGGCACGGAAGGCCACAAGCCCCCCCGGATTGCAATACAATGAGATGCTGGATGTGCGAAGATACTACGCACTGGACAAACACCACTAGCTGCCCAAAATATAGAAGACAACTTGAAACCTTCAGAGAGAAAAAGAGACAGAGAGATGCCAGCCTTGAGCCCGCAAACGAAGATAGGAGGAGGAGACACAGTAGCATTAGTATTGGAAAGTCCGCAAACGAAGATGGGATGAGAAGAGACAGCAACATTAGCATTGAAAATGAAGCTGTTGCAACTTAATGTTAATAGATCTCCGTTAGCACATGATATGCTGGCCATAACGGCCAGTGAAACGGGTAGTGACATCCTCATAGTTAGTGAACCAAACAAAGCGCGGATCACAAATGAAAGAGGATGGATCTACGACAAGAATAAGGATGCGGCTATAAGACCCACGAAGGCCCAGAGCTACGAGGAGTATGACAGTGGTGAGAGTTATGTCTGGATCAGAAACGGAAAACTATATTTTTATAGTTGTTACCACTTTCAAAACAGAGCAACAGCTGAATTCGAACAGTTCTTAGACAACCTTATAGCGGACATACGGAGAAAAACGGGGGATGTCATTATAGCGGGCGATCTAAATGCAAAAGCGGCCGAATGGTGCTCACCTATAACGAACACAAGAGAAAGACTCTTAACAGACACCATTCACATTTTAGACTTAGTCGTAATTAATGTGGGTGAGAAGCCAACATTTGCAAACGCCAATGGCGTGTCATTCATAGACGTCACTTTCTCTACCGCTGCACTATCAAGGCAGGTAGGAAAGTGGACGGTATTAGAGGAGGAAAGTGGGAGCCCCCACAGAATGAGGAAAAACCCAATCTCGAGACGTGGAAACTGGATGGAACACCAAGACCATGGACGCGGCGGCGCTCGACGAACTCATCGAGAATATAAACATGGAAGACTTCGAATCAACGGTAGAGACCTTGCACTAGGTGACGAATGCATGACCAGGCGCAAACAGGACAGTAGAAAAAAGCCGATTTATTGGTGGACGGCTGAAATCAAAAAGGCACGAGCTACATGCAATGCCTAGAGAAGGGCATACACCAGAATGAACAGACGCCAGCAGACGCAGCAACACCAGAAAGCAAGAGCTAAACTAGAATATCAAGAGGCTAGAAGACTCCTGAAAACGATACGAAATTGTTAAGCAAAAAGAGGCTAAATGGCGAGAGTTGATAAATAGCGCGGACGAAAATATATGGGGGGACGCATATAAAATCATTGTTAAAAGACTAAGACTGAGCGAGATCCTCAAGGTCAGCCATGAATTGGCAGAAGAAACAATAGATGGTCTTTTCCCGAAGCATCCGGAATGGGACCGACCAATAAATAACACGACCGACTTCGAGCCCTTCACCAAGGAGGAAGTGACAATAGCAGCGACAAATATCAAATCCAAAAAGGCTCTGGGCCCGGATCAAATACCGCCGGAATTAACCAAGCATATCGCAATGAAGAAGCCGTAGATGTTCATGAATGTGTATAATAAACTCATTGAAGAGGGCATCTTTCCAGAAATATGGAAGGAGGCGAGGTTAGTGCTACTCAAAAAACCGGGGAAAAGGGAGATACCCCATCATGCTTTAGACCGCTATGCCTTCTCAGCACGGTGGGAAAGCTGCTAGAAGTACTACTAAACATCAGAATAAAGACATTTATGGAAGAAAATCAGATTCTGACCGAAAACCAGTACGGTTTTTGCAAAGGAAGGTCCACCATAGACGCTATGGCCAAGGTGCACGAAATCACGACCAGTGAAGCAAAGAAAACCCTGAAGACGAGGAGGCTGTGTGCCATGGTAAATTTTCTTTATTGACCAAAGCCAAAGGCGAGGTTCAGCCAAGGCTGTTCTTCCACCTAACCCGTATACAAAATTTTGACAGAAATAATTTTGACAAAGAAAAAATGTTAATATTTTAAATAATATTATCACAAGAAATATTTCAAATTAAATTAAATCACCTGAGATAGACATAGACATACACTTAGTACCAATATAAATTTTGTGAATAACTACAAACTTATGAAATTATAAGCAATATAAAATTGTACTTACAAATAATTTTAACATTGTAAATGACAAAAAACATGAAAATATGAAAAAATTTCAAAGAAAATTATTAACATTCCTTTTAAATGAATTTAAAGATAGAGACTTCAATGACGAAGGGATGCTATTATATAAATTGGGCGCTAAATACGAAAATGAATTTTTAAATTTAGATTTATTACAAGGTGGTACGATATATAAATCTCGTAGAGTGTAATTATGTTGTTTATAAACAAGTTTATTGGCCAGATATGATGGGGGTACCTGTCAGCCTGATTTTATGCACTAGGCATAGGTATGCCATTTTTACGCGGTCTTCAATTGATTGCAAGATTGCTAAAGTACGGTAATGAGATATGTGATCGTACTTGCGCACACAATAGACAAATCGTAAACATGAGTTTTGAATTAAGGTTATTCTATTTTTGTCACTCTGAGTGAGATTAGGAATATAAGTGCAAGCACAATAATCAAACAAGGAAAGAACAATCGAATTAACAATCCGAAGTTTTATTTCTGAGTTAAGCTCGGTGTCGAAACTGATATAAATGACGTAGTTTTAGTCTAGCAGCTATAAGTTTTCTGTTTAAATGTTCTCGAAAATTTAAATTCCTGTCAATATGAAGTCCCAAAACTTTTATAGAAGAGCTACACTTTAGTGTTACTCCATCTAGAACAATGTTAGGTATAAAATTAGTGCCGAAAACCAGCATTGAGGATTTATTTGCATTAATTTTGAGGCCATTACTTTTTATCCATGCTAATAAATGCTCAAGTTCTTCATTAACCATTGCACACTGATCATTGATATTTTCTGGATTTATAGATGCAAGTATGTGAATGCACTGCACAAAATTTAAAGATTGACGGCATATCTGCCACATAAATCAGAAAACATAATGGTTCCAAAATAGAACCTTGGGTCACACCACACTGAAGAGGAAACACAGAAGAATTTTTTGTGTCCACGTTCGAAGACATGCTAACCTCAAAGCATCTTTGATTTCAGATACTCCTGCACCATTTTATTGCACTATCAGAGAATTTATAATAATTGAGTTTCGCTAGAAGCATACTGTGATCAACCATGTCAAATGCTTTTGAAAAGTCAATTTGTATTAACATTGATATTTTGGATTGATCAAAATTATGTAAAATTGAATCCAAAATATTTACAAGGCAAGTATTAGTGCTGTATCCACTTCTGAATCCAGACTGAGAATCTGGTAAGATATTGTTTTTAACAGCAAAATCCATAATTTGGTCACAGCATACTCTCTCAAGTACTTTAGATAGTGCAGGTAGAATACTTATTGGGCGCAGACTATCAAAAGTGGAACAGTCCTTTTGTTTCGGTATTGGTTTAACGATTGCTGATTTCCAAATATCAGGCACAACTGATTCTAAGATGCATGTATTAATTATATGAGTAATATAATTTATAATTTGCGGCAAAATCATTAGAATCATTTTTCCGGAAATGCCGTCTAAACCCAAGGCGTTAGATTTTTGTTTTTGTAAAATTTGTATTACCGTGTCATTGTCAATGCAACTAAATGAAAAAGTTTGACCAAGTTGCTCCGAAAATTTGTTGTTCAGATAAATATCTATAGAGTTATGATCAATATTGGAAGTACCAACCTTGTTTAATAAATACTGCCCATATTTATCTGGTTCACAAAGGATCTCTGGAATTATCTTTGCAGGTTCAATTTTAACATCCATAAGTTTTAGATAATGCCACAATTTTCCTTAATTATGAACATTATTATTCACCTGGAACTCAAAAAAAGCTTGCTTTTCATGACGTATCGCTGCTGTTGTTAAGTTACGAAGCTGCTTATAATAATTATGTTTAGATTCAGTTTTATATTTTTTATACTCAGCCAACTCTTTATCTCGTTAATTTTGCATAATTCTAATCACTGGTGTGATCCAAGGACAATAATTTTTATTTGTCCTTATAGTTTTAATAGGTGCATGTATGTCAAATAGCTTAATGATATTATTGTTTAAATAATTTACTTTATCATTGACATTATTGAGTGTTAAAATGAAGTTCCAGTCAACAGTTTCACAGTCCGCAAAGAAATTCTCAGAGTCCAAATTTTTGAAATCTCTATATGTAAAAACTTTAAAGGGAACAGTAACTTTAGGCAGATTCATAACACAGGACACACAATTGTGATCAGAGAAATTCGTGCAATCAATAATATCAGCGTGTGTACACAAAGAGATATCCGATATTGCAATGATATCTAAGAGTGATTTAGAAGCAGGTCGTGTATAACTGGTTACTAACTGATGCATCTCATATGCAGATAATAGATTTTTTTTAAAGGCTGAACGCGCATCACTTAGTAAGAAGTTTACATTCACGTCACCTGTACAAAGTAAACAGTCTGCTTGAGGTGAGAATTCAGTAGAAATAGTATCTAAAATACCTAAATCTTTGTACTGATCCGAATTTGGATTATAAACTACACCGACAATAAATTTCTTATTATTAACTACAAATTGAATCCATAGGTGTTCGATACTGTTATCCACTACAATACTACAAATGACGTATCTAAAATTTTGAACTGAATAAGTAAATAGAAAGCAACACCACCTTCACGTTTTTGATACCTATGCTTACTTATTAAGTTATAATCATTTATATGGAATAAATCAGATGTAGTGGTGTCACTTATCCAGGTCTCCGTAACTGCTAACATATCAAAATGTTGTTTATAGACAAAATCTTTAAATTTTAAAAAACATGAATTTAAAGAAATAACATTAATTTGGCCACATGTAAACATAGTGATACAGTGGTCAATAACCTTAGAATAAAAAACAGGTGTTTATGACGTTTTAAAGCAAAAATTGACCAAGTTAAACAAATTAACTCGCAAGAATAAACCACCACAGAGTTCATTAACACAGAGTACGTTCTGGCTCAGCTGTATAAAGAAATATATTTATTCCACACAATTCTATGTTTTATCAAATCAATAGCGGGAGTGTATAGGAAAATTACAAAAACAAAAAATTTGCAGAGAAGTTAGATCAGTCTTTAAAATCGAGATCACTGCACTTGTTTATAAATAATTTCTTGGGTTGCCCATTTTGAATGACATTAGCAAATATGCGACCATCACAGGTCCACACATTGTTAGAAGAGTACTTATCTATTGCTGCTTTAACAAGGGCCACTCTGGTTCTGGTGAGGTCTTCCCGGATCGTTATACCAGAGGCTTTTAACTTTTACTTCTCTTTAAACACTAGGTTACGGGTGCGATAACTCTCGAACTTCACAATAACAGGCCGATTTTCGTCTTTCTTAGGTTTCCCCAAACGATGGCAGCGGTCAATATCATTTATTGAGATATCAACATTAAGTTTGTTACGACAAAAATTAACAACACAGTCATCAATGGATTCATTGGGTGTTTCTGGGAGCTTAAAAATACGCAAATTGTTACGACGCGTGTACTGAAATGCCTTCAATACAGTACCTTGGGGCGAGACATTGCCGTCTATATTATGTACAGGCCTGGAACAGCGATGCGTAAGCGACTGTGACGTCACAGCGGGAGGTGGACGAACGCGTCTGAATTGCAAATACTTCCATGTTAAAATGCTGTTAATGTATAAACTAGCTTCTATCTCATTAAATATCAAATATTGATTATTACTCGTATGTACATAACATAAAATGTTTCCCTCATAAAGACGAATCAAATGGTTATTTTTATTTTCCAAAATCTAGTCTGGCTTGCGGAGAAACATGACTTGTTTCGTCGCGCGAGACGCAACGCTTGGCATTGTTGGTTTACTATCAAAGCGACAGCCTGTGTATTTTAACTTTTATTTCAAATAGATGTTTTTTATAGTCAGAAGGAATTTTTTTTTGTCGTGAGCATAATTTTATTGTAAATGCTAACGTAGATAAATAATATAAGGTAATATTACATTATACATTATTTGATTATTTTAATGTTCCTTAACGTATATCAAATATTTCAAATAATAATTAGCAATAGCGACTACGAAACAATGTTTTTATAATTAAAAAACCACAGGCAGTATTTGAAGGAAATGTGTATTAAAAAGCTAGAAGAGAATTCTTCAGATGAAATCTTTGTTTGTAAATGTGGTAAAACTAATAATAATTTAATTAACGAAGCAATAGTACCAATGTGCAATATTTTGCTAAACAATTATATAAAAATAAAAAATAATATGATGCAGAATAAGTACTACCACAAGAAACCGTAAGTTAGAATCACTTACTCAAACTCAAAATAAATAATTGTGTTTGTTTAAAAAAAATTCTTTCATAAAAAGTTTTATTGTGTTAAGATGTATTTATTTCACTTGAGATTAAGACACATTATTTATTTATATCATACCTTTTTATTTTGACTGTAAATTTTTATTTTGTACCTGATTGTCGCTGTATACCTTATGTAATAAAATATATTAAAATCTTTATAAAATACTTTTTTTGTATTTATTTAATTATTTTGTACTTGGTTATGGACATTTTAAGTGATACATAATATATTAAAAAGTATAGAAAAAGAAACTAGTTATGTTTCTCCGTAAGCCAGACTAGATTTTGGAAAATAAAAATAACCATTTGATTCGTCTTTATTAGTCTTTGTATATGTCGGAGTAAGAGCGGAGCGGACCATAGATGATCAGTTACGTGAACAACATAACTACTAAAAGCGCAATTAATGGAATAGTTAACTAATCTAAACACCAAATAAATCACACATTCACCACTCATGTCATGAACCAGTTAAACGTGATCTACAAACTATGACGATAAGGAATGGTGGCAATTCCTGGGCACGTGCTACTCACATCAAAGCATATTCAAGACTGCCGATCTCCGGCTCATTCCACATCTAGCACGCAATCCCAGACTTCGCCCAAGTGTACTAATAATAACGTAATCGAACAAACAAACACGATCATAACCTCATTAGCACACTTGCATTCCTATCATTAATTATTATTACAATCAACATGATTGCTAACCCCGACATATACATAATATTGATATTTTTGATATTTAACGAGATAAAAAATAGTTTATACATTACGAACAGCATTTTAACATGGGAGCATATGCAAGTGAGACGCGATCGGTCCATTCCCGCTGTGACGTCACGGAAACGCTGTTCCAGGCCTGTACATATAGACGGCAATGGGCGAGATCGTCGGCGAAATGATAAAACAATCCAAACTACCTCATAAAAATGGTTAACAGATACCTGGAGGATAGAAAAATCAAATGTGAAAACTAGATATATGAGGTCACAAGCGGGGTCCCGCAAGGGTCCATCCTTGGACCAACACTGTGGAACCTCTTTTATAACGACCTTCTAAAGATGGAACTACCACCGGGAGTAATATCGATAGGATTCGCCGACGACCTCGCCCTTGTCGTAACGGCCACATCAGGAAATAAGGTCATGGACTACATGAACGAAGCACTCGAAAGAATAGTGGAGTGGATGAGGAGCATGAAAATGGAAATAGCACCACAGAAAACTGAGGCCTGCGTGATAAATGGGAGGAAGAAGTACCAGCAGATAACGTTTGAGCTAATGGGGACCACAATAAAGCCGGGCCCGACCATAAAATAACTCGGGGTACTTTTCGATAAGTACCCGAGGTATATGAAGCACTTGGAGCAAGTTACCCAGAAAGCAGAGAAGACCTCGACAGCGGTAAGGAGGCTTATGCCCAGGGTAGATAGATCCAGTGAGAGCAAAAGAAGACTCCTAGTCAGCGCAGTGGACTCGATTGTCTTGTATGCAGTCCATGTCTGGCTAGGAGTACTCCAATACGAAAAAGGAAGAAATATTTTAAATAGGTTGCAACGTAAGCTAACGCTAGGGGTTAGTATGGCGTACAGAAGCACCTCGGCCATGGCGGCGTTTGTAATCGGTAGGGTAACGCCCCTGGATCTGCTAGCAGAGGAGAGGGCACAAACTATGGGAAAGACTAAGCAAGAAAAGGAAGTGGCGCAAGGAAGGACACTGAATTTGTGGCAGGAAAGATGGGAGACTAGCCGAGACGGAAGATGGACCTACAAATTAATACCACACATAGAACCGTGGGCAAAGAGAAGACATGGGCAAATAAATCACCATATGACACAAATCCTAACGGGACATGGGTGCTTCCAACAATACCTTTATAAAATTGGAAGGAGAGAGAGCCCTATATGCATCTATTGCCAAGGAGCAGAGGAGGATGCAGAGCACGCCATGTTCCACTGCCCAAGATGGGAGGAAGAACGGAAAGAAATGACGAGAGCCATGGGGGAGATAGAAACGCCGACCCCGGAGAAAATCATCGGACTGATGTTGGAAGCGGAAGACAAGTGGAGGGCAGGAAAACATGCAATGCAGAGGATAGTCGAGGCGAAGGAGGGAGAGGAGAGAGAGATGGAGAGGAGATTAGGAAAGACATCTAAGTAAGAAACAAGACAACCTCCCTCCACCCCGCGAAGTAATGGCAATGCTAGTTCCACGGGGGGTGGGGCTACAGGGACGGGAGAGTTTAGTGGGTTGAAGTCCCACACTTCCCTTACCTTTTGGGGAGTATGCACTGCTTCGGCATCATACTGGGTGTGCATGATGCATTCTCTCCAACCCAAAAAAAAGTTAGGAAATTCCATATGGAGGCCAATTTTCCATATGGAAATTCCATATAGAGTTTTCATATGACGGAAAACGGGGCCGTGCCCTTACCTCCAGAGTGAATTGGCCTAAAATCGGAAATTTCCGTGCCCATGCCCGTGCCCGTACCTCCAGAGTGAATTGGCCGAAAATCGGAAATTTCAGTGCCCGTTCCCGTGCGGTACAGGCACGGGCACGGGGGGCCGAGTAGCAACAGGCATTTATGACAGCAAACGAAAATTTATTTTTCAATATTATGTACCTAAATATACAATCAGTAAATAAAAATAGCAGTAACTATTACATTGTACACTGTGAAAACAGTTTATTATTAAATGTTTTTCCAGATTATCTACCAGAAATGATTGACGTTGATCAGAAAATATATTTTTATAAACTAAAAAGCTTCTTTCTATATCTACAGACATAATAGGAGCATATTTAAATTTGCATATCATGTGTGGTTCCATATTTACATCACTGCAATGTTCTCCTTTTAAAACAATTGCAATGTTTCGGAGATATTTGAATCCGTCATTTTTATGTATTATGCTGTTCAATTTTTTTGATATTATTGCAGTGGAACCTCGAACACTATTCTTGTTTAAAAATTATTTATCAAATCAACAGAATCGGTTAGTGACATGCCTTGTGTTTCTAACTTTGTAATTGTTTCGTTAATAGATAAATAATTCGCTTTTATAAATGCAAGCTGTTGTGGTAAAACTGAATCGTTAAATAGTGTTTATATACATATAAATATTGTTCACATACTTTTTTTCGTAAAGTGCTTTCATCAGGAATATCCACTTTACAATACCGTGAGTTTTATTTAACGTGAAACATGGGATCTTTCATATCCATGGTTACGAATTTGACAGCAATGTATTAAAGCGATTCATTTAAAATAGAACATAGGCTTTCATTATCAAGTAAATATTACCTGTCAATTAGGGTTGTGTTGTTGAAAATAAGGTATACAATATTGAAGAAAAGATGCAAAAGATACGTTGGTATAATGCAGATGTTAGCCTCAGACAAGTACCTATCTGATTTATTTCGTGTAATTGAGAATTTGTTATAAATTGTATTATGAAAAAATATCTTTTAAATGTTTATATTTCTTGCAACTTTTTTCATATCTAAAATGATTAGAAATACATACATATTTCATTTGCTATGTTCTATTTTAAATGAAACGCTCTAATACATTGCTGTCAAATTCGTAACCATGGATATGAAAGATCCCATGTTTCACGTTAAATAAAACTCACGGTATTGATCTAAAAATAATCTTAAATTTTGATTGTTTAATTTTGTTAGGGGTATATTCGAACTGACCAACGCATCACACAATTCGTAAATGAATGTGTTTTTTTCGACATTTTTTGATGCTAGTGATTCTTGCAAAGTTCGTTATTTGTTTTTATTTGCGCAATTTATCTGATGAATACTTGTTTTTATATGCTGGTTAATTTGAAATTTTTTATCACATGTGATCAAAAAGTGTTTAATAGTAAGCTACGTATAAAAAATTAGAAATTATTTAACTTACTGTTTTGCTACATGCTCTAAAAAAAAACTTTATCCTCGTGCAATACATGTTCTGAATAAGTCTTAATCCATGAATTAATTAAATCAATATGTTTCGGCATATTCACAATATACTGTTGCCTGGAAGAATACCGAAATAACACTGTAATGCTCGCGACACCATGTGTGATTCGGACCGCTTCAAATAACATACAACATACCAGGGCGCAAAATTATATAATTGTTAAATAAATATAAATGTTATATTTTATATTTAATGTGTACAGTATATAATATAATGAACAAGTGCGGTGACAAAGTAAAAATATCAAAGTGTCACATTGTTTTTTATTTCGAGGAAAATGCCACCATTTAAATAAAGCCGTTTTCTGCGTAACGCCCTGGTCCCTCCGGTACTGAGTACAGGGGTTTCATTCATAAAATCCGTGCCCTACTCATCATCTTGTGTTTTTATTGTTAAAGTTTTTTAGCTAATGTTAATTTCCATTAATAGCTTGCATTTGTTTTAAAATAAATTTATCAATGCGAATGGGTAAAATATTTTCAGAAAAAGTTCTATTCTTCATGTCATTGAAATAACCTTCAACACAAGACGATGATGCTGTTGACGTACCGTATTGAAATAAAGGCGCCATTATAGCACTCCACAAAGTCAATGTTCTTCACAATCTGAACACATCTTTTGAAAAGCTCGGTAGATAGTGATAATTTTCCCTTTCGGATACATATTTACTTTTATCAGTTGAAGAAGTATCTAATTGTTTTATCCATTCATTTAAATTATTGGGAATATATACAGTATCTTCGTAACTAAAATAATTTTGTGCGTCTTCATTATGACATTTTTGACATTCTGTCATCTTCAATTATAATATCGTTACGCATGGCTATCAACATTTTTAAATTACTTTTTGATTCTTCAGCTGGAGTAATCATATTATCTGGAAAAGTCCAATCATATTCACTTTTACAAACAGTTAATATGTCAAATATGATTTTTGTTGGTTCCTCTAAAGTTCTTGATTTGATAATTAGAATTGTGTTCCTAATATAAAATTTTCTTTTTTGTTTGCTTTGGTCTCTGAAAATCTTCCATTGACTAATTAGATGAACCATAATAATACTCTGATATATGTTTTTGGTAAATTATTTTATTTGATTTGTTAATAAAAGAAAACATTTTTCTATGTAGCTTTTTAACGTTGGTTCTCCTGCAAATGATCTTGCAACAGATCCCAGAAGCGCAGTAGAATGATCACATACTACAATTTTAGGTGTCAATGCCCCGGCTTTAGGCCAGGAATTAAGCCATAGTGTAATGTGATTTATGTCATGAATCTCGGACAACATTTGACATACTGGTACTTGTCCTTCAGATATAGCTACCTAAAACAGCGGCATAAAGAAAAATATGACTCGACACATTATTATTTGGTTTTGCTAACTTATTTACACGTGTCCCGGTAGCATCTATTGTTAGAGTGGAAATTTTTTGTTTCTACAAAAATCAATGTAAACATGCAGTTGTTCCGTTGACCAGTAATGTATGTAAAATGGATCTAAATCAATTTTATAGAAAATAATACTAAAATAGGGGTATATTTTAATGTTAATAATGTATCCATAGGCGATTTTTCCTTCTTTTCTGCATGTTCTTAAAACTTCTTTATTATAGAGTAAAGGCTGATCATCGGTAACTTGGCAACATACTATATTATAGCTCTTTGTCTCCTGTAATTCACAGCTAATAATACATTGGCTCTTCGTTGTGAAACTGTGTTTATTTCCTGTTGTATTTTCCACTTATTAGTATGCGTGCTGATATCTCTTTCTGTAATCTCACAAAAAAGATTCAAATTTTCATGTTCATTGTAAATGTGCTGCATATTCTTTACAAGATGCAGTGAAAGACAAGTAATATTTTCCGGCTTTGGTTAGTATGTTGTTCTTGAAAGCCCAAAAACAATAGATGGGTCCAACTTTTTTGTAAATGAATGTCTGTTTCATGTTTTGGTTTAATTTGGCAGTTTTCATTGTTTTCGCTTTCATATAATACTTGTTGATAGTTGAAATGATCTTTTTGAATATTTAATACTTGCCAACAATTATACCTATTTAATAGCACTATTGTATAAATGTGTGCGGGTGTTATTTTATTATTTTATTTATTACTCATTTCTGTCCAAATAACTGCAGAAGATTTGTTTAGAGCCGTTTTAATTTCACTGGAATTACTTTTTATTCTTTAATATATTGTTGAATTACTTATCAAATGAATGCATAATTTGATCTTGCATTTCAAATTAGTTTATATAATTATGAAGCACTACTATATTTTATTGTTTTATTCCTAAAATACTTATTTTGAAATCAAAATTTCTTTACAAATACCATTCAGCGAATCAACTAATATCGCCACAAGCCACAATAGTTATCAATTGTTTGTCACAGGATCGCTTCATTCGTTAAATAATGTACTTTCAAAATCAGTGGGTATTCCTCTTAAAGCTATACACTTCCTATGAAATTCAAAGCAAAATAGGATGCTACAATATTCAAGATTGTGACTTTGTTTTTGAAATATATGAACTCAAATTTTAAATGTAAATTTATAAAGACTGTTCCTAGGGTGCAACATGACGATAATCTTGAAATACCCAATAGTCTGCTGATATTTAATTAGTGAAAAGCGGAGAAATTTATCAATTTTAAAATATTTTTTAATTCATTGTTTGATTTTTTTAAAACTTCTTGTGGTACTCTTGCAAATGCAAAAATGAACTCGTAATTTTCTTTAACTGTTGTCGAAACATTGTGTTGTATGATTTGTTTTCGATTGAATAACATTTCGTGCTGACTCGTTAAATTTCAGATTTTTATTTTGAACAATAAAGCCAGAATTGATGTATATAAAATGCACAACATTACTCATTTAACCAAATGACAAAATCTCTATCTTATAAGCAAGACCAGTGGCGTAACTAGGCAGTGCAATGGGACAGGAGTTGGAGGATCTTATTCTTATACAAACATAAATTCATTTCTTTTCTACTTTTAAAATTTTTGTCTTTAACCTTTCTAAAAACATGGCTATGGTATTGTGTATCACAATCTCATGATAATTGGAAAATCAACGGAATGTTTTGCTACTTCCAAAATTTATGTTTGTTTGTATAATTTCTTATAATTAATTATAATTATTGCAATTATCTTTTTTGAAATATTAAGTAATATTTGCATTAGTATGTAATGTAACTGTAAAAGTGAACATTTTTAAGTACGACCCAAGCTTTCTACCCTTCTAATCCGCTTAAAAAACCGGTGGCGTTGACAGTCCAGAGTAAATTTTGCAATTATCTTGAGTCACTCCTATACTAGCTTTACTTTCATAAGTATGATGATTATACTGCTCATCATGACACTGGAACTGCATGTTTAGAGAGAATAATTCATCTGTAGTTAAAAACGAATAACAAAATAAAGTCATTATGTGCTAGCACATTGTTTTACTGGTTGATTTACAATTACAAATTAAAATATTAATTTCCTAAAATTTTTGTTCAAACCTACCTACGTGTTTTTTTTTGAAGCTGACATTCTTGCTAATTCAGAAGATGTTTTTTGTTTGCAATCTGAAACTGAATCCACTATCTCCGGAATTTCATGAGTCAAGGTACATTTACAACCAAATTTTATCTCAGCAAAATTTTAAGCTGGCGTAAAATTGTAAGTTAGGCATACGTGAATCAACTACCGCATTTACAACCATAGTTTAAAGTATGCGTACTTCGGACCCGAATTGCACCTCAACTCAATGTTTGCAAGCTGCCAGCTTTCACTTCAAGTCGAGAGTGAATTCGCATGCGCATTGCGATTATGGAATTTTTCTCACTAGAGGCGCTGCTATTTGTAAACAAAACACAGATATTGAATTTGACATAAGGGTTGTTTTCATCATTTCATCAGCATCTGTCTGTAGTTGCAGCTTGTTTCCAATCTAATCAAAATCAGAATGGATGAAAAACGATTAAATATGGTATCTCAATATGCTGCTCTTTATGATAAGAGTAGCCCATCATATAAATCGTTACTGAAGAAAGAAGCTGCTTGGGCCGAAATATCAAAAACATTAAAAATAACAGGTTAGATTTACTAAAATTAATGATATATTGATATAAACTTACATTTTTGGTTTTTTTAGTGTCAGATGCAAAGTCAAAATACAAATCTTTGCGGGAAAAATATATGAGAAAAAAAGGTGCAAGACGTTTATACAACAAGTGGATCCAAAATAAATACAAGGCCCGAATGGTGTCTAATGAAATATTTTTATTTTTTAAATGAAAGCACGAACCCTAGCTTGTAAGTGTTTTGAATTTTAAATGCTATTTATTTAGTCTTGCGAGTATTTCTAAATTATTGTTATTGTTTTATAGAACTACAAGTAATTTTAATGAAAAAGAATGCTCACCCACAAATTCCTCAAATCAGCATGTTGCAAATGAAAATACAGTACAATTTGAAATAGAATACGTAGACCCCCCGAGTGCGATGAGGAATACAATCAAATATCTGAAATAATAACATCAGACACAGATGTCACAGACAGAGAACTACCACCTTCTCTGTCATCAAATATTGAAAACTATAAATCGCCACCCACTAAGAAAATGTGCAGAAGATGACACTAATGTAGTCTCTGTTTTGAAGCAAATTGGCAATACTATGCAAAATGTAATGGACCAGAAAAAAAATACAAATAAGTTTAATAAATTTTGCGAGTATTTACTGGGTGAATTAGACGATTTACCTCGGAAAAAAGCAGATGAATATGTTGACAACATAACAACAGATTTGTTAATATTAAAAGAAAGTAGTTGAGAAAAGAAACTCACTCAATAAATAGGTACTACATTATCCAGACATAGATAACGATGGGTTCAAAACATTTGTCGAAACAATAAATCCATGTTATAAATTACCAAGTAGAAAAAATTTAACCGAAACAAAAATTCCAAAATTATATAATGATACAAAAGCCGTAATAGAAAATGTTTTTTTAACAAATTCGCACTTCTCCTTTACAACTGATTGTTGGACTGTGTTGCAAATCAACCGTTTACATCTTTGACGTGTCACTACATTAGTAATAATTTGGTAATAGATAGTGTTTGCTTAGGTTGTTACGAATTAGTAGAGGACCATACAGCAATTAATATAGCTGAATATTTAAATATGATCTTTAATGATTGGGACTTAACGGATCATAACAAACATGTCGCTTTAACAACAGATTATGGCAGAAATATAATAAATGCAATTAAAGAAATCAATTATAATCATGTGTGCTATTTCGGCCATGTAATTAATATAGCGGTAAATACAGGTTTGGAATTACCCGAATTAGGTCCTGTTTTAGAAAAAATTAAAAATACGTTATTAGGAACATATTTGCACATAGCTGGAAAGCAACTAGCGAATTACACATATTGCAAGATAGATTACAATTAAGAAAAATAAAAATTCCGTCGGTTTCAAAAACCAGGTGGTGATCCATATTGATCTTGTGTGTAGTGATAGAGCAAGAACACTCTTTAATTTAGTTTTTAAATAATTATTATAACGGCGTTTATAAGCGATTCATACTTAACAGTGATGAATTTTGTTTGCTAAAAACCATCGCAAAGCTGTTAAAAGCAATACAGGATATTTCGGAAAATTTATCTGGCGAAAAATATGTAACAGCTTCTATCATTTTGCCGAATTCGATTTATAAAGAAATAGAGAAACAATTAAATTTAATTCATACAGGTACAAACATAGATAATGAAAAAAATAATTTAGCGACAACGAATATTATGTCATCTATCACAACAGTATTGAAAAACAGATATGAAAAAAATTAGGAAACAAATAAAATCTTAAATTTATGTTCGTTTTTAGATCCCCGATTTAAAACACGTTTTTTAAACAACATTGATCTAAATGCATTAAAAAATTATGTAATTGCACAATGTGAGCAATTATCAATTGTGGTGAATCAAAATCATAATCCAACCAAAAAAAAAGCAAAACCGGTTTATCCGCTATATTTATTATCTACGTCTTTCACGCCAAATATTTTAGAACAAAGTTTTAGTGCTGCAGAAAAGGAATTCGAATATTACATTAAATTTCCTAACATCGACGTTGATGATGATCCCCTTCTATGGTGGAATATAAATAAAAAGATTTACCCATTGCTCTCCACACTAGCGAGAAAATATATATGCATTCAAGCAAAGTGTTGCCTCTGAGAGAGTATTTAGCAAAGGTGGCCATATTGTTTCCGATTTAAGGTTGTCCCTAATAAATGAACATGTATCCCAACTAGTATTCCTGGCAACAAATAAAAAAAATGTAGGTCCTACCTAAATAACTTGTTTGACTAACAAAAGATAAAAGTTTTTTTTTTATAGTTTATGTTTCGTTTTGTTTATGTATTTAATTGTAGTTTTTACAAATAATGTGTTTTCTTTCAATTTTTATAATTATGTTTTTTTATAAATAACTTTGTATTTTTGTAAGTATAAATACAATTTATTTATAAATAATATTCAGTTAATTTTATCAGAATAATACTATATTATTATAAGCATAACTATTATATGCAAAATGCGAGTCATTCGCTATCACTACTATACTTTATTTTCTAAAACTACTTCAAAAAATTTGTATGTCAAAAACAGTCTTTTACTTACGAGTTGTTACTAAAAGAACTTGAAACTATTTTATTAATTTAATATTTAATTTGAACCCAAATAAGAATTTATCTATTGTTATACGCTTACACTGAGGAGGAACTTGTCTCTATAATAATGAAAAATTTGAAACATAAAAAGTCCGCAGGTGTGGACGCCATATTGAAGCACAAACGACCTCTAATACTAACTATTTATTATCTTTAACCGATTATTTGGTAAAAGACTTTTTCCATTCTATCCCATATTTTGAAGCATTATTATAACAAAATTGGTATTAGAAAGGATTGCAATGCAGCCGGAGAAACTTGGTACAGAATTTAAAAAAAGAATATCTATCGCGGAAAATTATGAACATCTAGGTTCGTCAAAAAAACTGGAGATGTTGTTAAAAGGTAGGATACTGGACCAGCAAATCTCTCTTAAAACAACTAAAAATAATAAACTTCGAAATGAATTAAAAATTTTGTTGAAAAGAAATTACGATCATCTTTAAAAGAACATACATGTGAAAATAATATTTTCGAAACATCATTAAGGAATGAAAGTTTAAATATAACATTATCGGAAGAAACGTGGAAAAAACCTGAATCGCTAATTAGTGCCGTACCAAATAATAATTTTACTGACTTTTTGAACAGTTGACTTAGTAGTACCTATTTCAAGAGAAATTGTTTCTCCTGGTAATTTTACATGTTCTAATGTTCTTGCAAAAGCAACAAGCAAAATTATTTTCGCTCATTTAACAAGTACGCCATTAGACAACAAGGACAAAACAGCAATATCTCCAGATGCATGGCCAATATCGATTGCCCAAAAATCTGTAACTTCAAAATTCAGTAACAAGGAATCTAAATCAAGGTTTACAAGCCAGCACTTCTTCATCTGTTTCTATTTATGACGATATACTATGGGCTTCAATTTTCGTTTTTTTTTTAACTTTGGATAAATTTGTATTACGTTAATAATTTTATTTTAAACATATGTGCAATCAGCTATTAAACCAATGGGGACAAAAAACAGATTTTTTAAATCTTACCTAGTTGATACCAATTAATTTTTATAATAGCCATTGGACACCAGAGCTGGGCAGTATTTGAAATACAAGTATTTGAATTTCGTATTTCAAATACTTTTCTTTTTTAAGTATTTAGCCTAAAATACATTTAAAAAATAAGGTTGTATTTTGTATTTGATCAATTTTCAGCATCAGTATTTTTATTTGAAATACATTTATTAGGTATTTAAAATACATAATTGTAATTAAAATACAAAAATAAGTATTTATAATACAAAAAATATATTTTAAATACAACAAAATGTATGTATTTGAAATACCTTGTTGTTCAACCAGAGCTGGGACAATGTTTTAAATACAAGTATTTGAAATACGTATTTAAAATACTAAAATAAGTAGTCCAAATACAAACTTAATTTAAAATTCCAACTGTCGGAAGTGTAACAATTTGCAAATATTCCAAATTGTTGCTTAACCAATTGACGTCAATAATATTTAGTAATACAGAAATAATGTTGCATTGCCGAGTCAACGATATTTGTTCGCCTACGCGGACATAAAAGAAGCTTGCAGAAGCCGCGCCGACATTCTTAGTCCATAGCTAATTGTGTGAGTTGTACCAGTAATTGTTGTTTAATATACTCTTAATAAGTATTCACGTAAAGTCAGTTAAACACCCTCGACTTCCTATCCATGTGTAGTGCTTAAAGATCAACTGCCGAAGTACAGCAGCGAGTACAGGTAAGTATACACTTTTTGTTTGTCATCATTCGCTACCCCGCTGCACTTGGTAGCGATTGTTACATTGGCGCTGCGGACTAACTAAAAATTTTTTTTTATCGACGTGCTCAAAAAGTTCCTGATCACGCGACTACACTGTAAGAAAGATGTCGACAACAACAAATACGACAGAGACAACAACGACAACGGAAGCTACACCGGCAACGACTGGGTCAGAAAGAGTAACGGCTACGACGTATACCGTACCTCCCAGGCCAGGATTCGGGACTGAGAATCCATACCGTTTACTTAGTCACGGTTACCAACATCCGTTCGGATATCAACCATACTCCGGTCCGAGCACTGCTTATACCTCATATCCAGCTCCGAGTATTACATACCCCCAGCCCCAACCCTTCTCATACCATTTACCCCCGTACCCTAAAATATCAGCACCCTCGACACCCCCTGGCAACCATCATATACCAGCGACGGCACCAGCTTCAACACCAGATAACGAGGCTCGACTGGCTGATAATACAAATATATTTACGGATCCTAACACGATGGCGGCACTGAAGACAATAGAGACGTATTCAGGCGGGGCGGAGCTAGAGGCGTTCCTAGACAACGTAGCAGCAGTAGCGGAGTGCTTCAAGTGGACAGAGATACAGATAGTAAACGCTATGAAACTTAAGCTGAGAGGTGACGCATAGTCAAGTTACTATTCGCTACCTCCTGATAAGAGACCAGCTGACGTATACACTTTTAGACAATGGTTGATAGATCTTTACGGTCAGAAGAAAGATGCAGCTTCAGCAGAACGCGAGTTTTACAAAATCTTTAGGCAAAAAGACGAGTCATTGCGTAAATATGCGTTAAGATTAGAAATTGCGGCTTCCAAAATGTTGCCTCATGTCACTAGCAATGATTATCTTAATCTTAGAAACAAAATTAAGAAAGAAGCGGCGCTCATAAAGCAATTTTTAGAAGGGCTAGATACAAGATTGGCTAACGAAATTTGTCGATACCAAAAATTTGAAACAGTAGAAGAAGCACTTCCGTATGCAGAACTTTGCGAGGAAGTGTTAGCTAGATTATATAAAGAAACCAAGGCTGACGCTCACAAAGCAAGCATTCGAGCGGTAGCAAATACTGCAGCGTCGACAAATTTCTCAAATGGCAACTCGCGAAACAGAAATTCAAGAACTCCATCAAAATTACGTTCAGATCAGAAATATCTTCAAATGAAGGGCCGATGTTTCAACTGCGGGAGCAAGGAACACATGTATAAAATTTGCCCGCACCCTAAGCAGAAATTTTGTTTTAAGTGCCTGAAACCTGGTCATGGAGCTTTTGAATGTACTTTAAACGAGCAGTCTGTCTCGACCGTGACCCTGCGTCAGACAGAAGATGCCCAGTAAAGGCCGCTAGAGTAATACCAAGGGTCGCAGATTTCAGTACAGATAATACTCGGGTAGTAAAATTTAAAATCAACAATGTATTTTATAAATTTTTAATTGATTCAGGGGCAGCTATGTCACTGATAAAAAGAAATGTAGTGGCAGAGCAAAAATTAACTGTTTTTCCCTCAGACGAAGTTCTAATAGACGTCTCTGGCAATCATATAAGTAGCGACGGGGCGGTTAAAGTAGAATTTTCATTCAGTTTGACAAAGAAAGCCTCTCATCGCTTTATTGTATGTTCGGATGATTTATATGTTAGTACAGATGTACTAATAGGGGTGGACTTTTTAGAGACTCATAAAGTAGTTTTAAATTTCACAGAAAACACTTTTTGCATGTTAAATTTTAAATTATCAATGACTGAAATCTGTAAATTAAAAAACTCTAGCGGGTATGTTCGTTTACTGACAAAAGAGCGTCAACAGGATACTGATGGTAATATATCAAAAAATTCGGATTTGTCGACTGATCCAGCTCACGACAGACAAATCAAATTAGCCGATTCTGATATCGGCGAGTTAAGCCACAATTCGCGCAACTATTCGGTGGTCAAGAACTCGCAACCTCAGAATCTAAATTTAGTCGAGGCGAGAGCCCCAGATTAGGATTCACTAAGTCATCAAAATAATGACGAAGTAATCAATTTCGAGATTGCTGATATCGGTGAGTCAATGCGCGGTTCTATGACCGAGGGCTCACAACCTCAGAATCTAAATGCAGCCGTGGCGAAAGCCACAAATTCGGATTTACTGAGTCATCAAAAGAAGGACGAAGTAACCAATTTCGAGATTTCTGATATCGGTGAGTCAAGTCGCGGTTCTATGACCAAGGGCTCACAACCTCGGAATCTAAATTTGGTAGATTCAAAAGCCAATAAGGACACCAAGGGTCAAGCAATAGACTCGAAATTAGTAGTGCGGTTAAGGGAAAATTTGTCAATTCCAGCACGACACACCGCCGTATGCACGGCAATAATGGACAAGCGTGTCCCAGAAGGCACATACGTATTGGAACCAATGAGTACGGAGCTACAAGGGGTATTAGTAGCCCGGATTTTAGTCAAAAAGAAAGCTACGCAAAGGGAAACTTTTGTAAACATAGTAAATGCGATTTCAGAATCAGTTTGCATAAAAAAGAATAGCCCGGTTGCAACAGCCATCATGGCTGACGAAGCAGAAATGAAAATTCAACAAGAGTCAACAATAAATGCTATCACAGCACAGGAGTTCGATGAACTATTCAAACTAGAACATTTAAATACCGATGACCAAGCAGTATTTGCTAAATTTTTGCTAGAATATGCTGACATATTCAAATCAAAACAAGAACTATTGACTCAAACTAATTTAGTAAAACATAAAATTTTAACTGGAGACAGCACCCCTGTAGCTCGAGCACCATACCGGATTCCTTTCAGTCGGCGGCAGATAATGAAGAATTTGATTGCTGAGATGTTGGTCAACGACATAATTACTCCATCTACGTCACCATGGTCGGCGCCGGTAGTCCTAGTGGAAAAGACCAACCCCGATGGAAGCAGTTCATTCCGATTTTGCATTGACAACAGAGCCCTTAACATGGTCACGAAGCGAGACTTTTTCCCTATACCCAACCTGCAAGACACACTCGATCAGCTGGGCAAAGCAGAACGATTTACTACGCTAAACTTAACCAAAGGATACTGGCAAGTGGAAGTAGAACCTAAAGACCGGGAAAAGACCGCTTTTTCCGTCCCTTGGGGGCATTACGAATGCAAAAGGATGCCTTTCGGCCTAGCAAACAGTCCTAGCACGTGGCAAAGGTTGATGTACACGGTTTTATCTGGTCTTACGGTTACACAATGTTTTGTATATTTTTTTTTTTTTTTTGTGGGTTGGAGAGAATGCTCATGCACACCCAGCATCATGCCGAAGCAGTGGATGCCCCCCGCAGGGTAAAGGTAGTGTGGGACTCTAGACATCCGCTTTCGCTTCATCTGTCTAGCCTACCCACTAAACTCTCCCGTCCCTAGCAATACAGTTGATTCACGGAACTAGCGCTGGCCATAACATCATGAACCCCTGTGGTCATCAACTACTCCGGCTAACTCTCATTGGTCCGCTCTTCTTCCTCCTTTCCTTTCATGATTGCCTTGATGGTTCCTACGATGTCGTTCCAGTTGGAATCGTTTTCCAGCATGAAGCTGACTATGTTTTCCGGCGTTATTTCGTCTTGTAGTCGTGTGTTGAGTGCTTCAATGTGCGATTTTGATTTTGCACAATGGAACATCGTATGTTCGGCTGTGTCGGCGATGCCGCATGTAGTACATAGGTCGGAGTCTCTTTTCGCTATCTTAAATAAGTAAGCTGCAAAACATCCATGTCCAGTGAGTATCTGGCTAAGGTGATAATCAATTTCTCCATGGTTCCTTTCGACCCAAGGTATTATATTGGGAATCAGGCGGTCCAGGTACTGCCCTCCGCTTTCTCCCATCTTTCTTGCCATTTTGTTAATGTTTCCCGTTTGACGATTTTCTTTTCTTCTTTCGTCTTTCCCTGGCAGAGAGCCCTCTCCAGAGCCAATAGGTCGAGCGGTGGTAGGCTTGCTAGTATAAAGGCTGCCATTCCTGAAGTGGTCCTGTAGGCCCTGCTGACCCCAATGGCTAGTTTCCTCTGCAGGGCGTTGAGTTTGTTCGCGTTTTGTTTATACTTTAACGAATCAACCCAGACTGGGGCCGCGTACAAGACGATTGAGTCTACGGCCGCAGTCAAAAGTCTCCTTTTGGACTCGCCTGGTCCATTTATTCTTGGCATGAGTCTTTTTATGTTCTTCGCTGCCTTTTCTGCTTTGGGAATTATCTCCATAACATGTTTGTTGGTAATACGTTTCCCTAAGATGATTCCTAAGTACTTCAGTTTTTTTTGTAACTTAATTTCTACCCCGTCGAGGTCAAAAAAAATTTGTCCATGCCGCTTTCTACCAGATAGCATGATAGCTTCGGTTTTTTGGGGTGCGAGCTGCATACTGTTGTTTATCATCCACCTATTTATGTTCGAAAGGGCCGTGTTTACTATGGCCATCAGTTCTTCTCTCTTGGCACATGCCACGATTACCAAGTCGTCTGCAAACGCAACTGTGGTAATGCCAGTGGGCATGTCAGTTTGAAGCAAGCTGTTGTAGAAGATGTTCCATAATGTGGGGCCAATTATTGAACCCTGGGGCACTCCGCATGTTACCTGGTACTTGATTTTGTCATTTTCGATGTACCTGTTTTCCAGATAATTTCCTATTATCCGAATGATATAAGGTGAAATATTGTAGTCCTTCATTGCCTTGATTATACCGTCCCACGGCACCGTGTTGAACGCATTTTTAACGTCTACAGTTACTAAACTGCACAACTTCCTGCTCTTTGGTGTTTTGTTTAGCTCCTCTTGAGCGATATTTTTGACGCGTATTGCCGCCATGACTGTTGTTCTGCCTTGGCGGAAGCCGTATTGGTCCTCGGAGATAATATTGTTCCTCTCTAACTCTTGCCGCAATCTTTGGTCGATTAGGGCTTCGAATAGTTTTGCTGTGCTATTTAGTAGGCACAGCGGCCTGTATGCGGAGGCCTCATTCCCCTCCTTTCCTGGTTTCTTAAGCAACACCAGTCTTGCCACTTTCCAAATATCTGGGAATTCTCCCTTTTCTAAGAGTGCGTTATATGTATCGAGTAGTAATTCAGGTCTTATTAGGGCGATGTGCTTGACGATTTCTGGTGGAATATTGTCTGGGCCTGGTGCCTTGTTGCTTTTTATTCTTTGCCCAGCGTTGTACACGTCTTCCTCAGTGAAGCTTTCAATTGTTGCTGCTCTTAGCTGCCTCGTCCTAATAGGGCGTGTAGGAAATAATTCCTTAACGACTATTTCAAGTGTCTCTTTCTCCAGGGAGGCAGGTTGTGTTTGTTTTAGCCTTTTAACCGTTATGTTGTAGGCGTTCCCCCATATGTCATTTTCAGCGCTATTTATAAGTTCTTGCCATTTAATTTTCTTTTCTTTGAGTATTGTTATCTTCAGTTCTTTTTTAGCTTCTTTATGTTGTGTGTTAAGCGCTGTTTTCTCTTCTACTGTGCTATTCTGATCTTTATTTTTTCTAGTGAGCTTCCTCCTTACTTGGTTACACGCATTCCGCAGGTTCTTGATTTTGTCCGACCACCAGTAGACTTCTTTCCTCTTGTTATTAGTACACTTCTTCTTCATGCACTCTCCGCATACCCCCTTAATCGTGTGGGTTAGGCTCTCCGCTGTTGGCTCCATGTTATCCAAGTTTATCTCTTTCACGCTATTGTCCAGTATGTCTTTGTTTAACGTTTTGGTGTTCCAGCCTGTCACTTCCTTCTTTTGCTGCTGTGTTGTCCCTTGTTTGTTTATGGTGAACGTTATGAGCTTATGTGGGCTGATACTTTCAACATCCAGAATGTCCCAGTTATGGCAGAAACTGGAGGTGTTTGGGGTACTCATGGTGATATCGATGTAGGATGTGCCGTTCGCATTTTCGAAGGTAGGAGTGTCGCCTTGGTTAAGTATTACTTTTTTTTTTTTTTTTCTTGGTGGGGGAAATGCTGTTACGCACTTTTGTGTGGGACTCGCCTGTCTTTGTCCGAGAACTTCCTGGTTCAGGTCCAATCAGGTAGCAATAGCACCTTACTCCAAGAGTCTCGATCTTTTGACCATACCCACTAAAACCTAACCACCAATATACACGGGGTTGCTGCAGCCCGTAGAACTACCTCTCGGCATTACTTTCCAGGCTGCCCCCTCTTCTACTCAGCTGGGAGTTCCGCTGAGGTCGTCGTCAAATCCGGGTTTGTCCAGTTCAGTTTCTTTCCCGGTCCTTTTCGGCTTGCTCTTTCTTTCGCATTACTGCGTTTGCAAGCCGTTTTATTGTGGACCACTTCTCTTCGTCCGCCAACATTAGTTGTACTATGTTGTCGGGGTTTATGGTTGTTTTCAGCTCCTCTTCAGCTACTGTCCTTTCAGGAGTCCATTCAGGGCAGTAGAAGAAGGTGTGCTCGGCAGTGTCCTCCTCTAGATGGCAGTAGGGGCAGGTTGCCGACTCCCTTCTTCCTATCTTGTGGAGATAGGCTTCAAAGGAACCGTGTCCGCTTAGTAGCTGTGTGAGGTGGAAGTCTAGTTCACCATGCTTTCTATCCTTCCACCGCTGTATTTCGGGGATGAGTCTTCTTGTCCACTCCCCCGTGGCTCCATTGTTCCACCTGGCTTGCCAGGCACTCATTGTGGCTTCTTTGATCGTTTTAGCCTCTTCTTTCGTTTTGCGGTACGTTGCCTCTCTCTCTTCGACTAGCAGGTCTATAGGGATCTGTCCCGACAGGACTTGTGTTGCCGCTGTCGATACAGTCCTATATGCGCTGCATATCCTCAACGCCATTTGCCGCTGCACTCGCTCAAATGTTAGTTTATATTTTGCGAGTTGCATGGCCTTACTCCAGATCGGAGCTGCGTACAGTAGTATGGAGTTTACCACTGCACCCAGTATCCGTCTTTTTGTTGCGGCTGGTCCTCCTATATTCGGCATGAGCCGAGAGAGGTTTCGTACCGCGTCGCCTGCCTTTTTGGCAGTGCGGGTGATGTGCTCCCGCATTTTTTGGTCCTTATCCCAGTAGACCCCCAGGTATTTAATACTGGGCGATGTCCGGATCACTTTGTCCTGGACTGTGATGTCCATTTCCAAGAGTGTCCTTCTGCCGGCCAGTATTACTGCCTCTGTTTTTTCAGGTGCTACTTGCAAGCCTTTGCTCTTAAGCCATTTGATGGTAGTTTCCACCGCTACTTTCGTTTTTAATTCTAGTTCGGCTTCAGTCCACGCTGTGACCACGATGCCGACGTCGTCTGCGAATCCTATCGCAGTTGCTCCGTCCGGTAGGTCCGTCTCGAATATCCCATCATACATGATGTTCCATAGGAGAGGCCCTAGTTTGGAGCCCTGTGGGACCCCACATGTCATCGGCAGGTTTTTATCCTCGCCGATCGAGATTGTTCTGCTTTCTAGATAGCTTCTCGTGACCCTGACTAGATAGGGACTGATGTTTTTGTCTATCATTGCCTCTATTATGTGTTTCCAGCTTGCGCTGTTGAAGGCATTTCTAATGTCGAGCGTCACGAGGACGCAAAAACCCCTTGTGTTTCTTGATCGGGTTCCCTTTTGGAGGCAGTTTATTACCTCTTTCATCGCATCCGTGGTGCACAGTCCTTTTCTAAAGCCGAACTGTTGCTTTGACAAGCTTCGAGCTCTTGGTTGATTCTGTCGCAAATCAACTGCTCTGCGATTTTGCCGAGGGTGTTCAGTAGGCAAATCGGCCTGTACGAGGGTATAGCTGTCGTGTCCTTCTTTGGTTTCTCTATTAGGACAAGCCTGGTTTGTTTCCAGTAAGATGGAAACCCTCCCGTTGAGATTATGTTGTTCACAATCTCCAGGAAGGTTTCCTGGTGTCCTAATACGGCGACTTTGGCGATCTCAGGTGGTATTTGATCTGGGCCAGCCGCTTTCCCACTCTTGAGCCTAGAGACTGCATGCAAGAGTTCATCCTTCTCAAATAGGGGTGGGGGAGATGGTAGGTGTTCAACCATTGGTCCCCAGTCCACCGGCGCTACTTGAGGGAACAGACCCCTTGCAATCTCTATCTGTCTATCATCATCAAGTTTGGTTTGCTTCTTGATTTTCCCAACCACAATCCTGTACCCTTGTCCGAAGACGTCCTGGTTCAGGTCCAATAGCACCTTACTCCAAGAGTCTCGTTTTGCTTCCAGGATTGCATTTCTTAAAGTTCTTCTGGCCACTTTATACTCTTCCCACTTATTCTGCTTTTCTTCGTCCGTGGAGGAGGCTCTTCTGTTGGTGTTTGTGGACCTTCTACGGGCCTTGAGGCATTCTTTACGTAGGTTGCCAATTTCCGTAGTCCACCAATAGGCCTGTGTTTTGTTGCCTTTTGGAGCTCTCCTCCGTGGGAAACTTCTTTCGCACGCTTTTACTACGCTGTCTGTAAAGACAGCCGCGCTCGCTACTCTCTGGTCCGCCTCCAGGATCTCTGCCAGTTCGTGCTTGAATCTGGGCATTAGTTCCTCGGAGATTTTCCAACCAGTTGGCCTGGTGTTAGGTCCTTGGTTGGGAATAATCGCCACTTGCAGATCAAACTTGATCATTCTATGCCAGCTGAGGGTCTCCTCTTCCAAGGTTTCCCACCGCTGTATCATATTTGTATGTCTGGTCATTGTAAGATCCAGAACTGATTCCTGGGTCCTTCTTACGAAGGTGGGTGTTTTCCCCAGGTTTGCCACTACCAACTGGTGTTGTGACATCCAGTCAGCCAAGGTTCCTCCTCTTCCATCTTGTTTGTCACCCCAGAGGTAGGATTTCGCGTTGAAATCCCCTCCGAGTATGACTTTCTTTCGCACCTGCCTGATACTGCTTCCCAGCTCTTCTAGGAAGGATTCAAAGGTGTGCATGTCCACATTAGGTGAGATGTAGCAACTGTATATCCTGTATACGTCTATCTCGACCCATGTGAAGCCCTTCCCACTTCCTTGATCTTTAATGGGGATTCCTCTGTTGAGTAAAATTATAGCGGTGTCCATGTCCTTGTCTGTGGGCCATAGTTGTCGTTTGGCTAGGGACTTGTTTGGTTCGCTTATAATTAATACATCAACTCCCCCTTTCATCGCCGTTGCCATGACTATATCATGTGCATCCCGCATCCTGCCCGTGTTTACTTGAAGGCATTTGATTGCGGGATGTGGCCTTGTGGTGTTATTGGCCATTACTGGATGCTACACTCCGGGTCGCAACTTGCTGGGCTACCGTGGTAGCTTCGCTCAGCTGCGTCCATTCGCTGCCTCTCAGTCATCTGGATATAAGTCATCCTTCTTTCCCTTATGTAACCCTCAAGGACTTGGAGATCTCTCTCCGCCTCCTCGCTGGTCACCCCTTGGGAGCAGCAGTATCTCAGGTAAACTGCTCTAACCTCTTCCACTTCCTCTGGGAAGCCCATTGCTCTTAGTTTAACCTTGACTGACACGAATGTCTGTCCTTGGTAGTGGCTGTCTCTGTTCTTTGACAGGTAAGCTAGATAGAGCCTTGTCATGTCGAAGACAGAGGCTGTCGCCAGATGCCCCTCTAGTTGCATCTGGTTTATGCGAGTGTAGTCCATAGGGATCTCGCATTTCTTCGCCCTTGGTGTTAGTTCGATAGCTGGACTGCTATCGTCACTGTCTTCAGTGCTTGTACCGACGGATGCACGGAGGCTAGGGGCTGTCCCTAGTTCTCTGTGCAGAGTTCCGCCATGCACAAACCTGATTGGTCTGGGCGGTTCTTGTAGGGTTTGGTTGTTATCCCTCTTTAGCTCTCTGGCTTCGGCCTTTGCCAGTGCTCTATCTAGCACCTGCATGCCGGTCGTTTTTGGTCTTCTAGGCATTGCTGGGTTTTGGTAGTGCACCAGCAAGGGGGGTAGGTGTTAGTCCGCCCTTCTTTGCCTTCTTTTTTATTGACCCACTTTTGGTCATGCCTGTGTTGGCAGGTTTAGGGGTCACAGGTGCCCCTTTCCCTATAGCCTCAGGATTTCGGGCCTTTCTGGCTGGTAGTGCCAGAGCCTTTCTGAACGCCGGACACCTGGTTGTATTAGCCGGGTGCCCTTTGGCGTTACATACGGCGCATGCGCTTTCTTTGCGACATTCCTTGCGTATGTGGCCTTCTTCTCCACAGTTCCTGCAGCACTTCGACCGATCTGGTCCCGTGCATTTGGAAGCTGTGTGTCCCACATTCCAACACCGGAAGCATGTTGTTATTTGCTTATCCGGCAAAATCCTGCAGGAAGGCAGGCCAATTTTAATAGTTTTAAATTTGACCAGCCTTTCCATTTCCTCTTTCTGCAGGTGGACAGTTGCGTTTTGGGTTCCTGCGAACCCTTTACGCAAGGAGGCAACATGGATGTTGCTTGTTCCCTCCTGTATCCCTAGCACTCCCTCGATCGCCTTAAGTATTACTAGGTTTAGGGAATAGCTAAGGTCCGATACTATTTGACCCCTCTTATTGGTGGTAGGCGAATTCCAGTCTTGAGACTTGGCGTTAAAATCGCCTGCTACTATTGTTTCAATTGTAGTTGTCCTAATGCTCATTTCTAGTTCGTTGATGCATTTCTCGAATTCTTTAAGTTCCATATTTGGTGAAAAGTACACGCTGTAAATCCTAGTGTTGAGGCACTGGATCCACACATATCCCTTTCCTTTGCCGTGCTTTACTACTAGTCCTGGTTTGTATACTTTGATTGCCGCATCTTCTCTATTATCTTTAAACCATCCTTGTTGCAAATTTATAATTTTTTTGTTTGGTTCACTCACAATAAGAATGTCGCTTTTACTTTCGTGCGCCATTATTGTAAGCATGTCATGAGCCGCAGTGGCCCTGTTGGTGTTAAGTTGTAGGTACCTTGCCATTTTCTTTGTTATTTGACAGGTTCTTTTCCGATACCTTTGTCTGCGTTGGGACTTCTTTGTCTTTTGTCTCTTCTCCGTTTGTTCTTGCTTTGCGGTCTCCTATTACCTTAACTGCTTTACTAGTAACGTCCATTTTCTTGGTACGTTCCTGTTGTCTAATCAGTTTTCTAAATTCCGGACATCTAGTTGTGTTCGTTTTATGTGTGTCAACCCCACATGTGAAACACGTTTCTTTTTCGCATTGGTCTGCCTTGTGGTTTGTATCGCCACATTTGCGGCACAGTTTGCTTCTGTCCAGACCTTGGCAGGCTTTAGCTGTGTGTCCTGCCTCTAGACATCTGTAGCAAGTGGGAACTTGGATCCTTTCACTAATTCGACATTGGCAAAGGCCGATCGTGATTTTGCCTTTTTCTATGAGCTTTGCTGCCACTTCCTCTGCGACTGTGATAGTGGCGTTTTTTGTTTCACTGTATCCTGGTCTTAAGGAAAGTACAGATATTTGTGTATTTGTTCCTGTAAATTTATTAATTTCTTCTACTATTTCTTCATTCGTCGTATTTAGGTCCATTCCCTTGATATTAATTATTTTCTTTTTCTTCTTTTCAGCTCCGATTTTGGTACCCTTTATTTTTCCAGTTAGGGTTTCTTTGAAGCTGTTTAATATGTGGTGTTCCGTTTTTTCGTCGAGGACTATTTACATGTCGCCTTTTTGTGTCTGCCGGATACTTTTTAATCTAACACCGGTTGCCATTATATCTGTTTTGATATTTCTTACTTCTGTAACAAGTTCCGCATATGTTCTTCCTCCTTTTTCTATTATTACGGCATCAGTTTTCCAATCACCTTTCCCCTTCCCGAGTTTTGGAAAGTTTCGTTCATAGTTTTTATTTGTTTCTTTATCGGTCGTGTTTTCTCTTTTCTTGTTATTCTGCTGTGTGTAGATACTAATTTCTAGGGGTGAAATCCGTAGTATATATGTGAGAATTTTAATTAGTATAGCCTCCTCTATAGCTAGGTTTATAATCCCTATACTTGTTCTCTTATTTGCTTCGGCAATGCCTGCCATTTTCTGTAGTGCTTCGTAGATTTGGCGATAGGTTTCTTCGTTCTGGATTTTGTTAGTGCATTTAATGCTGTATAGGTATTTCTCTTTATCTGAGATATGGCCGCCCTCCAGCATTATGCTGGTGTTGCACT
Source organism: Agonum fuliginosum (assembly GCA_947534325.1). Classification (NCBI taxonomy): domain Eukaryota; kingdom Metazoa; phylum Arthropoda; class Insecta; order Coleoptera; family Carabidae; genus Agonum; species Agonum fuliginosum. Next base: position 24,475,954 of record OX384037.1, on the reverse strand, counting down.
TCATGCTAGCGAGGCCTGCTTTGGTTACTGGCCTGTCTATAATGTTTTTCCCTCCTGGATAATTTTCTTTTAAGTGTCTTAATATACTTTTTTCGGTAGAGTCTTCTAAGCCATGTAGTATGGCAGTGTCGATGTCCTTTCCTAATGGGTTACCTTGTTGCCTATTAATCTCTTTCATTGTTCCTATTGGCCAATCGTCATTTATAATATCCCATAGGGAGGAAAAGCTATCTGATTTTCCGTTTAGCACCCCTTCCACATAAATTTGCCGGTCTTGTACGTTGCTCTTTGAGTGGATGTGTTGCTTAATCCTCTCTCTCATTTCTGTGTTTTCTTCTTCTAATTTCTGTATTCTTATCCTTAACGATTCTAATTCAGATTTATTTTGGTCCTCAATTCTTACCCTGTCCGTTGTAGTGTTATTTTCTTATACTGTCATTTTCCAGTCCCTGAAGTTGGGCCTTAATCTGCTCCTGTGTTATTTGAATGGTTTCTCATTCCTTTTTGTTGGATGTGAGCCATCTTGACATGCACAGCCTAATCTCTTTGGCCTTCTGTTTTATCTCCACTTTAGTATTGGTATGTAGGTCCGTAAGCTTGCATAGTTCCGCAATAGATCGTTCCAAGTTATCCGTCGGTTGAGTATTCCTTACTAGGTCTTGTACTTCGTATTTATTCCTTTCCTCCTGCGAGGGAGGGAAAGGAAAAGCGGTTTGGGTTCTTTCGCTGCTTCCTTGGCTTATTAGGGAATCAATCAGACGAACTGCTGCTTGTGGTTTGCGTGGGATAGAGCTTCCGATGTTTCCGTCTCCCAGTGACTTCTTGTTGTCTCCTTTTTCCTCAGGGGATTCCGCTGCCTTCCTCTTTTTTGGAGTATCCTCTGTGAGGTTCGCGTGTGCCTTTATGTTTGGTTCTGACATGGTCCTTGGTCTTGGTGGAGTCCTCAGGAGTTGTTTTCCTTTGAAAATGTATTTAGGCTCTTCTTTTCTGTCACCATCCTCTGTCTTTCCTTTACCTCCGTCGCTTCCCTCCTTCTGGTTTCCCGTTGTCTGGCCGTTATCCTTTACAGTTTGTATCTCCTCTATGTTGCTCTCAGCCGGGGATCCCAACTTCCCCTCTGAGCGCTGTCCGGTTGTATTGCCTAAGTCCTCATCAATATTTATCCGTCCCGTGTCCGTTTTGCGTGTACCGTGTCCATCGCCGTCGTCACCATTTCCCGAAATAAAACTCATGAATAGTCCCACGAGAGGGGAAGTACTAAACAGACCACCGGGATAGTGCTCCCTTATCCCGGCTAGACTAATATACTGCAGGGGACGCCATTTCCTGCAGGTCGCCGTTAGCGGTGGGCTCACGCCCCACCATGAGCCCTTCGGCACGGTACGACGTAACACCTTAAAGCTGCGGCTTTGTTAACGGGGTAGGCTCCCCGCTCGTGTCCGTGGCTGCCGGTCCGTCAACTGCCTTCTCTGGTTATTGGGTGGTTGGGAGCACTCCGTCTCCAGTTCCAGCGATCCATCGAGGGGTTTTAATTCGGAGTGACCTTCTCCTAGGCAAGCTGTCTTCACCACGACTAACGAGGCCTGCCTCCCCGGGTTTGAAATCAGAGTTTCCCTCTCCTAGGCGCAGGCCGCCCACTCTGGGTCAGACGCCGCGCCTGTTGGGTGCCGCTTAGTCTTCCGGCCACCAGTGAGTCCTGGCCCGCCGTACTAAGCCCCCCCACCACGACAAGGTGGACACCCCCGGGAGGGATGTTTTGTATATCTAGATGATATTATTTGTTTTAGTTCGAATAATGTAAAAGAACATATCGAGAAATTGAGATTAATTTTTGACAGACTTAGAAACGCTAAATTATCTTTGAATCCTAGTAAATTTATGCAATGTGAAACCAAATATTTAGGCCATATCGTAAGTAACAAAGGAATTAAACCAGATCCAGATAAAATCAGTGTAATTCAAAAATACCCTACGCCGGCTGATGTAGCTGATGTTCGTTCATTCATCGGATTAGTTGGATTCTACCGTCGATTCATTCCCGATTTTGCGAAGATTGCGCTACCCCTCACGGCGCTCACGCGGAAGTATGCTCGATTTGATTGGAATAAACAGACGCAGGAAGCATTCGACACCCTGAGACAGGCTCTTATTCAGACCCCGATCCTCAAATTTCCTGATTTTGAGCGTGAGTTTATAGTATGCACTGATGCGTCAGTGTTTGCCATAAGCGCTGTCCTCTGTCAAAAGTATGATGGCCACGAAATGCCGGTCGCATACGCGAGCCGACAACTGAAACCACCAGAACTAAATCTATGCACAACAGAGAGGGAATGTGCTGCCCTGGTGTGGGGCATCAAGCAGTACAAATGTTATTTATACGGGCGTCCTTTCACGGTGATAGTAGATCATCAACCTCTGAAATGGTTAATGAAGATGAAGGAGGCAAATAGCAAATTAATGCGATGGTCCCTTATGTTGAGCGAGTACGATTTTAAGGTAGAATATCGGCCTGGGGTAAAACATTGTAATGCCGACGCCTTGTCACGAATAAAACCTGTAAGAATGCTGTCACACACAAACTACGATATGATTGTCTGGGACCGCGAAAACGTAAAGGCGGATCAAATTGCTGACCTAGAATTGCAGCCATTTTTAAAAGACGCGACCTTGCCTACTACGGAGTTTTATTTAGATGACGACGGACTGTTATATAAAAAATCAACAGATCGTAATGAAGACAGACTGGTGGTGCCTAAAAAATTACGTCAGCAAATTATGCTGGCGTGTCATGACTCGCCCTTATCCGGTCACTGTGGAATAGATAAAACTTTGCAGCGAGTAGGATCACGATTTTACTGGCCGTCGTTGCGTTCAGATGTAAAAACTTATGTAAAAAGATGCATCCCTTGTGCCCAGCGGAAAACATCACCTCATCACCGCCCAGCTCCTTTAGTAAAAATTCAGCCCTCGCATAGACCATTCCAACGACTGGCTATGGACGTAGTAGGTCCCTTAGTTCAGACAAATAAAGGGAACAAATACATACTGACAGTGCAAGATGCTGCGACACGGTATTTAGAAGCATTTCCGATGAGGGATCAAACAGCCGAGACGATTGCGAAACACTTCGTTAAAGGAATAATTTTGCGACATGGAACTCCCCGACAGCTGTTGACTAACCTAGGTACTCCCTTCCTCTCCCGAGTAATGAAAGAAATTTGTAACTTTCTACAAATCGAAAGATTACACACAACAGCATATCGACCTCAGACGAACGGCAGTTTAGAGCGAACTCACAGAACGCTAAAAGACTTGGTTTCCCATTACATCACACCAGACCAGCGCGACTGGGACGAATGGCTGCCGTTTGCAGTATCAGCTTACTGCAGCATGACTCATTCCTCACTCGGTGACAGCCCGTTTTATCTGTTGTACGGCCGAGACATGGAACTACCATTCGACGCCATTTTTAAACCACTGAAGACGCGGTACGACACTGACCTAAGCTACGCAGCAGAATTTGTGCAACGCATGAAAATTGCACATCAGCATGCGCGGGAACATTTGAATCGTGCCACTGACAGAGTACATAAGGTTTTTAATAAAAAGTCAAGTCCCGTAACCCTTCAACTAGGCGATCGGGTATATTTACACCAACCGGCAATAAAGCCTGGTCTGAGCAGAAAACTCTGCAAAACTTGGTCCGGTCCCTACCGGATCTTGGATATTCAGGGTGTCAATGCTCAGATTGAGGAGATTTATGGTCGGAAGGTGAGAAAGGTACACGTGAACCGGTTGAAGCCATGTCTAGCCTTTGACGAAAACGAAATTAGGCTAGGAGATAGACGGCTAATGAGTGGCGGACACGATGAGCTAGAAAATGAGGAGGGAGTAACGGGAACACAACCCATCCAACCGCCAATACAAGGAACAATATATCCAGCGGGGCGTGGCGAGTGCATGGAAAACATGACTAATAACCTAAATTCAGTTCTAGATACGGCCGTTTCCAGCAGCAGTAATTCTTCTACAAGGAACAGTTCCAGTCGAAGTAACAACAGTACGTCCACTGAATCCTTCGCATCCGTATCGGAACCCCCACCACCCCCCACGCCACCAGCTTATCAGACACGGAGCAAAGGATCAGTACAGAACCTACCGTGGGTATCGAATCGGCGGACTTGAACTTGTATATTTAGATTTATCTTAGGTTGGAGAAAAAAAAACAAAGAAAAAAAAACAAACCCTAATTTGTTAAAGTTTAGTTAGTATATATATATATATATATATATATATATATATATATATATATATATATATATATATATATATATATATATTCTTTTGTTATAATGAAGTTTTTAATTGTATTACTTATGTTATCGCTAAGTTATTTGGGAGCACTGGCAGAGATTATAGCATACGACTGCACCGACCCGGCAACCGAGATCACCCGAATCTCATTACTGAAGGTTCAACCCTGCTACGACCCGAGAAATGCCTCAGATCCAATTATAAAGAACATTCAGCTGGTGCAAGAGCGAAGGTACACCGAGGTGCACGTATACTCGTGCCTAGTGACGGTACAACAGAGCATCATGCACTGCGGCATGCACTCCCATTCGTCAGCGGTGTCCGGCGGGTTGTCGTACTTCGTACACTACATCAAGAGTGAAGCATGCGTCAAGGCGCATCGAGGGCACGGCTTGGATCTCCAAGGAATGGGGGCTGGCGTCGTGGCAGGGTTGGAACCTAACAACACGAGGCACATTTCTACAACTCTGGCGGGGTCGTTGGATAACCAAGGAAAATGCAAGGGGGTGAAATACACGTACAACGGGGTAGTATATGAAGATGTGACCGTGAGCGCGTCAATATCCATCAAGTTGAATGACTACACAGCTGTAGCAGACGTAGAATCGAACCAGCTTCTCCTGCAGTCAGGTACAGCCTGTACGTACAGTGACAGGTACTGTTTTGATGAGCTGCGGGGAGAGACTACCTGGGAGATCGATTTGCGAGACCGCTGCGCAGCGAGAGGAATTGATGTACTCTATGAAGGCCCTGGGTCATTGCTAACGCTAAATTCTACAACGAAGCACGCGCCGAATAAATACATCATCGTGGAAACACAAGAAACGGTTTTCGCTTTAAAACTAACCACCACAGAATTACTCTGCCATCAGCCAGCCTGGAGAACAGAACAAAATCGATTGCTGGTGATCTTTGAGACGTCGTTGGGTTTCTACTATCAAAAATCCCGTAGAGTCAGCCACAACACCGATCTAATGGCCCAAGTTCTGTCCAAGCTGCTGTTTTTGGACATCGCAGTAAAGCAACAAAACAGGGATCTGATATACGACTCAATCCTGAAACGTTGCAGGTTGCGAGAGCAGATGTTGAAAAACAGATTATCTCTCGCTCAGGAATCGCCTGACGTAGTGAGCGATTTAGTGAAGGAAGCGGCAGGTCACACAGGACGAGTGCTCGGCGAAGTACTTTACGTGGCGAAATGCCACCCCAAAATAGTAACATTCTGGAAGACAGGGTTTTGTTACCAAGAATTGCCGGTGTCATACCAGAATATATCAAAATTTATGACACCGGTTACTAGAATCCTTCAGGACCAGGGCACACAGGTGAATTGCGCTAATAGACTGCCTGCCATGTTCCACTTGGAGGGCAAGTGGGTAGAAGTAGATCCCGAACCGAGACTCGCAAACCCGATCCCGATCGAACTCAGCACTGACGAGGAACTGAGCGAACTACCCATGTTAGAGATATCACCCCTAGGCTCAAATGGAATTTACTCGCAAGCGGAGATGGAAGCTTTTCAACATAACCTACTTTTTCCGAGTGAACGAAAAGCCGTTATGAATTTAATGACTCGGAGAGTAGCCGGTGAAGAAGTAGACTCACAGGGGTATCACCTGCCTAATATGTTCAGCCGGAAAGAATTTACAGCGTTAGCCATAGATGCAGCGGAAGAAGTTTGGGGATTTCTCTCCAAAGTCGGCAATATCTTCTCGGTTATTGCGGCCGTTTACACCGTTTGGTCCATTCTAGCCTACTTTGCGAGTGTAGCAATGAACTGTTGGACTATTCGAAGGGTCACTCAACATCAACAACGAGGGCGGTCCATGTGGTTCGCTAGTTTGTGGCACGCCTTGTTCAACCGTCTACTACTAGCGAATCTATTTTCACCAGAACGCAGTCCGAATAATCTGTCAGCCCTAGCTCAAGGCTTGCCTCCGCCGTCGTATCAAGAGACCATAGACCCAGACCTAGAGACGAGACTCGTCATAGAACCCGAAAACCCATCAGCACGACCCGCCCCCGCCCGAAACCTATCTGTGGAACTACTGCGACAGCCAGTGCTCTCAGTTTAAACCCCTTATGTATTGTTAATAAGGTAAGCGAACAAATATGCCCGAGATAGACTTAATTCTATTTGTTTTTGGAAAAAAAAAATAAAATTAAGTCTTAAGGGGACGGCAATGTAACAATTTGCAAATATTCCAAATTGTTGCTTAACCAATTGACGTCAATAATATTTAGTAATACAGAAATAATGTTGCATTGCCGAGTCAACGATATTTGTTCGCCTACGCGGACATAAAAGAGGCTTGCAGAAGCCGCGCCGACATTCTTAGTCCATAGCTAATTGTGTGAGTTGTACCAGTAATTGTTGTTTAATATACTCTTAATAAGTATTCACGTAAAGTCAGTTAAACACCCTCGACTTCCTATCCATGTGTAGTGCTTAAAAATCAACTGCCGAAGTACAGCAGCGAGTACAGGTAAGTATACACTTTTTGTTTGTCATCATTCGCTACCCCGCTGCACTTGGTAGCGATTGTTACAGAAGCTGTTGCTGTTACTAACTTCATTCATATTGTGGTCAGTTGATTGAAAAAACGTGTTTTGCTGGATAATTTTGCAGTGCCATCTTATGATTAGGTAAGTGGATTTATGTTTTATGTTATTTTCAGGTGTTTCAGTAAATATGTTGTTACGGGTCACCGTGACACTGACGTTCTCTTAAAGTGCAAATACACTAGGAAGTTACTTGCGACAAATCTCGCGCAAACGACTTCTGTGTTGGTTTACAATAATTGTCGTGAGTAGCTGTCGGTAAGTTTTGACTTTCGCAATATAATGAAGTTTTTAATTGTATTACTTATGTTATCGCTAAGTTATTTGGGAGCACTGGCAGAGATTATAGCATACGACTGCACCGACCCGGCAACCGAGATCACCCGAATCTCATTACTGAAGGTTCAACCCTGCTCCGACCCGAGAAATGCCTCAGATCCAATTATAAAGAACATTCAGCTGGTGCAAGAGCGAAGGTACACCGAGGTGCACGTATACTCGTGCCTAGTGACGGTACAACAGAGCATCATGCAATGCGGCATGCACTCCCATTCGTCACGCCAAGTTACACCTCTATTTCTCGTACTGACTATGATGTTGATGAGAATCAGTGTATCATACTTACCATAGCAAGCAGACGTAAACATTCAGCAGTCATAAATTTATATTAAAAAAAAATGTTTCACTATCAGAATGTCTGTTACTTTCTTTTGTATTAGAATAATTTTATTAGTTTTTTTTATAAGTAATACTTATTGCGTTAATTAATTCGACCATACCTTCAAGTAAGTGTCCTTCAATACTTCATACAGTGCTGAGCAGACTTCTGGAATAATCCCACTTATTGTGCAAACTGGAATTCTGAATAGATACATTAACGAGTGATACGAGTCACCTGTAAAACAAGTACAATTTCTTTAATAAAATAAAAGTTCATAAATATAATCTTCAATGATAGTACTTACCAGTCGCAAGGAAACGTAGTGTTACCATGAGACGTTCTCTTGGAGAAATTGCAGCACGTAAATGGGTATTTTGTTTTTGGATTTTTGTACCTACTTTTGACAAAAGTTTTTCTAAATCGACTACGGACATCCTAATCAAATTTTAAAAATTGTTGTGCATCTTCAATTTGTAGTTCTTTAATCAAATTATTATATATACGCTCCAAAATTTTCCCTTCTTAATATCCAATCCCTAACCTAACAAGTTCTATTTTTTGTCTTTTTTTTTTAAATATAATTATTATCAAATAAAACTACTAATGCCGCTGCAATACGGATGCGTCGTACCGGCGCCATATTGCTTTGACACTGTCGCAAATACAATTTTCCGAGAATGTAAACAGCTTTGAGAGTCCTTGCGAAAGTCAAAACTTACCGACAGCTACTCACGACAATTATTGCTTGCAGTGTAAACCAACACAGAAGTCGTTTGCGCGAGATTTGTCGCAAGTAACTTCCTAGTGTATTTGCACTTTAAGAGAACGTCAGTGTCACGGTGACCCGTAACAACATATTTACTGAAACACCTGAAAATAACATAAAACATAAATCCACTTACCTAATTATAAGATGGCACTGCAAAATTATCCAGCAAAACACGTTTTTTCAATCAACTGACCACAATATGAATGAAGTTAGTAACAGCAACAGCTTCTGTAACAATCGCTACCAAGTGCAGCGGGGTAGCGAATGATGACAAACAAAAAGTGTATACTTACCTTGTACTCGCTGCTGTACTTCGGCAGTTGATTTTTAAGCACTACACATGGATAGGAAGTCGAGGGTGTTTAACTGACTTTACGTGAATACTTATTAAGAGTATATTAAACAACAATTACTGGTACAACTCACACAATTAGCTATGGACTAAGAATGTCGGCGCGGCTTCTGCAAGCCTCTTTTATGTCCGCGTAGGCGAACAAATATCGTTGACTCGGCAATGCAACATTATTTCTGTATTACTAAATATTATTGACGTCAATTGGTTAAGCAACAATTTGGAATATTTGCAAATTGTTACATTGCCGTCCCCTTAAGACTTAATTTTATTTTTTTTTTCCAAAAACAAATAGAATTAAGTCTATCTCGGGCATATTTGTTCGCTTACCTTATTAACAATACATAAGGGGTTTAAACTGAGAGCACTGGCTGTCGCAGTAGTTCCACAGATAGGTTTCGGGCGGGGGCGGGTCGTGCTGATGGGTTTTCGGGTTCTATGACGAGTCTCGTCTCTAGGTCTGGGTCTATGGTCTCTTGATACGACGGCGGAGGCAAGCCTTGAGCTAGGGCTGACAGATTATTCGGACTGCGTTCTGGTGAAAATAGATTCGCTAGTAGTAGACGGTTGAACAAGGCGTGCCACAAACTAGCGAACCACATGGACCGCCCTCGTTGTTGATGTTGAGTGACCCTTCGAATAGTCCAACAGTTCATTGCTACACTCGCAAAGTAGGCTAGAATGGACCAAACGGTGTAAACGGCCGCAATAACCGAGAAGATATTGCCGACTTTGGAGAGAAATCCCCAAACTTCTTCCGCTGCATCTATGGCTAACGCTGTAAATTCTTTCCGGCTGAACATATTAGGCAGGTGATACCCCTGTGAGTCTACTTCTTCACCGGCTACTCTCCGAGTCATTAAATTCATAACGGCTTTTCGTTCACTCGGAAAAAGTAGGTTATGTTGAAAAGCTTCCATCTCCGCTTGCGAGTAAATTCCATTTGAGCCTAGGGGTGATATCTCTAACATGGGTAGTTCGCTCAGTTCCTCGTCAGTGCTGAGTTCGATCGGGATCGGGTTTGCGAGTCTCTGTTCGGGATCTACTTCTACCCACTTGCCCTCCAAGTGGAACATGGCAGGCAGTCTATTATCGCAGTTCACCTGTGTGCCCTGGTCCTGAAGGATTCTAGTAACCGGTGTCATAAATTTTGATGTATTCTGGTATGACACCGGCAATTCTTGGTAACAAAACCCTGTCTTCCAGAATGTTACTATTTTGGGGTGGCATTTCGCCACGTAAAGTACTTCGCCGAGCACTCGTCCTGTGTGACCTGCCGCTTCCTTCACTAAATCGCTCACTACGTCAGGCGATTCCTGAGCGAGAGCTAATCTGTTTTTCAACATCTGCTCTCGCAACCTGCAACGTTTCAGGATTGAGTCGTATATCAGATCCCTGTTTTGTTGCTTTACTGCGATTTCCAAAAACAGCAGCTTGGACAGAACTTGGGCCATTAGATCGGTGTTGTGGCTGACTCTACGGGATTTTTGATAGTAGAAACCCAACGACGTCTCAAAGATCACCAGCAATCGATTTTGTTCTGTTCTCCAGGCTGGCTGATGGCAGAGTAATTCTGTGGTGGTTAGTTTTAAAGCGAAAACCGTTTCTTGTGTTTCCACGATGATGTATTTATTCGGCGCGTGCTTCGTTGTAGAATTTAGCGTTAGCAATGACCCAGGGCCTTCATAGAGTACATCAATTCCTCTCGCTGCGCAGCGGTCTCGCAAATCGATCTCCCAGGTAGTCTCTCCCCGCAGCTCATCAAAACAGTACCTGTCACTGTACGTACAGGCTGTACCTGACTGCAGGAGAAGCTGGTTCGATTCTACGTCTGCTACAGCTGTGTAGTCATTCAACTTGATGGATATTGACGCGCTCACGGTCACATCTTCATATACTACCCCGTTGTACGTGTATTTCACCCCCTTGCATTTTCCTTGGTTATCCAACGACCCCGCCAGAGTTGTAGAAATGTGCCTCGTGTTGTTAGGTTCCAACCCTGCCACGACGCCAGCCCCCATTCCTTGGAGATCCAAGCCGTGCCCTCGGTGCGCCTTGACGCATGCTTCACTCTTGATGTAGTGTACGAAGTACGACAACCCGCCGGACACCGCTGACGAATGGGAGTGCATGCCGCAGTGCATGATGCTCTGTTGTACCGTCACTAGGCACGAGTATACGTGCACCTCGGTGTACCTTCGCTCTTGCACCAGCTGAATGTTCTTTATAATTGGATCTGAGGCATTTCTCGGGTCGGAGCAGGGTTGAACCTTCAGTAATGAGATTCGGGTGATCTCGGTTGCCGGGTCGGTGCAGTCGTATGCTATAATCTCTGCCAGTGCTCCCAAATAACTTAGCGATAACATAAGTAATATAATTAAAAACTTCATTATAACAAAAGAAAAAAAAAAAAAAAAATATATATATATATATATATATATATATATATATATATATATATATATATATATATATATATATATATATATATATATATATATATATATATATATATATATAAAAATAAAATTAAGTCTTAAGGGGACGGCAATGTAACAATTTGCAAATATTCCAAATTGTTGCTTAACCAATTTTTTTTGTAAAACAAAAAATTCTTTGTTGAGAAGTAACAGTCATTTTTGTGAAACATGTTTTTCGTGTTTGGCGATTTTTCTTTAATTTTGTCAATTTCAAATATGGTTAATCGACGATTTAATCGCATGAGAACGTTTACTCTGGCAACATGATCGTCGTCAGTCGAAGTTGATGAGAGTCCTGAACGAAGATTGTGTTTTGACGATGTCCGGCCTTATTTAAAATTCTTGAACTACTCATGAAATCATGATCGACTCAGACATTCATTCCCAATAGCCTCTTGCAACACCCAAAAGTTTCTATAAAAGTTGTATCCAAACGCAAACGCGTCACTCTTCTATTTGATTCATTTGACCCACATTTGACCAAAGATCACAAAATCGCCAAACACGAAAAACATGTTTCACAAAAATGACTGTTACTTCTCAACAAAGAATTTTCTACTGTTTTACAAAAAAAAAATCCTGTTCAAGAAGAGTTACCAAAACTAATGCTGAAAACCGTACCGCTTTCCGTCGATCCGTTGGCGCGCAATTCAAAAAGTTCCGGAACTTTTTGATCAGCCCTCGTATATATATATATATATATATATATATATATAGGGTGACCCATTTTAATTAATCCACTGGAAAGGTAAGTGTCATCCGGTCAAAAAAAATTACATGATAATTCTTTCTCCTCAAATTCATTGAACCCGTGTTTCAGCATTTTTGGCTGAACCAAATAAGTAACAATCTTGGTAAGTGTACCAATAAATCGTAAACCAATGAACATAAATTAAAATAAACATAAATGCTAAACTGTAGGCCAGATGTCAGTGGCGTGGGCGGGTGTAAGCGGACAGGAAGTCGTCGCGTCGTGATGGTCGTCAGGAGTCAAGATGGCAGAACTTTCGGAATACAAAATCGCCCTCGACCGCGTGGATGTTACCCAGGTGAAGATTACCTTTCTAGGGATGATCTCGACCTCCACCGTAACCCGTGAGCCCAAGTAAGCGATAATCCAATGACTGGTGCCGGCGGGGACGTTAACCAAGTACACCACGCCGCAAGCAGCCACAGTCCAACAACAAGGATAAATCCAAGAGGACCACAAAATACAAAAAGCCTGAAAAGTCGCCAATCAACTCACTGCTACTCAATATTAAGAAGATACTTTAGGGTGAAGCGAATCAACGCTAGCGGACAGCAAATCGGGGCTCAGAGCATGAGCATGATGTGATGTTAGGCGGCTCGAGTAATTAAGTAGTAACTGCGGCGTATCTTAAATCGCGGAATCTAGCTTCCAATAGAGTTTTCGCTGGTTAATATCACACGAAAGCGGCACAACACAACTTCAAGAGTAAGCCACAATCCAAAATATACCCAGCGAAAATTTTCCAACTACGCACAATCACCGTTAGAATTTTAGTGAAGATTTTAAGGGTCTCGTCTCCGTAACAAAATACAGCGTGTTTAGAGGTGTAGCAGTTTCTGCTTTACTCATTGCATATTAAAAATTTGAAGGAAAAACAGGTACTAGATTTTTGTGAAAGAATTAATCTAGGATTATGCCCAGTTAGAATTCTGAAAAAATCTTTGAAATCCATATACAAAATTAATGAAAAAGTGTGTTTTACGCAATATTTTACATGCTTTTTATTATTATTAAGAGATTTATTAGAAAATGTAACTCGGCATAATCCTAGTTGCATTCTTCGTCTGTAAATAAATTTATGAAATTTAGCTTTATCTATAAAACTACGTGAGCATTGTAGAAATTTCTAGACTGCTTTTCCGTATTTTTAGCGAGCGTTTCTATGCATTAACATAGGACAAACGCGGTGTTGAGCTACGTGGAGACGATACCCTTAAGTCGAATGTTAACAAGTAATTACTTAGCCTTGTGTTGCCAAGGTTCGCTGACCTGCCACCGAGATCGACCTTCCCATAAATACACCTAGACGACCGGGCACGAAGGTTCAGATACGTAGCAGTGGTTGCGGACCAGCGGCGTAAAGGTGCATTTAGACTAGCGAGCTGTCGCTAGTCTAAACTACTCCGAAATAGCTTTGGAAGTCGACTTTCTAGAACTTACACAAAATCTCGCGCGACACTAACGTTTGCTTGTCTAAACAGGTATAAATACACTCGTGCAATTTCTTACATTACTTCCAATCAGTTTCGATATTGTGACAGTGCGAGTCTGCAAACAGAACTGTCAACATGGCTCAAGAAAGAAAAGTGTGGAGCGATAAAGAAATTAAAATATTAATATCAATGTACGAAGAAAATACAATTTTATGGAATGTGCGTTCAACAGACTATAAAAACCGAATTAAAAACAAGAAATCTTACAATTAATTACAAATAAATTTAACACGGATGTTAATGAAGTTACAAGAAAATTGCATAATTTAAGAAGCCAGTTTATGCAGGAATAAAAATAAAGAAAAGCGGATCTGGAACAGAAGAAATTTATGTGTCAACGTGGCCGTATTTTCAAGCCTTAAAATTTATTCAAAGTTCAGTACATAATTCAAACACAACAGACAATTTGGTAAGTAATTTATTGTAAATATTTATTTGTTACATATTATACAGGGTGAACAATTTTAATTAATCCACTGGAATATGTCGACAAATATGCGTCGAACAAAAAAATGTTCCGAATAAAAGTTTGATGGTTTAGAGGGGGCCATCTGATCCTGTCACATTTTTTCACCCCATGTTTGATATCTTAAATGGGAACCCCACTTTTTTATTTTGGCAAAGTGTTCTACGCAAAAAAGAAGAAACTTTCATTGAACCCGTGTTTCAGCATTTTTGGCTGGGTTCCACGGTTTCTGAAAAAATACATTTCGAAATTCAAATTTTTTCACTTTCCCTCGCTGATAACTCGAAATATAGGGGTGGGGGAAAAGTTTCGTACAAAAGTTTCTTCTTTTTTTGCGTAGAACACGTTGCCAAAATAAAAAAGTGGGGTTCCCATTTAAGATATCAAACATGGGGTGAAAAAATGTGACAGGATCAGATGGCCCCCTCTAAACCATCAAACTTTTATTCGGAACATTTTTTTGTTCGACGCATATTTGTCGACATATTCCACTGGATTAATTAAAATGGTTCAACCTGTATAATATGTAACAAATAAATATTTACAATAAATTACTTACCAAATTGTCTGTTGTGTTTGAATTATGTACTGAACTTTGAATAAATTTTAAGGCTGAGCCCCGATTTGCTGTCCGCTAGCCTTGATTCGCTTCACCCTAAAGTATCTTCTTAATATTGAGTAGCAGTGAGTTGATTGGCGACTTTTCAGGCTTTTTGTATTTTGTTGTCCTCTTGGATTTATCCTTGTTGTTGGACTGTGGCTGCTTGCGGCGTGGTGTACTTGGTTAACGTCCCCGCCGGCACCAGTCATTGGATTATCGCTTACTTGGGCTCACGGGTTACGGTGGAGGTCGAGATCATCCCTAGAAAGGTAATCTTCACCTGGGTAACATCCACGCGGTCGAGGGCGATTTTGTATTCCGAAAGTTCTGCCATCTTGACTCCTGACGACCATCACGACGCGTCGACTTCCTGTCCGCTTACACCCGCCCACGAAACTGACATCTGGCCTACAGTTTAGCATTTTTGTTTATTTTTATTTATGTTCATTGGTTTACGATTTATTGGTACACTTACCAAGATTGTTACTTATTTGGTTGGTGTGTGCACGGTACGCACGTAGTACGTACGAGTATTTGTTCACTAGATTCCACCGTGGCCTTAGGGCGTAGTTACCTCGTTGAGGGTATAGGACCGTGTGCTCTGGTACCTATTTAAAATACAATTTGTATTTATTATCCTCAAAATATATTCGGTATTTGGTATTTCAAATACTTTTAGAGGTTCAATTGTATTTAGTATTTTATAAATACATAAATACAGTATTTTGTATTTTTATTTCAAATACTTTCTGCAAGTATTTTGTCCAGTTCTATTGAACATTAGCAGTCGTCATCCCTAAATTTAAATATATTTTATATTTCGATTCCTTGCATGGTTCCGTACCGAAAAATATAATTGAACGAATGCTTAGTGGCAAATATTTTAGTGAAGAAGACATGATTCAAGTAAGTATGTGGATGATGCACGTGCTTATGAATCATGATAGCAAGTAAGTGTGTTCATTTAAAGCACGGAATTATCTGCTGCTATTTAATGATAAATCTTCGTCCCTATTGAACAAGAAAATTCAGTTTCCAAAAATTATTAATGGGCCACTACAAGGATCTACAAAATAATTTATTAATTCTTTACTTAATTACTCATGATTCATTCCACAGGCCGAGAAAGGACGTTTTCAAGATGTCCCAAATTGGGTGACTTAAATAAACCTAATAGACGCCACCATGAATTTTTTTCAAGGTTAGCAAATACAATTTACATTGTTAAAAATTATTTTTATTTAAATTTAATACAGTATTTAAGTACCTAATACCCATGTCACACCGGCGTGGCATGAAGAACGGTGCTCGATGTGGCATTTTGCTTCGTTCAAAGCTGTCACACCAGTATAGCAAAATGCTATACGAAAATTTGTATATTACTATGTTCACTTCGTACTTTGAAGGTTTTTGAATATTATTTTTGACAGCTGAGAATTGAAATTCATCAATTCTTTGTGTTAAATAAATCAATAATTATTTAATATATTGACAAAAGATTAACGTGTTATATTCTTATTATTTAATAAGTTACTGTTACTATTTTGACATCAATTATTCACCAAATGTCAAAAATTATATTGAGGACTCACTGTGAAATCAGCAACATATTTCCATATGTCAAAATGCTCGATGGAATAGCGGCGATAAAATTTTTGCGTTATTCATTTGTTCCATCGAGCACCGTGCTTCGTGCCATGCCGGTGTGACATCAGCATAATGAAAAAATAACAAAGTAGATTTTATGAAATTAAACAATACGTATTTCCATCTTTAATGATATATTCGACCATTGCGGATAAAAACTATGTATATTACTAAATAAATAAATACAACATTACAAATACAAATAATGTATTATTAATTAATATACAGGGTGTAACAGCGAAACCAACCAACGCCTATATTTTCTTTATTATTATAGTTACAAAAAAATGTTAAATAGCAAAGTTGTAGCTGACCAAGGGGGACATCTGATTAAAGAATAAAATAATTTTTTAAACCAGTGGTTCTCAAGTTACAACACAAATGGGAATATACATATTTTTTAGGCCTATTCGGTAGAGTATTTTTTTCTGAATTCAACCATGTATTCGTTTTATATCCTTACATAATAAAAATTTTGAGAAAAATGCAATTGAAATTTAAATAATTTTTAACTTTTAATATTAATGTGCAGTATTCTATGGATGAAAAACAAGTGATAAATTAAAAAAAAAATACCATACAAGCTTGCGATATTTATGCCACGAGATATCCATATTTAATTTATCACTTGTTTTTCATCCATAGATTAATATTAAAAATTAGAAATGATTTAAATTTCAACTGAATTTTTCTCAATATTTTTATTATGTAAGGATATAAAACGAATACATGGTTGAATTCAGAAAAAATACTCTATCGGAAAGGCCTAAAAGATATGTATATTCCCATTTGAAAAAATATAACTTTGTGTTTCAACTTGAGAACCACTGGTTTAAAAAATTATTTTATTCTTTAATCAGATGTCCCCCTTGGTCTCCTACAACTTTGCTATTTAACATTTTTTTGTAACTATAATAATAAAGAAAATATAGGTGTTGGTTGGTTTCGCTGTTACACCCTTTATAACACGCTGCAGCCGCCGTCGCCACATACGCCGCCGCCGCTGCCACACACGTTGACTAGGGTCAATGCCGAGGTCTTCATTCCGAGGCCGGAAAACTTTTCAGAGGCCTTCCCGGGATACAGCATCTTCAAGGCATCAAAGTCGCAGGTCCGAGGCCCGGTTACTCCAGCAGCTCCATCGGGAATACGCGGTGCCCGCTCCGGTATCCCCTCTACCACTAAGCCCCGTAAAGAAGATTCGGCCCACGTCTCGAAGAGCAACCAGTCCTCGGAAGCCACTTCCACGGTTCCCATCGCCTGCCAAGCGTCCTTTGGGGCCTAAGGACGTTATCAAGGGTTCCTCAGAAGAGGACCTCTTTCCCCAAGAAACCACGGACCATCTCGCCCTCCAAGCGTGTCGTTCCACGGCCCCCTCTAATTCGATGGCCGAATGAAATGCTACCACTCCCGGAGGGTATCACATTCTACACTATCCACCGGATCGACGAGAGAAATCTTCTGCCCGCGTATTTTAATGCTCGTGTCCCACCAGAGAAATCGTAATAATTAGAAGAATGTTCCGTCAATAATGTATTAAATTAAATAATGATATAATTACCATAAATCAATTGTATATTATTATTAAATAAATTAATTACCTTACATTATCTCGTTCTTTTATTCTGTCATCGTACCTACGTACTGAACTCGCCCTGAATCCCTTCAAATCCACTAGGGCGCCGTAACAGATTTGGCGCCCAACGTGCATATGTATTTATTGTTTTTTTATTATTTATTTACCTATTTATTTGTTTACAGCGGATTATGGACTGTTTTCTATTTAGTCCTTCATTTACGTCCCATCCTATACGTAAATTATCACAAGTTATAACAAAATAAATAATTTAAAGAACTTAAGAGACAAATAGAGAGTAAAACAGTAAGAGAGACAGAGAACGCGTGCAGATAGAACAGGGACATATTCAGATTACCTACTGTTTATTACATTCTTCAGTTCTTCGTTGTGTGAACAACTTTATAAGAGCAAAATAAATTATTATAGTTACAAATAAAATGGATTATTTTAGGAAAGATCGAAACCTGGTGGTGTTACTCACCAGGTGCACGCCTCCTACTCCTAGTCTAAATAAAAATTTGGAGAAAACTGTTCAACCAGAAGTTCAAATAAAAACAACGAAACCAAAAATTAAAATATTGCAAAGAAAATTCACCTTCAACACCACCACCTCCACCGCAGAGGATGATAGTGAAGATACCCTTATATACAAATGTTCGCAATAAACTTTTCAGGGCTAAATTTCTGGCCCGTATAAAGAATACTAGACTTTTTTTCATTTTCGTTTTCAATTAGGTATTTATTAATATTATTTCATTTTTGTTTGCGTACCAATTATGTATTAATTATTTTTGTTATTATTACACACAATATATTTTTAGTAAATTTTCTTTTTTGTTAGTATACATATTTTTTGGTATGTATTATTTTAAAATATTAAGTGTTTATATCGCTGTCCCGGAACAACAACACTGTAACTGCAAAAGTATGTCAAATGGAGATAAACGTACCACTAGTTTAAAAAATCGGATGTGGCCAGCACATAACCTTTAGCTTGGACACTATTATATGCAAATTTGGTTTTATTTAGGCTTGTTTAAATTGTAATATTGCAATAAATTGTATATTTCACAAACTTTTTGCAAATAATTCTTATAAAAAATTTATTTTGTTATTGGGTACCTTATTAATAACATTATGTACAGTTAATAATATTTAAACATTTTTAATAAAGAAAGAAGCTGCGGGTCGGCTACAAGGACCATTCCGGGAAGGTGTCCTGGCGGAATTTTTCCCCCGGACCCTAACGTGTTCCCCCCGGCCGCTAAATACATTTACTTCCATTTAACCTAGGCTAAGTGTTGAAATGTAAGATTTATTTACATTGGGGTTTTTTCCTTGTTAATTATTTTTAGTTATAAGTAGTTATGTAAGTGGGCTGTTGTAAATAATTTTTTTGTAGAAAATAAGATGGATTTGAGAACTGGTGTAGATTTCCTTCTTTTCGCGGAAAAACAGGAGGAAGAGACGCAGTCATTTCTGTACGACTTCGCACAAGCCGAATAGCTTACACGGTAGATCGCTTAGCTGAAATTTCATTTTTATTTTTTTTATTGTGAACCGCCAAAATGACAAGTCCGGACACATCTTTCATAAATACTAATTTAAACAATTAACTTCCGGGTATAAATACCGGCCCGGAACAGTAGTAAAATCAGAAGATGTGTGCCTTCTGTCTAGAGTGTTACTACTCCCACCAGGTGTGTGCCAAGACTACATTACCGGTAAGTTCACTACATCAGTGAGTGCTGATGTTCAGTGTGAAACCCGTACCGTCCACTCAGTATGTGCTGATTGTGACATCATATCCGTCCGACCGTTGTAGACGCTGTCTATGTCCGTTAGTCCACTCAGTGTATGCTGAGTGTGACGTCCTGTCCGTCCAACCGTTGTAGACGTTGTCGCCGTCCGTTACGTCCACTCAGTGTGTGCTGAGTGTGACGCCCTGTCCGTCCGACCGTTGTAGACGCTGTCTATGTCCGTTACGTCCACTCAGTGTGTGCTAATGCATAATTTATTGTGTTTGTTGTGATTTTAATAAATTATTTTACATTCTTTGTTTTCCATCTACAATTATGTGGTTTTATTTATTAAAAATGAACACCAAACTCTGTCCCGTCTCCACTCCAGCTACCCAGTGCAACCGTATGGCGCCCGAGGAATCCGATGCCATCATGACACCTAATCACAAGGTAGGTGCGTCACAAATGTTAGAATGCTTCAAGAAAATACCGGATTTGTTCCAAAATCTTAGTATCTCTTCCGATTAATATACAAATGTAAAATAACAAATATCAAAATTTTTGGATAATTCGTATTTGAGTTATCCGACCTTGACCACATTCATACATATATACATCATCGTGAAACTATCAAAAATGTGTTGTAATGAACCTAATCCGTGTGCATCCTTTAAAACTTACAACTCGATGTTTTGAATGATTCCAATACCTCCCTTACAGGTAAGCGGGAGGTAAAAATGTCTAATACATCGGGATAATGGGCGATACAAGACGTTATTGTAGTTCGGCTCTAGAACGCCAGAGGGTAGTTAATAATAATAAAGTTTATTTAATAGCAAAGTTGCTAAAAATAAAAATACATTATATCGTACACTATATTATACAACTATGTGTACATAAACTCAACAACAAACAATTCAGGCACATCTGATTTTCGTTAATATACTTAACCCTGCTTCGTTGTTCATTCTCGGTACACAAATAAGCTGCTTGGGTCATAAAAGACCCATATTAACTAAAAGTCATGATAATAATGTACTTACCGAATCTTATAAAGTATTAAGGAAATATGTATTAAAATAAATGATAAATACAAAGAAAAGTTCATATTATTGTTTAAATTTATTCGAAAAACATAAAAATACATAAAAAAATTATGAAAAAGTACATTAATTTATTGTGAGCATGGTGTACAAATTTGAATTAAATGTTTCATACAACAGTATTTATGGCACCTAGAACAAACATTTGAGCTCTTGTTGTCTGTCTTTTCATATAAATAACATCTACCCTTTTTTTTAGTTTGAGATGAGGAAGATGCCTCTTCAGCAGTTCTTAAAATTTGTGTTGCAGCTTGTGTGTTTTTTACGATATCCATGGCTGGCTTGGTTCTGGGAGGATGAACTCTTCTTTCAATTTGTGGTTTTACCAGTGACATTCCTAGATTCTCTAAAAATATTCTTCTTTTACGATAATTTTTGTCTTCCCATGTATTATTTATATTTGTGAACAATACGTATGCATTATAAGCAGATATGTCCAGAATATTATAAAATACTATGAAAGGCCAACGGTTTGTTTTTCTTTTTGTTGTGTAGCATATCACTGCTTTGTCCATTGTATCTACTGAACCTTTTGTTTTATTGTAATCTAATATAATTTTAGGTTTCTTTGCATCACTGTCCGATATTTCTTTCTCACAGTGTAATGTACTCTGTAATACGGCACATTTGTTTGATTTTTGTGGGTGACATGACACCAAAGTTGTATCATTAGTAAACGCAAATTTGGATGTCAATTTAGGTATATTTTTTGTTTGTAATAATTCCGGTGGAATAGATCCTTTAATTTTCCGTATAGTACCAATCATTGTTATTTTCCGCTTTAACAACATTTGCCCCAGTTGGTGAGAAGTAAAAAAATTATCACAGGTTAGATTTTGGCCTTTCAAACCCTGCGACAAATCAAGTACAACCCTCATGCCCTGATTTTGTTCTCTTGCTTCTCCGGGAGTTTTGCCAGTATAGGGTTGAATGTTCCATACATATGCTGTATAATTATCGCATAAAACCCAAAATTTTAATCCGTATCTTGCTGGTTTACTTGGCATATATTGCCTAAATGAGCACCTTCCCCTGAATCCGACTAATTGCTCGTCAACTGTTACATTTTCACCTGGATTGAACAATGTGGGCAAGATTTCTACCCTTTTATCCCATAGTTCTCTTATTGCAGCATATTTATATGTAACCCTAATGAGAAATGCTTATAAAAGATCCCTTAATTGTAAGGGAAATGAATTTTACGGATTTTGTAGATTTGAAAGTTTTGTTTGAAGAAATGGCTCGTAATATTTCTAAAAACACCGATGGAAATGTGTTCAAATTGACTGAAGTAAAAGTCCTACAATTTGAAAAGATGTTTTTCATTATAAACCCACCTAACAACAAACGGAATGGCATAGTGTTCACTTTAAACCCCAAAAGAGGCGTTCCGCAGGTAAAAATATGGCAGAAATCCATTTAACGCAAGTTTATACAAGAAAGATAACATTATCAGAAAATAAAATCAAAGATATGAAAAGCTTGATAATATCATACCTCAGTATTACAAGAATTTTTATGATGCCATTTGTTTGGTATTGTTACGTTTTTATTTATTTAGGTGAAGTGTAAAATCAGAAAAACACGAATATTTATATAACAAGTGTAATAACGAAAAATAAAAGATAAAAGTTAATGAAAAATAAATAAACACGCACTATTAATTAAACTTAAAGCACTAATAATACACTAAGAATATTTATTTACACACTTAACACTACTACGATTATTTATTTATACACTATAATTATTTATTTAACCAGTAAATAACATTAAAAACTATTTATATCACAATACAAGAATATTTAGTTCTATTTATGTAACCAATCAAACGTAGACTTCTATTTATGTCACAATTCTAACGTAGACTGACTCACCGTCCGCTCGGGTAGCGTTTATATATCCACAGCCGGTGATTCTAGAAGATTCCATAGATTCCTTCCAGAAAGTCATTAATTTTTTTTACCGTATTACCGGCTAGACTTTGCGCACTGGTCCGTGCTGGTCGCTTGGCCGCCGCCACTCAGGCGCCGCTCGTTACATTGCTCCCACCTTAAGCCTGTTTCGTCCCGGAACAGTCCTTGATGACGAAATCTACATGCATCACACTTGATGCATCCGGATGTCTTGAAGAAGTGACAGTCCACGGTCGGTTCTGTGTTGACTTGTCTCTTTGGGTTGAAGCTGCAGACGAGGATTTCAATTCCAGTATACCGGAAGAGGATCTCTAACATGTTCCTCACAATCCTCCAATCCAATCCATCTAGTCCACAGCCTATCTTCGGTAAAGCCAGCTTCATGATGTCGTTGTCCAATAGGTGGTCCCTCAGATCGCGCAATGAATTCCACAAATTTTGATACAGTGGCTTCTGGTTCGATTTTGCCTTCGTTTCCCGTCGGATTGACGTTGGTAGGCCAGTTCTTGTAGTCGTCCAAACTTGTTTTTGAAGACGGTAGCGATTCCGCGGGACATTTTTGTGTCTTCAGCTATACAGTGACCAAGGGAATTGTCTGGTAAAACCGTGAACAGGTCTAGAAGTTCCTCTCGTGTCACGCCATATCGAGATTTACGGCCAGTAGAATAAGCTTCAATGAAATCTTCGAAGGTAGGTTCTTGGGCTTCAATTCTGCGAACCGTAGCTCCACGATGTTCTTCATGGTTATCGCCGGTGAAAGGAGCTAGACAATTAAAATGAACAACTCGCGGCTTCCAATTAGGCATTTTTCTTATCCGGTAGATTATGTCGTTAATTCTCTTGATTATTTCATAGGGGCCTTCCCAATTCTTCTGCAGCTTCGGCGATAATCCGCGACGACTCTGCGGGTTTTACAACCACACCAGATCTCCAGGTTGGTAACCACCTTCGTCAGCCCTGATGTCATAATGATCCTTCATCCTGTCGCTGGCAACCTGAATACTTGTACGGACTTGTTCAATGTTATCGACCGTTTGTAGTATAGTTAGAATAAAAAGTCTCGGGAATCGGTCAGGGCTCAAATACTAGTTGTTTTTACGTACTTAAATTTATTTCAAAAAATTCCAATATTTCGGACACTAATTCTGTCCTTCATCAGGGAAACTGTCAGGAAAATACAAAATATAAATAAATATATAACATGAAAATTACACAAAAAAATACATGGAAACATTTTAAAAAATTACTTACGAAAAGTATTAAGTATTAAAATTCTGAACAAAAACACTGTCTGCAGTAACGGTTTTCTTCTTATCAACATTTAAATAATTATGTTTTGTTACTTGAGAAAATTTATACATTAAAAAGAATAATTTTGTACTTTATTATATTATCCTCTGATCTAATCAGCAGCGTGTCTAAGAAAGGAACGCTATTGTTTGTTTCCTTCTCACATGTGAATTGTAAGTGTGTGTTATAACTGTTGAACAAATTTAACGTGTATTCAATTTTGTTGTTAGGTACTGCTAATATTACGTCGTCCACAAATCGTTTGAGGAATGGCAGCTCATAATCCAGTTTCTTAACGCAAGTGTCTATAAGGATGTCCATCACTCTGTTCGCCAGGACTGGGCTGATCGAGCTACCCATGCTTAATCCAAAATTTTGACTGTAAAAGGTTCCGTTAAAAACACAATAGTTGCATTCCATCACAATATTTATGCATTTCTTAGACACGCTGCTGATTAGATGAGGATAATATAATAACGCTCGACTATTATAAAAAGCCAACACACACAGCACACAAAAATAAACTTTGTACAAGGACTAAAACAACGAATACTCAAACTCTCACACCCAATGTACCACAGGAAAAACATGGAAGAACTATATATTACACTCAGGAAGAACTCATATCCACCAGCTTTTCTCAAAAAGTTGATTTACACAAGCAACACTGAAACACCAAGGCACGGTTTAATACAAGAAGCAAATGATGATGGTAATGCAACAAAATTTAGCTCTATACTCTTCATTGAAGATTTGTCATACAAATTAATGAAGGTTTTCAAAAATGAAAACATCAAAATAGCCTGTAAAAACCGGGATCAACTTAACACGTATTTTACGAAAACCAAAGAGAAAATAAAAACACCTGAAAGAAGTAATATAGTATATAAAATTAAATGTGCAGATTGCGATAAATGTTACATTGGTGAAACAAGTCAAGCCCTTAAGTCCAGGCTAACCCAACACATAAGTGACATTAAGATTCCAACGAAATCATGTACAATGGCGGTGCACTGTAGAAACCTTAAACATGGCTTTAAAAAAGAAGACGTTACTATATTATCAACTGAAAAAAACACAAGCAAAAGGAAACTGCTAGAAATGTTCCACATAGCTGTCACCAATAACACCATTAACAGCAAAAAGACATTAACAACATCAACACAAACTACAATCTCCTTTTGAATAAACATTGGAATCAAACATAAATAACCTCTTCTGTCACGTGCGAAATAATCTCCAAAACGTCACACTACAACATGAAGTAGGCCATGTTCAACAGGTGGGAGTCTACCAACCACCTAACAACATTTTGAGCGGGAAATCATAAAAATATCCAACGGCTAAACTACCTGCAATTACTTGTTATAATTAGATACGCAGTTTGCAAAGTACAAAATTGTATAAATTTTCTCAAGTAACAAAACATAATTATTTAAATGTTGATAAGAAGAAAACCGTTACTACAGACAGTGTTTTTGTTCAGAATTTTAATACTTAATACTTTTCGTAAGTATTTTTTAAAAATGTTTCCATGTATTTTTTTGTGTAATTTACATGTTATATATTTATTTATATTTTGTATTTTCCTGACAGTTTCCCTGATGAAGGACACAATTAATGTCCGAAATATTGGAATTGTTTGAAATAAATTTAAGTACGTAAAAACAACTAGTATTTGAGCCCTGACCGATTCCCGAGACTTTTTATTCTAACTATATATATATATATATATATATATATATATATATATATATATAATAGAAAAAATGTTATCGACCGTTTGTAGTATAATTAGAGTTAAACAATCTCGGGAATCGGTCAGGGCTCAAATACTAGTTGTTATTACGTACTTAAATTTATTTCAAAAATTCCAATATTTCGGACATTAATTGTGTCCTTCATCAGGGAAACTGTCAGGAAAATACAAAAATATAAATAAATATAAATAAATATAACATGAAAATTACACAAAAAATACATTGAAAACATTTTTTAAAAAATACTTACGAAAAGTATTAAGTATTAAGAATCTGAACGCAAAACACTGTCTGCAGTACCGGTTTTCTTCTATCAACATTTAGATATTTATGTTTTGTTACTTTTGAAGATTTATACATTTATAAGAACAATTTTTATAATTTTATACTTTGCACTCTGCGTATCTAAATATAACAAGTAATAGCAGGTGGTTCAGCCGTTGGACAATTCTCTGATTTCCCGCTCAAAATGTTGTTGGTTGGTTGGTAACTCCCACCTGTTGAACATGGCCTACTTCAAGTTGTAGAGTGACGTTTTGGAGAAATATTTCGCACGTGACAGAAGAGGTTAATTATGTTTGGTTCCAATGTTTGTTCAAAAGGAGATTGTAGTTTGTGTTGATGTTGTTAATGTCTTTTTTGCTGTTAATGGTGTTATTTGTGACAGCTATGTGAAACATTTCTAGCAGTTTCCTTTTGCTTGTGTTTTTTTCAGTTGATAATATACTAACGTCTTCTTTTTTAAAGCCATGTTTAAGGTTTCTACAGTGCACCGCCATTGTACAGGATTTTGTAGGAATTTTGATATCACTTATGTGTTGGGTCAGCCTGGACTTAAGGGCTTGACTTGTTTCACCTACATAACATTTATCACAATCTGCACATTTAATTTTATAAACTATATTACTTCTTTCAGGTGTTTTTATTTTCTCTTTGGTTTTTGTGAAATACTTGTTGAGCTGTTCTCGGTTTTTACAAGCTATTTTGATGTTTTCATTTTTGAAAACCTTCATTAATTTGTATGACAGGTCTTCAATGAAGAGTATGGAGCTGTATTTAGTTGCATTATCATCATCATTAGCTTCTTGTATTAAACCGTGTCTTGGTGTTTCAGTATTGCTTGTGTAAATCAACTTTTTGAGAAAAGCTGGTGGATATGAGTTTTTCCTGAGTGTAATATAAAGTTCTTCCATGTTTTTTCTGTGGTACATTGGGTGTGATAGTTTGAGTATTCGTTGTTTAAGTCCTTGTACAAAGTTTATTTTTGTCTTAAGTGGTTGTTCACTTCTGTAGTTTAGATATCTTCCTGTGTGTGTTGGCTTTTTATAGTAGTCGAGCGTTATTATATTGTCCTCTGATCTAATCAGCAGCGTGTCTAAGAAAGGAACGCTATTGTTTGTTTCCTTCTCACATGTGAATTGTAAGTGTGTGTTATAATTGTTGAACAAATTTAATGTGTATTCGATTTTGTTGTTAGGTACTGCTAATATTACGTCATCCACAAATCGTTTGAGGAATGGCAGCTCATAGTCCAGTTTCTTAACGCATGTGTCTATAAGGATATCCATCACTCTATTCGCCAGGACTGGGCTGATCGAACTACCCATGCTCAATCCAAAATTTTGACTGTAAAAAGTTCCGTTGAAAACACAATAGTTGCATTCCATCACAAGATTTATGCATTCCAGGAAATACCGTTTGTCCAGGGTACAGAAGTTTTTTATGGTTTCCCAGTTCTGTTCGATGTCTTGGAGAACTAGTTCTTTCGGGATGTCGTCTCACTATACAGTAATGTCCCGAAAGAACTAGTTCTCCAAGACATCGAACAGAACTGGGAAACCATAAAAAACTTCTGTACCCTGGACAAACGGTATTTCCTGGAATGCATAAATCTTGTGATGGAATGCAACTATTGTGTTTTCAACGGAACTTTTTACAGTCAAAATTTTGGATTGAGCATGGGTAGTTCGATCAGCCCAGTCCTGGCGAATAGAGTGATGGATATCCTTATAGACACATGCGTTAAGAAACTGGACTATGAGCTGCCATTCCTCAAACGATTTGTGGATGACGTAATATTAGCAGTACCTAACAACAAAATCGAATACACATTAAATTTGTTCAACAATTATAACACACACTTACAATTCACATGTGAGAAGGAAACAAACAATAGCGTTCCTTTCTTAGACACGCTGCTGATTAGATCAGAGGACAATATAATAACGCTCGACTACTATAAAAAGCCAACACACACAGGAAGATATCTAAACTACAGAAGTGAACAACCACTTAAGACAAAAATAAACTTTGTACAAGGACTTAAACAACGAATACTCAAACTATCACACCCAATGTACCACAGAAAAAACATGGAAGAACTTTATATTACACTCAGGAAAAACTCATATCCACCAGCTTTTCTCAAAAAGTTGATTTACACAAGCAATACTGAAACACCAAGACACGGTTTAATACAAGAAGCTAATGATGATGATAATGCAACTAAATACAGCTCCATACTCTTCATTGAAGACCTGTCATACAAATTAATGAAGGTTTTCAAAAATGAAAACATCAAAATAGCTTGTAAAAACCGAGAACAGCTCAACAAGTATTTCACAAAAACCAAAGAGAAAATAAAAACACCTGAAAGAAGTAATATAGTTTATAAAATTAAATGTGCAGATTGTGATAAATGTTATGTAGGTGAAACAAGTCAAGCCCTTAAGTCCAGGCTGACCCAACACATAAGTGATATCAAAATTCCTACAAAATCCTGTACAATGGCGGTGCACTGTAGAAACCTTAAACATGGCTTTAAAAAAGAAGACGTTAGTATATTATCAACTGAAAAAAACACAAGCAAAAGGAAACTGCTAGAAATGTTTCACATAGCTGTCACAAATAACACCATTAACAGCAAAAAAGACATTAACAACATCAACACAAACTACAATCTCCTTTTGAACAAACATTGGAACCAAACATAATTAACCTCTTCTGTCACGTGCGAAATATTTCTCCAAAACGTCACTCTACAACTTGAAGTAGGCCATGTTCAACAGGTGGGAGTTACCAACCAACCAACAACATTTTGAGCGGGAAATCAGAGAATTGTCCAACGGCTGAACCACCTGCTATTACTTGTTATATTTAGATACGCAGAGTGCAAAGTATAAAATTATAAAAATTGTTCTTATAAATGTATAAATCTTCAAAAGTAACAAAACATAAATATCTAAATGTTGATAGAAGAAAACCGGTACTGCAGACAGTGTTTTGCGTTCAGATTCTTAATACTTAATACTTTTCGTAAGTATTTTTTAAAAAATGTTTTCAATGTATTTTTTGTGTAATTTTCATGTTATATTTATTTATATTTTTGTATTTTCCTGACAGTTTCCCTGATGAAGGACACAATTAATGTCCGAAATATTGGAATTTTTGAAATAAATTTAAGTACGTAATAACAACTAGTATTTGAGCCCTGACCGATTCCCGAGATTGTTTAACTCTAATTATATATATATATATATATATATATATATATATATATATATATATATATATTCCAGGTGTTATTTAGTATAGTGTGCAGTTTTATGATGCAGCGTTTGACGCCTCTAGACCGTTTGGAAATAGTAAAAAAATATTACCAAAGTTCGAGCTCAGTTGTGGGTGCTCAACATTTATTCACCCCAGAATTAAGTCGCCCTCGCCGTTACTCTGTGCAGGCTATAAGACGCACTGTGATAAAGTTTGAGTTAACATTACTAAGACAATAAGCCACCAAGAATACAACGAAATGTTCGAAGTGAGGAGAAAATCACAGTGTTGCGAATGAGCCAAATTCTGCCAAATTGAAGTGATCTTGTGATCAGTGTCAACAAAGCCGTGGTGGACATTTAAACGATATCTTGTTCCGAACATAACTGCATTGTCCAAGCTTCCAAATAAAGCAAAAACTAAATTGATATGTCAAACGTTAAAATTTGTAATAATGAGTCCACAGCGCATGCATTACTTTCTACGTATTTCTCCTTATCTATTTTTATTGGTTTTAATTTGGTTTGAATACTATATTATCTCGATCACCCTCAGTAATGCAGACTTTAGCTTCATTTACTAGAGATTTGGCCAAGTTAACAAATGTATCATTTTCATCATATACTATTTCATTGGCAGTTAAATCCTGATGTCCGTCCATAATTTCTTCATTATCTTCTGATGTAAAAAAACTATCTGTTCCATATGCAATTATGTCTTTAAGAAAGAGCTTTTCTTTTTCACAGGCTGTTATATTAGATGGATTTTCTATTTAATTCCCATCGGTTTCGCTTAAGGCTACTGTGAAAATTGCAGTTAGAATTTTTGTTGCTGTTTTTATATTATCTGATAATAAAATTTGTGCACTACTGCGTACATAAAATTGCTGAATTCTGTTCCATGTGGTAATCAAATGGATAGTGTGAGCCATATCACAACGAATAAAACACTTCGTAAAATCTTGGCACCCATTATTAAATAATAATTGAAAGAAAGAATTAACATACTGAACAAGACTTCTGCAATTAGTAAATATGCGAATTACAGCTGATAACAATGCAACTGACATGTCTAATACTATCTCGTCAGGTACAGTCGCACCATCTCTTTTCCAGAAAGCAAGCCAATGAGCTTTGCTATCAGAGTCATGTCGCTCGTATAGCATATTACAGACAGAATCTGTTTCTTGGTAAACGGATCCCGAACAGCAATGTTTTTTACAGTACTTTTTTACAGTACCCCCAGTGGCATCAATACTTATTCTTGAGCAATCTAAATTTTCACAGTAAGTTCTTTATACGTGTATTTGCGTCGTTGTCCAATAATGAATAAAAAATTTGTCCAACCCAATATCTTTTGTGGCACTATCATATGATTGGCTATGTTTTGCAAGTAATATTGCCGTAACAGGATCTTCATGCAAAAAAGTTTTAGATAGTGCTTTCGATTTAGCAATTCGCAAGGCATTTGCTGACACCAAATTACTTGGCTCAAATTCTCCATAGGACATTATTTCGTTAGCTTTTAGCTTTCTGTATGCGCTTGTCGAAGACTGAGTTGTGAGTAATGCGTCTGCAACTTCCTCACGTAGCTTGCCTGTTAAGTATCGTTTCTTATTACCTTTGTGATTCATTTTCTAGTTACCATTATAAACACATTTAAAAATAAGTCTTTCTTCATTTGCGGGTTTCTTATTTAAAACACATTTCAGCACAGAAAATCATTCTTTACATTTACCATTTATTCCAAAAATGGGAAAAAATCATATGTGTCCAGTCATATAGGAGAAGAATTAAATAATTTCGTTTCTTTGATTTTCCGCTACGGTAAGCTTTTATGCCTGGTTTGATTTTATTCCATTCTTCGGAAGTTAATGTTATATCAAACTTCAAAATATTCGTTTCCATTTCTATCTTACAACACTACATGACGATGAAGATGAATTGGGTGAATCACTTCCCCTGCTTACGATTTTTTCAATAGGATTTAGATTTTCATCTTCATTTTCGTTTGCATATGGAAATTGCAATATTTCACGCACATTATACCTATTCATTAAAACAATGGTATAAATAGTTTTAGCCAACATACAAAAATGTACATCTTTTCTTATTTCTTCCCACACAGGAGCTGAGGGCACTGCTAGTTTATTATTTACAAAAATATTAGATTTATATTTTTCTAAAACACTTATTAAATCATTTATATTTTTCTTTGGTCTTGGCATTGTACCTGTAATAATATATAATATGTTTTTCAAAAATGTAAGCTTTCAGATAAAGAAATTATGTGAATTATATCTGATACTAAGGTTATTTGAAGTATATACACTGGCGGAAAAAAATGAAACACTTTGAAATTCATGAAATTTCGACCATTTTCAAACCGCCATAATTCAGCGTATTTTCAATCGATTTCGATGAATCTTTGTGGGCGAAAAACTTTGAAGTGTCTACTTTAAAGTCATGCCTTCGCATTTTAGCGCAACCCCTTTCGCCCCCTCCAGCACCCCGGTGAAAAATAATTAATTTTAATTTTAAAAAAGTCCAACTTTGACGATGTGTATGGAGTTTAAACATTTGTTTTGACTTGATCCATCAAAAGGGCACTAAAATTCACTCAATTCCCTGTGCAGGACTCAAAGAACGAAGTTCCTACGATGATTTGGAACAAAGTTATGAATTTTTTTTTTAAAAAGGGCATTTTTTTGTATTTTGCACATAACTCAGCGACTTTTCAAGCAAATTAGACGATTCTTTCGGGGAAAACCAAATTGTGGGTGTACTTTAAGGGGATAATCTCAGATTAGGATGATCTCTTTTCGTACCCTTTAAAACCCGAACAAAAAAACACGTTTTTTTCGCAAAAAAACGTGTAACTTTGGCGATGTGTACCGAGTTGGAAAAAATTAGTCGACTCGATCCACAGAAAAGGCATTGAAACTTGTTCAATTACCTGTGCTGGGCTCAAAAAACGAAGTTCCTACGACGATTTGGCACAAAGTTATGGGCGTTTGAAAAAAAGTGCATTCGGCGAAATTGTTTGTTTTTTTCACGAATGAAATTTTCCTTCAAAAGGCTATAGCGGAATAAGATGGTTAAAAGTGCCCCTAAGCGAAATGAGCTGTAAGTTTAAAAATAATATTTGGGGTAATAAAAAAACCAGGTCCGACCAAAAAATAACCCCACCCCCCTCCCCTATGTTGGTACAGTCAAAAACGTGTTTTTTAGTTTTTTAATTATCCACTGCGCCCAAGAAACTTTCGACTATCGTTAGGCGTCAGTAACGAAAGATAATAAAATTATCTACTGTACTTTCATAAAATTGATATTTTGGCGGGAAATTTGAATTTTTACAATTAAAAAAAATATTTAAATGCGATTATTTCAGCGACCCTGCGAGGTGCTACTCCAGAAAAAAAATTGTTTATTTAATAATTTTTTATATTGGTGATTTTTTTTAGAATTTTCTGAGTGGAACCACATGGTCAAAAAAATTAAAAACCGTCTTTTTTGACAAGTTTTAAGCTTATTTTTTACCTTCAGGTTGAAAATATATTGAAATTTATTTATTTTTACTCATTTTAACGTCAATTCTATTATATACTTCTGCCACATAATTGTCTTTGTTTATTTGGCGGCAAATTCAAAATAATACAGAATGTTAAACAAGTAATTTTTCACGCCGAAAATTATTTTTTAAGTTTTATGAGTGAAGTAACATTGATGAATTGCGTAAATATTAAGTGAATTTCGAGATCTCGGACTGTCATTTCTGGAATGTGTGCTGAACATATTTTTTGAAATGGTTTTCTTCGTCTTTGAAGATTTTCCTCTTCAATAAACGTTGATAGTTCGTTATCAGTGTCTTTCTTCTCCAGCATGTAAACAGCAATCTCATTAAATAGTTCTGCATCTGCATTTAGTCTTTGTCCAAAACAGTTGTTCAAATAACACGCAATTCTGCAATAATCTCTGACGCGTGGTAACAATTTGTTATCAAGCTGATTGTGTAAAATCTTAAATTTTTTTCCGATAATTCCGTGGACTGCCTCAACAACCCAGCGCAATTTTGTCACTAATCGAGATTTATTTGATTCCTGAGCGGTCAGCTGCTGTCGCTTCCCTTTCAGAGCTGGCATCAATACAATGTACCCGTCATTTTCAAGTTCCTATTTGATATCCCGGAAACCTCTATCAAATATGAAAACGTCTCTCTTCTTTAAAATGCTCGATAAACCATTAGGGTTTTTCAAAATTTCTTTCAGAATTTCAGCGTCATTCTTATATGCGTTAAATGGCCCTGCTACATCTACAACAAATCCATCTGTTGCGCAAATTGTGAATGGTTTACAAAGTGGCGATTTCTTATGAACCGAATAGGATTTTCGTTGGTATGCATTATTGGAACTTTTCTGGTGACAGATATACGTGCCATCATAAACCAAAACCAACTTATTTTCGTAATTATACAATTTCTTAACGTAAGGGCTTGTATGATTTTGTATTATGTTGTCCCTTGTGTCATTATTAATATCAAATTGTATGGGTAGTACATCCTTATTAAAGGACTGAATAACTGATTCAGAATAATCCGAAACCATTTGTTCTGATGGAAGACCACGAATTGCTGCAACCAACTTGTTCGAATTGCCTGTTTGCATTTTAAATAAGAGAGTTATGCCTATGGCACACCGGTCGAGGAGCATCGAGTAACTCCTCGATGAAACGATAGAACGCACCCCGTCCTCGACGAAAAATAGGGGCGCCGCTATTTTCATCGAGTTGTTCCTCGATGAAACGAATGTAACTCATTTCAGACTTATCTTTTGTATTTGATTTCGCGCAAAACTTTGATGTATTTGGTCACCGACGAAAAAGAAAACCATCGCGGACGGGTGCGTTCTATAGTTTCATCGAGGAGTTACTCGATGGTCCTCGATGCTCCTCGGCCGGTGTGCCACAGGCATTACAAGTGCTTCACTATTTCTCATTGAAGACAACTGATTTTTCAATTGATCGAGCTGATCATATGTGAAGTCCGTAAATATTTGAAGTTGTTCTTCTGATAATGTACAATTTCTAATTTGATCATTCAAGCTTTCTCCCGCTTTGTCACACAGCTGATTTAAAAAGGAAGCGATTTCATTTGTCTCAATTGAATTCATGTTGCTGTGTACTTTCAACTTAATTAGCTCATCTTCATACAGTCGTCCTTTTATTAAATGATGGTCACCACAGCGATTTCCTTTCGGAATAAAGATATGCGTCTTCATATATGTGTGTAATCTTCTCTCCAAAGACATCAGGACTATATTAGACGAATTCGAACAAATAAAACAATATTTGTGGGTCGAAATAGTTCTTTTTATCGGTAGTGAAACGTATTCGATTTCCTCCTTTGCGGTTTATTCCGTGTAGGTAAATAGAGATCCACTCGATGCTTGTGAAACAGAAGTACCCGAAGATGGTTCAGGAGCTGATATATGTTCGGATGACGAATCGTAATCCATTTCTTCTTGGTCTGTGTCGATTGTTTCATGTTCCATTTCAACCGGTTTAGAAATTGCAGAAGTACTTGCGTGTTTAATCTTATAAAACATTGATCTACACTTTGGACACACTACATCATTTAGAGATGCAGTTTTATTTAAAATCTTGGTGAAAGATTCTGCTTCTTGCTCGATGGAAATTATTTCCCTTTGTCCAGGAATCTTTGCACAGTGCTTTGAGCAAATAATGCAGATTACAGGCATACTGGATTTCTGAAAGTGTAAAGTTTCATAAATAAAACTAATTAAAAATAATGTATATAAACAAATCAGAAATGGGTTGCAGCAATGTTTAATAGAATTCACGAAAATATAAATAATACCTGTCAGCAAATTCGCTGCCTCAGCACAGTATAAGTACTTATTATACTCTGGCCACAGTGCCGTACGACCTGAGAACCAACGGCGGCTCTCGCTAGTCGCTAAAGCCAACTCGCCGGCGTGAAGGAGCGGTATTTTTCGAAACGACGTCGCGCCTCGGTCAGTAAGCTGTCGATAACATTATGATAACATACATTTTAAAACTATGTTGCACCACTCATAAAACTTAAAAAATAATTTTCGGCGTGAAAAATTACTTGTTTAACATTCTGTATTATTTTGGAGTAGCACCTGGCGAATTTAATGAAAAAAGTAGGTTTTTATGGATTTATGAGTTTTAAATGTTTGAATTTGCCGCCAAATAAATAAAGACAATTATGTGGCAGAAGTATATAATAGAATTGACGTTAAAATGAGTAAAAAAATAAATTTCAATATATTTTCAATCTGAAGGTAAAAAATAAGCTTAAAATTTGTCGAAAAATGCGGTTTTTAATTTTTTTGACCCACTCAGAAAATTCTAAAAAAAATTATTAAATAAACAATATATTTTTTTTCTGGAGTAGCACCTCGCAGGGTCACTGAAATAATCACATTTTAATATTTTTTTATTGTAAAAATTCAAATTTCCCGCCAAAAAATCAATTTTATGAAAATAGAGTAGATAATTTTATTATCTTTCGTTACTGACGCCTAACGATAGTCGAAAGTTTCTTGGGCGCAGAGGTTTTTTTTGGTCGGACCTGGTTTTTTATGACCCCAAATATTATTATTAAACTTACAGCTAATTTCGCTTGGGGGCACTTTTAACCATCTTATTCCGCTATAGCCTTTCTAATTTTTTAGACAATTTGAGTCACACGAAATATCCAATTTCATTTTTAAATTTTCTCGATATTACAGGTTTGCTTATACCCATGTCACACCGGCGTGGCATGAAGCACGGTGCTCGATATGGCATTTTGCTTCGTACAAAGCTGTCAAAAGGGTGTCACACCGGTATAGCAAAATGCCATACGAAAATTTGTATATTGCTATGTTCACTTCGTACTTTGAAGGTTTTTGAAAATTATCTTTGACAGCTGAGAATTAAAATTCATCAATTCTTTGTGTTAATTAATTCAATAATTAGTTTATTTATTGACAAAAGCTTAACCTTTGCCGTCCTAAAATAGGGTCACCGGTGACCCAAGAATCTTGGGCCAAGATCATGTTTTTGCTAAATAACTCTGATACCTATTAATTTATTAAATTTAATTTCATCTCGTGAATTCTCCTAAAACATGTTAATGGATATTTTACATTAAAGAAATTATAACTATCAACTTATTCTTAAAAGTTATGAACAATTTTTACGTGCAGGCCAATGGCATTGTTCACGAGATGAAGGGTGGGGAAACAAGTTAAAGTTATAAATAAGTAACAATTTTTTAAAAAAACCTTCTTTAACTATTTTTTTATAATTTTAGAACTGCGTGTGTATGCTGTATGTGTTATAATAATATAATTATATAATAATATGTTACAAGTACTTTTGCTTATTTTTTCAATTATTGTAAAATAAACAAATAAACGAGAATTAATTTTTTATTTTACTCTTATTTTTGTATAAAGTCATGTTAAAAAAACATGAAATAAAATTAATTTACTTTACATTTGTTATTATTTTGACGAAATAAGGTAAAATAAATAATTTAATTTGGGTCACCAGTGGCCCAGTATTAGGAATCAAAGATTGTAAATTATTTTAGGACGGCGAAGGTTAAAGGGTTATATTCTTATTATCTAATAACTTACTATTACTATTTTGACATCAATTATTCATCAACGGTCAAAAATTATATTGACGACTCACTGTGAAATCAGCAACAAATTTCCATATGTCAAAATGCTCGATGGAATAGCGGCGATAAAATTTTTACGTTATTCCATGTGACATGTGACATGGGCATTAGAGGTCTGTAAACTTTAAACTCGTGAGATTTGCTTACTTCTTTTTCCCAGAATTCGAAACTTTTAAATCGCAGTTTTCCGAAATTTTTACGTTTGTCTCCGCTTCAAAAGTTTTCGAGCACAAAATATTACTGCAGTCTTGTTTCGACCTTGTGTGGAAACAATGCCTGCGTTAAGCGAAGATCAATGCGGGCAAATCATTGCGTTCCGGCAAGAAGGCTTGAGCTATCGTGCGATTTCTCGGAGGTTGGGCATCCACCACTTGGCGATATTTCGGGTTTGGCGTCAATTCACTCGAACCGGTACCACGGATAGGCAGGTCGGTTCCGGTCGTCCGAGGATCACCACGGACATCGAAGATCGTCACATCGTTAGATCGGCTCTTCGAAATCCTACCAGGAGTGCTCGCCGAATCGTCGATAACGTCCCTTTGAACCGAAGAGTCTGTGATCGAACTGTCCGGAATCGGCTCTGCTTAGCAGGTCTGCGGTCCAGGAGTCGCGCAATTGTTCTGCGCCTCACTCCCAGACACCGACAGGAGAGGTTGCAATATGTCAGAAGGTACGGGCAGTGGACTGACAGGCAGTGGCGAAGAGTGGTCTTCTCTGACGAATCAAGATTCTGCTTAGAGTGTTCCGATAGGAGGATTCGGTGTTTGCGTCGTCGCAAAGCGCGGTACGACCAGCAGAACGTTCACGGAGTGCGTGCCTTTAGCGGAGGTTCAGTCATGGTGTGGGGTGCAATCGGCTATAATTTCAAAACGCCGTTAGTCGTAGTTCCGCCTCCAGGAATGACTGCTGCTCGCTACATCATGGAGATTCTGCGGCCTCACGTGCTTCCGCTGCAGAGAAGGATAAGACATCTGATCTTCATGCAGGACAACGCGCGACCCCATGTAGCTGCTACCAGTCGACGATTTTTTGAGGAGCACAACATCAACTTACTTACTCACTCAGCCTGCAGCCCGGACCTGAACCCCATTCAACACATCTGGGACATGATGGGCCGCGAGATTCGAGACGCCGACAGTCGATAACTCTCCAAGAACTTACCGAACGGCTGGTGGAAGTGTGGGACGCCATTCCCCAAAATGAAATCCGGGCACTCTTCAACATGCCCAAAAGATTGCGAGAAGTTGTGCTGAAACGCGGCGGCATTACACATTACTAAACCAATACATTCAAACACACACACACACGATGTGCAAATTCCAACCGACAACCTCCTCGTGGTGCACATTGGGTAACGCTAATGTCGGTGGTACAAAGCCAAAATGCATTTGTCATAACTTTTTACCTTATCATCAGAAAAACTTCGTGTTTTGCGATACATTGAAGGAAAATTTCATTCGTGAAAAAAACAAACAATTTCGCCGAAAAACTTCCGACTATGAGTCAAAAAATCACAAAATGCACTTTTTTCAAACGGCCATAACTTTGTGCCAAATCGTCGTAGGAACTTCGTTTTTTGAGCCCAGCACAGGTAATTGAACAAGTTAGACGTTTTTTTGCGAAAATACGTGTTTTTTTTGTTTGGGTCTTAAAGGGCGTAACGGATGCAAATTTTTAAATCAGAATTCTTCCTTATCATTTTTAGATATAATTTGCATTTTTTGTGATAGATAGCACTGCAGTAGTTACGGCGTGCAGAGAGGATCTTCGAAGTTCGAGAAGCAAGTTGGTTTCCGATCGCTGGCGTGAGCAGAAGCAGAGAGGCAGCGTGCAACATTTCTTTTCGATTTTGCGGATGAAAAATTAGTTTGGCTTCATGGTAAAATATTCCAAATTGTGAAATTAATTTCACGTAAGTGTTTAATACATTTCTTTTATTTCCAAAATTATTTGCTATTTATAATTCATTAAATTTTTATTCAGTAAATCATTAATTCAGTACAGTAACTATAGATTATTTACTCTAATTTCACTAGTTCATTAAATTTAAATTCAAACAAACTTAGTATTTCATATTAAATTAGCAATTTTTGGCTCTAAAACTTTGCTCAAGTTTTGGTCGACCACTCTGGCTCGCGCCGCCTCGCTGTGGCTTGCTCACGCACATGTTTTGAAGTAATTGTTACAATTATATTAAAGTTTTTTTGTATTGCGATACCACGTCAGAAACCAACTTCCCAATTTTTTTTTGGATTTGTAAAAGCAGTTTATTGCTGCATATTATTTTTTTCATGTGTGAATGAGTTCATGTTCATTATCATTTCATATCATCTATTCTTATGGTTAATGTTAAATGGTTTGATACATTATCGTACCGACCATCGTGGAGTAAAGACGTTTAAATTAGTCAATTATTCATTCATTTAAAATTGAAGGTGTAACAACAAACTTTATTCAGTATAAGTGAAAATAGTGTTGTGAACCTAACCGTAAGTGTTTACCATCAATATATTCAATTTACTGATTCTTGAACCATAATACAAATATTTGAAAGACATTATAATTATAACCTTAAAATCCGGAGACCAAGAAAACAGGCGGGGCGAGCCGCTGCTCATCTACGTGACAGATGAACAGCGCACCCGCGTGTCGGCGGAGAGCAAGGGGCTAATTATCGCCTAATTAGCCAACTTCGCTCGCAAACATGAGCCAAGACACAACAAACACAATCCAAAATACCCCAAACTCATATGCTAACCGCACCTCACAAAACATGAACAAGTCAACTAACCAACAGTATATCAATTATCCAAAAAAGGATCAAGCCATCATAATAAATTCAACAAATGAAATTCCTTTGAGAGAATACGTATTCGCAATTGGAGAAATAACCAAACCAGAAAATATTACTCATGTTTCCAGATTATCCAATCAAAGAATATGCATATATTTTAAAGACAAACTTACTGTTGATAAACTGCTAAAATCCCATAACAATATATCTGTACAAAACACCATAACAGAAATTAGACGCTACGTAACACCAGCCACGCGACTTATTATAACAAATGTATGTCCATCCATACCTAACGAAATAATTGATGAAAACCTAAAGAAACTTAATATAAAAACTATATCTCAAATCAGCAATTTAAAAGCAGGATTTCAAGATCCGAACTACATTCATATCCTCAGTTTTAGACGACAAGTCTATATCCCAGACACTGAAAAACAAAAAGTACCAGAATCTATCATTATAACTTATGAGAATACAGAACACAGAATATTCCTTTCTACCGACGTACCAATATGCAAAAAATGCAACGTAACAGGACACACGGAGAGTAGATGCAGAACAAACAACAACACCATAGAAACTAACAATACCCAAACCAACAATAATAATACAGAAAAATCACCAAATACAACAACAACCAGTTCCATCTCTCAGCCTACACATTTACCGAACAAGATAACTCCAAACCACAATACTTCTTTAACTCCAAGCCCACCTAGTCAAATACATCCACACAGAGATCAATTCCCCGCACTTCCGAACCCCAACACACAAACACAAGCAACCAAGAAAAACATGATACAACCTAACATAGAAATTAATACACAAAAACCTTCAACATCTACAAACATAAACACAAATCCAGCCCAAAAACGATTACCATCAACTAGCTCTGAAAATGATAAAGATCCTGAGAAAACAAAAACTGAAAACATATCAAAGAAAAAGAAAAAAACCAGAAAGACAGAAACTAGTTTAGATTTCACTGCCTCATTAAAACTCACTAGAACAATAATCCAAGAAAACCAAACAAACTACATACTAAACTATGACCAATTCGAAGATATTCTAATAAATACTCAAGGAAGTAATGTCAGTCAAACATACAATATAATACAGGAATACACGAATGATATCGAAAAAGTTATTCAGATGTTCCAAGATTTACATAATAAAATTTAAGGCCGGAAAATAAAATACAGAATATCCAAAATCATGAAAAAACTTCGAAAACAAACAGCTGATCCAAGCGGATTTACTGATTCACTTGATAACCTGTCCCAAATAACATCTTACTCAGAATCATCACTAGTCGACGATCCTTTGCTAGAAAGATGTCAATAATTCAATGGAACTGCAACGGCTTATACGCACATTTACCCGAAATACAAAAATTAATCGCTGACAACAACCCAGATTACCTATCTATCCAAGAAACAAGATTGCACCCACACACGAATTTTAAACTTAGAAACTACACAACAATAAGAAAAGACCGTATAAACGACAGAAATGCAAGCGGTGGAGTGGCCATCCTTATAAAAAACACTCAAATATGTAATAAAATTGACATTCAAACAGAACTGGAAGTAGTAGCAATAACCACGTACCTACCAGAAAAAACAACTCTCTGCAACATCTATATACCACCAGATCAAAAAATAACCAAAGAAAGTATAGATAACATTATTCAGCAATTACCCCCACCATTTATTATAACCGGAGACTTTAACAGTCACAATCCTATATGGGGAAGTGAAAACACAAACTCACGAGGTAGAATCATAGAAGAAATTCTAGAAGACGACGACATAGTACTATTAAACGATGGATCTCCAACCCACTTATCTCCAGGATCAGGAACATTCTCCAGTATCGATTTATCCCTATGTCACTCAAGACTAACCCCTATACTATCATGGCAAGTCCTCTCATTCCCTTACAACACCGGTCATTTCCCAATAAAAATATCCACATCCTCGTCACTCAACCAAACACAAGAAATACATCCAGCATACAACAAATGGAACATAGAAAAAGCCGATTGGGAATCATTCACAACAGCCTTAGAAAACACAAACTTTATCGAAATAAACAGCGAGATAAACACTACAGTAAGAAACTTCACAGAAACAATTATTGACGTAGCAAAGAACCATATCGGACAAATTATAACAAAACCAAGAAGAAGAACAGTCCCATGGTGGAATGAAGAATGTCACACAGCAGTAAAAAATAATAAAACAGCACTATACAAATACAAAAATAACCGAACCCAAGAAAACTTAATAAATTTAAAGAGAACCAGAGCTATGGCACGAAGAACTATATTACGGGCTAAAAAAGAATCCTGGGAACAATACATCTCAACAATAAAGGAATCCACAAATCCAAAAGAAGTCTGGAACAAAATAAGGAAAATTAGGGGCACACGAATACCACAACAAACACCATCATTAATAAAAAATGACACCATATACACAACGGGACAAGAAATAGCAAATATTCTCGCAGAAAACTACGAACATAATTCCAGTAATGAAATATACACGAAAGAATTCCTAAAATTCAAAGAACAAGAAGAAAAAACCCCAATTGGTATAAATAACAACAACAACATAGAAATAAATAAACCTATACACAAAACAGAACTAATATCTGTCATCGAAAACCTACAATGTACTAGCAGCCCGGGTCCGGACGGCATCACTTACAATATTATCAAACACCTCCCACCTAAAGCAATAGACAACCTGCTACAAATATATAACAAAATCTGGACCCAAAACACGTATCCAGACGCGTGGAAAGAAGTTCTCACTGTTCCTATCCCGAAACCTGACAAAGATAAATCCAATCCGAATAACTACAGACCCATATCCCTATCAAACACACTCAGCAAAATATTACAAAAAATTATCAATAAAAGACTGGTATGGTACTTAGAATCAAACAACATACTGTGTAACACGCAATCGGGCTTTAGACAAGGCAGATCAACCCAGGATCAAATAACTGCACTTACTACCGAAATCCAATATGCATTCACCAATAAACAACATTTAATCGCTATATTTATAGACATCGAGAAAGCATACGATAGCACATGGAAACATCTTATTCTAAAAAACATGCAAGAATACGGACTATCAGGCAATATACTACAGTACACAAAAAACTTCCTGAATGATCGAAAATTCCGCGTGAAAACCAATGGCCACCTGTCAGAACAAAAATTACAAGTGAACGGCATCCCTCAAGGGGAAATTTTGAGTGTCACTTTGTTCCTAATATCAATGAATACAATATCTCAAACAATTGCACCACAAACCAAAATATCACTATTTGCAGACGATCTAGTAATATATAGTAAAAATAAAAATCTATATACACTCCAAAGCACTATAAATAATCTACAAACATGGAGTAAACAGACGGGATACAACTTCTCGAATACTAAAACAAAATGTATACACTTTTGTAAGAAACGGAAAACACATCATAATCCCAAAATCAAAATCCAAAATACCGAAATAGAATATGTAAACACCATAAAATTCTTGGGAATTACACTGGACAGAAGACTAACATGGCATCAGCATATACAAAAACTTAAACTCGAATGTAACCAACGCCTTAACCTGCTTAAAACAATGAGACACCATAAATGGGGAGCCCAGAAAGAAACAATCCTGAAATTATATAGATCATTAATTAGACCAAAACTAGACTACGGATGTATAGCGTACGCAAACGCAAGCAAAACCAACCTAAAAGTTATCGACCGAATAACAAATCAAGCCATAAGAATTGCAACAGGGGCGTTCCGGACGAGCCCAGCCAAATCATTACTAACAGAAGCAGGCGAAACCTCAAACCATATCCGAAGAAGCCAGATAATTCTAACATTCATCGCTAAATTATCCACTAACCCTAACAACCCAACATTCTCACAAATATTCCGAATATCAAATAACCGAATCGAATTAAAAGATCACATACCACTCCACCAACTCATAAAAAACTACCTCCAAACTATAAACTACACCCTCCCCACAATCAACAGCACCAGATACAGCAAAATCCCCCCATGGAACCTAAAACAACCTACATACAACCTTCAACTTCTGCACTACCCAAAAAACGAAACTCTCCCTATAATATACCAAAAGGAATTTAAAAACATACAAAACCAACTTCCCAACACTATATACATATATACCGACGGATCGAGGATGCAAAAGAAGACCGGCGGAGCAATATACACAGATGAACATACAATTAAATTCAGGCTACCAGAAAACTCAAGCAGCTACACGGCAGAACTATGTGCGATACACGAAGCAACCAAATACATTAATACATTAGAACCTAACACTAATTCTGCAATATGCACCGACTCTACAAGCAGTTTATTCACAATCAAAAAAACCTACCCTCAAGACTCCCTTACGCAACAAATCCAGGAACAAATCCATGAAGCCGACCAATCGAACAAGAAAATCATATTCATATGGACTCCATCTCACACCGGCATATATGGAAACGAACAAGCCGACATTTCTGCAAAACAAGCTCTTACCGAAGACAGCACACAAATATTCGAAGAGATACCGCTGTGGGATACCATTAGCGAAATTAAAAGGAAACATAAAGAAAAACACCTAGAAGACTGGACGATAACAACCAACAATAAACTTAGAGAGATTAAGGAAGACATCACAAACTGGAGAAACAATCTAACAAGAAAGGAACAAATTATAATTACAAGGCTCCGTATAGGTCACACCCTAGCCACACACAAACACATCTTAGAAAAAACCCCAACACCAACTTGTTGTGATACACCACTAACAGTAAAACATCTATTACTTGAATGCAGATTACATGCCCACATGAGACAGAAGCACCAACTTCCCGACACCATTAAAGAAGCTCTAGGAAACTCAACAGAAGCCACATCAAAAATAATAAATTTCCTTAAAGACATAAAATTCATAAACAAATTGTAAAAACAAATGTATTTTCACACATTATAAACAATATGTACTTTACAATATCATATCGGTTCTAATAGCCATAGACGCTGAAGAACCTTAAATAAATTAAAAAAAAAAAAAATGGTTTGATACCTA
Source organism: Agonum fuliginosum (assembly GCA_947534325.1). Lineage (NCBI taxonomy): Eukaryota > Metazoa > Arthropoda > Insecta > Coleoptera > Carabidae > Agonum > Agonum fuliginosum. Next base: position 24,431,271 of record OX384037.1, on the reverse strand, counting down.
GGCTCTACTACTGTTTATTTAGTAAGGATTTTGTAATAACGTAAATTTGAATACCAGTGTCGTATCAAAGTTAAATTTTGGTACAGTTTAGGTTATTGCTAAATTTTTGGTTTAGTAGTATAGACTACAGTTATTGTAGTATAATTTTTGCTACTGGTGTTCTGGTAGAGCCTAGTGAACTTTTAGTTCAGCATTATTCTAGCATTTTCTATTTTTTGTCGTTTCTATGCATGCACGTGGTCGTAAAATCCCACCATTCCTTAATTTTGCATTAAAGTAAAGTTTTGTCTATAATATTTATTTAAATAATCTTTTTGGCGTATTTAATTCAAAATTTATTAATTTCAAACTTGTTAATTATTTAATTTCGGTGTACACCAACAAAATTCATTTCACACGACACTTACACAATTCAAAATTGTTAAATTCTGTTTTGTATTTAAAATTTTTACAGTGTATAAAGTTTATAATAAATCTTTTCACTGTCTCAAACGTAGATTGATTAGAATAAATTTTGTAACGATTTTTGTTTAATTAAAATTTCAATTAGCCTATGTGCAACTGTAACTAGGGCAGTATTAGCTCGAATTGTAGCGCTGGCTTGAGAGGATTAGCGACTTCAGCCATACAAACATTATTTTATCAACTTCACAACCAAGCCAACACCAGCATTGCGTGACCTAGACAGCCGATAAGGGTCAAAGTGGCACAACAACTCGTGGCGACGGCCACGTAGAAGCCAAGCAGCCCGAACGTGGTGACTGGCGAATCAACCGACTGGCAAGCGATCGAAGCAGCGGCTAGAGAGCTTCCGCAGGCTGAGAGGCACTTGGTGCACCGATCATCTCCATAGCGCTAACATTCCACTCGTCGTTCTGCAGTTCGAGAGAAGAACATTAGCTAGAACAACTTTATTTGAAACTTAACTTTTTGAGACAGTAGTCAATTTTTTTATTATTATTTATTATTACACTTTTTCATATTTGTGTTTAAGTAAACTTTGTGCATTGTAGTACACCATTTACACTGGCAATATACAAACATTTTTCCAAATTTTGCATTTATTTAATTTCAAGAGAATTTGTAATAAAGTTAATAATTTTATCCCTTTACTATTTCCGGTTCTGGCTTACGGAACTTCCTTTCTTTTCAAGTCAGTGGCGCTCAATATAATTTTCATACTGCCAGATCGACCCACGGCCCATTGCACCGCTAACACTCTTGCTAGCCTGGCATTTGTGTGATCAACCGCAGGTAGGTCACAAGGGTACGAAAAGAGATCATTCTAATCTGAGATTATCCCCTTAAAGTACACCCACAATTTGGTTTTTCGTCTAATTTGGTTGAAAAGTCGCTGAGTTATGTGCAAAAAACCAAAAAATGCCCTTTTTTTAAAAAAAATCATAACTTTGTTCCAAATCATCGTAGGAACTTCGTTCATTGAGTCTTGCACAGGGAATTGAGTGAATTTTAGTGTCCTTTTGATGGATCATGTCAAAAAAAATTTTAAACTCCATACACATAGTCAAAGTTGGACATTTTTAAAATTAAAATTTATTATTTTTCACCGGTGTGCTGGAGGGGGGCGGAACGGGTTGCGCTAAAATTCGCAGGCATGACTTTAAAGTAGACACTTCAAAGTTTTTCGCCCACAAAGATTCATCGAAATCAATTGAAAATACGCCGAGTTATAGCGGTTTGAAAATGGTCGAAATTTCACGAATTTCAAAGTGTTTCATTTTTTTTCCGCCAGTATATAAATTGATAATTTTAAAATTATATTTATATTTTGCGTAATGTGCTGTACTTTTGTAATAAAGTATTTAATATAGTTGTTTTATTAATTAATATTTGTTGAAATCATTAAAATATCTGAGTTAAATCACGTACAGACAAGTGTTGGTGTAACGAACGTACTTTTATTTAAGTATTTTAAATATTGAATGTACTGAACGTATTTTTTAATATGTGTCGGGCAACGCACTTGTTTTTGTTGTTGTAAAAATAATTGAGTTGAATAAGCTGTCAAAATAATTTCATGTATTAGATTTATCGTTTTTCACAATAAAAACCAAAGAAATAAAGTTCATACTGTGTTATTAATTGAATATTTAACATTTGGCGACCGTGATAGGACATTGAGTAACACACACGTGGAAAAACATGGATAAACTAAGCAAGAAACGTGCGGCGTTAAAACTAGTTTCACTAAGTTGTGTAATCAAATAAGAACAATTTTAGAAGAAAGCAATCCAGATGAAATAGATGTCAAAGCTTCGTTTGAGATGCTTCGAGAGAAATACGAAGAAATTGTTGTTCAGAATACAGAGATTATCGACTTTATTGATGGAAACAAATGCCGAAGAAAGCGAATTAGAAAATGAATACGATTCGTAAGATAAGTATAGCACAAATTTGAAAAAAATTGGAACTTACTATTAACAAGAAATTTGAGAAAATCAATAATGATGGCATGTCTATAAGGAGTAATAATGTTAACGTTGTTGCACGTAGATTTAAGCTGCCGCAACTGGAACTGGTTAAATTCAGTGGAGAACTAAAAGATTGGTTGCCATTTTGGAATCAATACAAGCAAATACATGAAGACGAATCAGTTCCAGCTGTGGAAAAATTTCAGTATTTAAAGCAATGTACTGTTACAGGTTCACGAGCACGAGCAGTAGTAGAGAGCTTCCCTGCCACAGAAGAAAATTATGCTAAAGCAGTGGAAAGTCTCACAGCTAGGTTTGGCAGGGAGGACTTGCTCGTGGAAGTTTACGTACGTGAGCTGTTAAAATTGGTACTTAAAAATGTCAGTTATACTGCAGGAAAAGTAGCCATAGCTCCATTATATGACAAGCTAGAGTCCCATTTAAGATCCTTGGAATCATTGGGTATTACTGACGACAAATTTGATGCAATGTTGTATCCATTAGTTGTGTCTTCGTTACCGGACGATATCCTACGAATCTGGCAGAGAAGCACAAATGTATAATACGTGATTAAAGAAGATGATACAACTAGCACAGTAGGTAGCTGTAGAATAACTTCAAGATTAAATAAGTTTATGCAATTCTTGAAGAAGGAAATCGAAAATGAAGAGCGGATTGCATTGGCCAGAGATGGATTTGGAGTGGAGCAAACCAAGAGAAGAATATCTAATAAAGAGGAATTCCCAACTTCAGCAGGATTATTGTCCACAAAAGAGAGAAAATGTGTATTCTGTGATAAAGATCACGACAGTAAGAATTGTAAAGATGCAGAAAGTCTCTCTTTCGAAAACAAAAAGAAGCTATTATTATCCAAGAAGTGCTGCTTTGTATGTTTGAAACCAGGGCATATCAGTAGAAAGTGTAGAAGCAAAATACACTCGAGGAAAAAATTAGGGAAACACTTTTTTGTTGATGAAAAATGTCCAATTTCCAAACCATGATAACTCGGTTGCATTTGACCCAAAATCAATAATACTTTGAGTTTTAAAAAGATCAAAGTCTCCTCTTTCGAATGGTGTCCCTGAAAGCCACATTCGATACATCTCATGTCCCGTAAACTACCATAGAAAAAAAAAGTTATATATATGTTACCTCACGTGAACCACCCCGGTCAGCGGAATACCAGTGAACATGACGTTCCCACGACGGGCATCGCATTTCGCCAACACATGAAATGTACTTAGTTTATAAAAATGTAATAATGTAGAATTTAGTTAGTCTGTTATGTTATTTCAAAGAGCTAATATCTTGTAAAGAGGAAATAAAAAGTTTTTAAAAACTTAAGTTGGAGAAGTGACAAATTAATTGGCGCAGTCTAGTGTAGGATTCTGAAAGAAGTTTCACAGTGAAAAATTCTTCAGTTTCAACTGTTAATCAGAAGAACGAACCCGACGACAATTCACCGAGAATTCCTCATCGGCATCGAAAAATTCATCAACAAGAAGTCAACACGGACATCAAATGAAGATCACCGTATTGATACTGTAAGTTGCTTATCCTTCCACATTCCCCTGATTACATGACAGATTCCTCGCGTTCATCCATTTCCATAGAGGAAAATAGTGAAAACGAGTTAGATTTAGATTACAGCTTTAGTTTAGAAGACACTCATTTAAGCTTAATTTTTTCAACATTAGAAATTAACGAAAGAGAAACTAACGAAAGAATAGAAAACAACAATTGTTTAATCATGCCAGTTTTTGAAACAAAATTGTTAGACATAGTGCCTAAATTCGACGGAAATCCAGTAGAACTTTCCGCATTTTTAGACGTAGCAAATACTTTAATTAATAATTATTGGGACGACACCCCTCAAAATTTAAATTGTGTTCAAAATCTTACAATAATTTATGGAATTTATGCTAAACTTGTTGGACCTGCACGCGAAGTGTACTCCACGTGTACAGCCAAGGACTGGAGATCTGTTAAAGCGGCGTTAATCGCACATTTTGGCGATCAACGTGACGAGAACGGATTATTGTTCGATTTAGATCAATTGAGACAAAAAGACAGTGAAAATTCACTAATATTTTATTCAAGAGTGCTATCAAATCTTAGTGCATTGCATAATTATCTTGATATTCACGAAAATACAGCTGCAATTAAAACAGTCAAAAAGAATTTTTATAATACACACGCTTTGAAAATGTTTTTAGCTGGTTTAAAAGAACCTCTTGGTTCAACGATCCGAGCAATGAAACCCAACACGCTAGCAGAAGCTAGACAGTTTATCATTTCAGAAAATAATATCCGACACTTACAAAGACCAAATTTTGAAAAAAATAATAAAACACAAAATTTAAGACCGATTACTAATTTTCCGAATCAAAAACCGCAATTCTTTTCTCCACAACCACCACCACGATTTAACAACCAACACCAACCGTTTCCAAGTAACCCCATTAATTTACAACCACGTTTCACACTAAGACCACAAAGATTTTTCACAAATCAGCAAGTTTTCGGAAATAAACAAAGAAATAACCCAGTAAATGTTTGGAAACCTCAAAATCAAAATAATCGTGCTATTCAACCTAGACCAACCCCTATGAGTGGAATTTCACACGGAACTTTTCCTAAACAAACCCCAATGAGCGGCATATCACACGGAACTTTCCCTAAACCCGGTACTTCTTTTAATAGACCCCAATTTCAACAAACGAGACAACCAAATTTCATTTCCGAAGAACTGTTTCATGTAGAGCAGGAACACCCAAATCAAAATCAGTATTACGAACAAGACGAATGTAGTAACTTTGAAAATTATGACACTGACTATACAGACTATAACCACCAAAGCGAAAATTATTACGTAACCGAAATTTGTGATGAAAATACTTATGAACAAACACCACCAGGTGATGACGAACAAAATTTTCACGAACTCAGCCAAACAACAAACCAAACATAGAACTACATTCAATTTACGATAAAAAAGATTTGCCTTACATCAAAATTTCGAATCCACCTCTAAAATTATTAATTGATACTGGTGCGACAAAATCATTTTTAAATCCTGACATTGCAGAAAAATATTTTAAAGATAACATTCAGAAAGAAGAATTTACTATCTCATCAATTTTTCAAACAACTAAAAGAGATACTTGTGTAGAGATACCAGCATTTCCAGAATTTAATGATAATAAAAATATTAAATTTTATCTTTTTAAATTTCATCATTTCTTTGACGGCTTAATTGGTTATGATACTTTAAAAGATTTAAATGTTCAGTTAGATATAAAACATTCAATTCTGCATACACCAAATACTTCATTAAAATTATCACATTACGATGCAAAGAAAAAATTATTATTTTTCGCACGAATAGACCCTCACACTTTGGAAACACTCAATATTCCAGTAAATGTTGACGACGGAGATATTTTAATACCACAAACTCAGGTTTCAAATTGTTTGATAAGAGAATGCGTAACAACATGTCATAATGGCTATGCAGCAGTTGACATTTATAACACAACAGATAAAGCTCAAGAAATTAATTTGTACAAACCTATTAATGCGAATTCATTTAATAACACGGAATTTGATTTACTGACCGCAGAAATCTATGATGAAGTTAACGAAGAATTAGATAAATCTGACATAACTAAATTAATTCGGACCGAACACACAAATTTAGAAGAGAAAAAACAAATCGAAAAATTAGTTAAATCTTATTCTGACATTTTTTATCGCGAAGGCACACCATTGACATTTACAAATCAAATTAAACACAGAATCACAACCACCGACGAAATTCCAGTTTACACAAAATCTTATAGGTACCCTTTCATACACAAACCAGAAGTAGAAAGACAAATTAACAAAATGTTACAGCAAGGTATAATTCGACCAAGCGATTCACCCTGGTCATCGCCTATTTGGATAGTTCCAAAAAAGGTTAATGCCTCCGGCAAACAAAAATGGCGCATTGTAGTCGATTATCGCAAGATAAACGAGAAAACTACAGATGACCGCTACCCAATTCCAAATATTACTGACATATTAGATAGACTTGGACGTTCACAATACTTTTCAACACTTGACTTAGCGAGCGGATTTCACCAAATAGAAATGCACCCAAACGATATTAAAAAGACAGCATTTAACGTAGAGAACGGGCACTACGAATATTTAAGGATGCCATTTGGCCTAAAAAATGCTCCTTCCAGTTTTCAGCGAATTATGGATAACGTATTAAGAGAATTTATCAATAAAACCTGTTTTGTTTTTATGGACGACATAATTGTATTCTCAGCATCTCTTCAAGATCATATTGTAAACTTAAAACAAATATTTCAAAAATTACGCGAAAGCAATTTAAAAATACAACTTGATAAGTCAGAATTTCTAAAAAAGGAAGTTGCCTTCCTGGGTCACATAATTACACCAGAAGGAATTAAACCAAACCCTATTAAAATATCCGCAATACAAAATTACCCGTTACCTAAGACTAGAAAAGAAATAAAAGCATTTTTAGGACTGTTAGGATACTACAGAAAATTTATTAAAAATTTTGCTAAATTAACAAAACCAATAACGCGCTGTTTAAAGAAAAACGCGACCATTGACACACAAAATACCGAATATGTAAATTGTTTTAATATCTGCAAAAATCTATTATCTAATGAACCGATATTACAGTACCCCGACTTTGAAAAACCATTTATTTTGACAACAGACGCGAGCAACTTCGCGATTGGCACAGTACTATCTCAAGGTAAAGTAGGAAACGATCTACCGATAGCATATGCAAGCCGTACACTAAATGACTCTGAAACTAGATACTCTACTATCGAGAAAGAACTACTCGCGATAGTGTGGGCAGTAAAACATTTTAGACCTTACTTGTTTGGACGTAAATTCTTTATTTACACAGACCATCGTCCATTACAATGGCTTTTCTCACTAAAAGAACCAAATTCTAAACTTGTTAGATGGCGTCTTAAATTAGAAGAATACGACTATCAAATCATTTACAAAAAAGGATCATTGAATAAAAATGCAGACGCATTATCAAGAATCCAAATTAATACTAATGAAACTATCGAAAATTCAGGAGGAATATTCGATTACATGAAAGATTTTAACAAAAAATTTGAAAAACCAATCAATAAAAATGATATTGATAATTCAGATAACAATTCTTTAATAGTTGAACCCGATAACGAAATAATAGACATTTCTGACGATGAAACAATACACACAAATGCAGAAAACCCTATTATTGGTATTCCAATAGTCGAAAAACCTATTAATCACAGCAAAAATCAAATAATTATCTCTGAAGTACTTTATAATCCAAAGAAACCAAAAATTATAAAACTATTTGAAAATACACAACGTATCACTGTTCAAATTTCAAAAAACAATTTTGCTAAAGATATTATTAAATTTGTTAAAGAATACATTGTTCCGAAAGTAAAATATCAACTATATTTTGAAAACCCGATATACGAAAAATTCTGTCCTGTTATTCAAAAATATTTTAAAAATTCTGAAATTAACTTTGTTAGATACACTCAAAAACTTTTAGATGTTGAAGATCAAGACGAAATTTTGCAAATAATTCAAAATTATCACGAGAGTAAAACAAATCACAGAGGTCTTGATGAAACCGAAAATCAAATTAAGAAACGATATTATTGGCCAAATTTAAGAAAATCAATTCAAACCTATATTAACGAATGTGAAATATGTTTAAAAACTAAATATGATCGAGTTCCAATAAAACCAAAATTTAATATTACCCCCACTCCAACTAAACCATTTGAAATATTACACGTTGATACAATCACTTTAGAAAAACAAAAATTTCTAACTATTATTGATTCATTTTCGAGATACGCACAAGCCTACGGATTAAACTCTGGACAAGGAATAGAAGTAGTAAATAAACTTGTAAAATATTTTACACACCACGGCATACCAAATCAAATCATCTCAGATAACGGCCTAGAATTCAAAAATTCATTGATTAAAGAATTACTCGAAGTTCACAAAATTAAACTTCACTTTATTAGTACACAACATTCGGAATCAAACGGATTAATTGAGCGATATCATTCTACTCTTATCGAACATATAAGACTCCTAAATAATCAACAAGAATATTCCAAAGAACCAATAGAAAATAAAGTAAACTATGCACTTTTAGCTTATAACAATTCTATTCACTCAGCTACAAAATTAAAACCATGCGAAATAATATCAGGCCATTTAGATTCAAATTCACCCTTAGACATCGAGTTAGAAAAACAATTAATCAATAACTATATTGAGAATCACAAACAAAAAATCAAATTATTATACAACAAAATTAGAGACACGAACGAAACTTACAAACAAAGAACTATAGATTACGCAAATAAAAATCGCGAAGATCTACCAGAAATACCAAACACAGTTTTTGTGAAAAATAAACAAAAACAAAGTAAAACAAAAAATAAATTCAAACCCGAAAAAATTACAAAAACTAATCCTGAACTTAAAACTGCAGAGATACAACCAGAACACGGGAATACATCAAAAAATATTCACCTGTCTAATATTAAAAGACCAAGACAAAAAACTTACGAGTTTAAAAAGACTAAAGGACGATCAAAACAAAAAATTAAAATTTTAGAAAACAAGTTAATTAAAAAACCTCCGTTGTTACAGACTTGCGACCCTTCACCTAACGAAGACGCAAACAGTACAAATACTGAACTTAGCGACTAATCCCGGAGTCCTTCCATTTAAATTAGGATATGCAAAAATTAAAACCTCTTCCCACACATTCCTGCATTACATCGACTTAAAACCAATAAAAAATGAAATCAATTTAATAAACGAGAACTATTCGCAATTAAAAGCTGTAATAGATTCTGCAACTCCAGAAATTTATCACACACTAAATAATTACTATAAACATTTGGAATACGAACTTAAAACTGTTAACAACAAAATTAGTTCATTTTACCCTGAAAAACGTCAAAAACGTGGCTTAATCAATCCCTTAGGATCGATTCTAAAAATTATAACTGGTAACATGGATAACGATGACGCTAACGAAATTCATAACAACATTGTGGAATTACAAACAAATCAAAATAAAATTGTTGCTAAATTAAACAAACAAATTTCACTTTCAAAGATAATTATGTCAAATATTAACGATACAATGACTTTAATTATTAGACATCAAAACTCTATTGAGAATAAAACAAATGAACTAGTTCGAGCAATAAATTCAACAAATTTCAGTTTCTTTATGTACACTGAGACACACGAAATTCTAGAGCAAATTAAACTAAATCTTGATTCTTTATTAAACTTTCTTGTTGAAATGGAAAACGCAATAACATTTGCAAATTTAAAAATCGCACACCCTAGCATTATTTCTCACCGAGATCTGAAAGATATTGTTAATGAGTTATACTCTATTTACAATCACAAACAATTGCTGTTTTCTAATGTCAACGACCTTTCAAAATATTATAACGTTATAGAAACCAAAGTTCATATTTTCGATGAAAAAGTAATGTTTTCACTAGAATTTCCTCTAGTTCACCCAGACACCTTCGAACACTATCACCTATTTTCAATCCCCAATGAAAATCAATCAATTATCATTCCACCTTCCACTTACCTATCATTAAGCAACAATGCATATCAGTACAGTAACGAAGAATGCATCGATCTACAACCATCGGAATATTTGTGTAAAAGCACAAATCTGCTACCACTACAGAAGAACCAAGAATGCCTGATTTCGATTTTATCAACCGAAACTACAGCGAATAATTGTCAACAAGTACCAGTTAAGATAAATCAACAAATTATCCTAAAAATCAACGAGGCCCACTACATCGGAATATTTCCAAAACAACAGAGAATTCAAACCACCTGCAAACAAATTACCATCGCTTCAATTCAAGGAACCTATTTACTTATCGTTCCTCCTAATTGTGAATTTAAAACAAATTCCTACGTATACTCAAACAAAGAGAAGACGATACCCGGACACCCACAAAACTTAGAAAAAATCAACATGCGAAACTCATCTCGAGCAGAGGTCGAAGAATTGAAATTGGACAAATTATCACTGGACAAATTACATCAAATTCAACTCCAAGAAATGGAAGAAACGCCTATCGATCCAATCAATCCCCACATCAATTACTCAATTGGACTTACAACATACATCGCCATCTTCACTGCAATAATAATATTTTACTTTATTGCAAAATTAATCAAAGCAAAAATTTTACAGAATCCAAAATCAAGGGCACCCACAACCCCGAAGGCGGTCGACGAAACTCAAGTCGTTCCACCCTAGAGTTTCTTCTTAAGGAGGGAGGTGTTACCTCACGTGAACCACCCCGGTCAGCGGAATACCAGTGAACATGACGTTCCCACGACGGGCATCGCATTTCGCCAACACATGAAATGTACTTAGTTTATAAAAATGTAATAATGTAGAATTTAGTTAGTCTGTTATGTTATTTCAAAGAGCTAATATCTTGTAAAGAGGAAATAAAAAGTTTTTAAAAACTTAAGTTGGAGAAGTGACAAATTAATTTATATATATATTATTCCTTTAATCTCATGTAAGTTAAAATGTTTTATACCGTAAATTGTTCTAATTTAGTTCTGTAAATTTAGCTCCTGAAGAAGACACATGGGGTGTCGAAACTAGTAGAGTGTGAGATAATAAATAATTTGACTGCATCCCAGTAATTTCTTTCCATTCCTTTAATGTCCTTGCCTTGAATATGGTCTACAATTTTTTTGGCAATCCGTGCAAGTTTGTTAAAGTTGAACATTTTTTTCAGTCAAAAACTTTTTTTTTTCTATGGTAGTTTACGGGACATGAGATGTATCGAATGTGGCTTTCAGGGACACCATTCGAAAGAGGAGACTTTGATCTTTTTAAAACTCAAAGTATTATTGATTTTGGGTCAAATGCAACCGAGTTATCATGGTTTGGAAATTGGACATTTTTCATCAACAAAAAAGTGTTCCCCTAATTTTTTCCTCGAGTGTATTTTGCTTCTACACTTTCTACTGATATGCCCTGGTTTCAAACATACAAAGCAGCACTTCTTGGATAATAATAGCTTCTTTTTGTTTTCGAAAGAGAGACTTTCTGCATCTTTACAATTCTTACTGTCGTGATCTTTATCACAGAATACACATTTTCTCTCTTTTGTGGACAATAATCCTGCTGAAGTTGGGAATTCCTCTTTATTAGATATTCTTCTCTTGGTTTGCTCCACTCCAAATCCATCTCTGGCCAATGCAATCCGCTCTTCATTTTCGATTTCCTTCTTCAAGAATTGCATAAACTTATTTAATCTTGAAGTTATTCTACAGCTACCTACTGTGCTAGTTGTATCATCTTCTTTAATCACGTATTATACATTTGTGCTTCTCTGCCAGATTCGTAGGATATCGTCCGGTAACGAAGACTCAACTAATGGATACAACATTGCATCAAATTTGTCGTCAGTAATACCCAATGATTCCAAGGATCTTAAATGGGACTCTAGCTTGTCATATAATGGAGCTATGGCTACTTTTCCTGCAGTATAACTGACATTTTTAAGTACCAATTTTAACAGCTCACGTACGTAAACTTCCACGAGCAAGTCCTCCCTGCCAAACCTAGCTGTGAGACTTTCCACTGCTTTAGCATAATTTTCTTCTGTGGCAGGGAAGCTCTCTACTACTGCTCGTGCTCGTGAACCTGTAACAGTACATTGCTTTAAATACTGAAATTTTTCCACAACTGGAACTGATTCGTCTTCATGTATTTGCTTGTATTGATTCCAAAATGGCAACCAATCTTTTAGTTCTCCACTGAATTTAACCAGTTCCAGTTGCGGCAGCTTAAATCTACGTGCAACAACGTTAACATTATTACTCCTTATAGACATGCCATCATTATTGATTTTCTCAAATTTCTTGTTAATAGTAAGTTCCAATTTTTTTCAAATTTGTGCTATACTTATCTTACGAATCGTATTCATTTTCTAATTCGCTTTCTTCGGCATTTGTTTCCATCAATAAAGTCGATAATCTCTGTATTCTGAACAACAATTTCTTCGTATTTCTCTCGAAGCATCTCAAACGAAGCTTTGACATCTATTTCATCTGGATTGCTTTCTTCTAAAATTGTTCTTATTTGATTACACAACTTAGTGAAACTAGTTCTCAACGCCGCACGTTTCTTGCTCAGTTTATCCATGTTTTTCCACGTGTGTGTTACTCAATGTCCTATCACGGTCGCCAAATGTTAAATATTCAATTAATAACACAGTATGAACTTTATTTCTTTGGTTTTTATTGTGAAAAACGATAAATCTAATACATGAAATTATTTTGACAGCTTATTCAACTCAATTATTTTTACAACAACAAAAACAAGTGCGTTGCCCGACACATATTAAAAAATACGTTCAGTACATTCAGTATTTAAAATACTTAAATAAAAGTACGTTCGTTACACCAACACTTGTCTGTACGTGATTTAACTCAGATATTTTAATGATTTCAACAAATATTAATTAATAAAACAACTATATTAAATACTTTATTACAAAAGTACAGCACATTACGCAAAATATAAATATAATTTTAAAATTATCAATTTATATACTGGCGGAAAAAAAATGAAACACTTTGAAATTCGTGAAATTTCGACCATTTTCAAACCGCTATAACTCGGCGTATTTTCAATTGATTTCGATGAATCTTTGTGGGCGAAAAACTTTGAAGTGTCTACTTTAAAGTCATGCCTGCGAATTTTAGCGCAACCCGTTCCGCCCCCCTCCAGCACACCGGTGAAAAATAATAAATTTTAATTTTAAAAATGTCCAACTTTGACTATGTGTATGGAGTTTAAAATTTTTTTTGACATGATCCATCAAAAGGACACTAAAATTCACTCAATTCCCTGTGCAAGACTCAATGAACGAAGTTCCTACGATGATTTGGAACAAAGTTATGATTTTTTTTAAAAAAAGGGCATTTTTTGGTTTTTTGCACATAACTCAGCGACTTTTCAACCAAATTAGACGAAAAACCAAATTGTGGGTGTACTTTAAGGGGATAATCTCAGATTAGAATGATCTCTTTTCGTACCCTTGTGACCTACCTGCGGTTGATCACACAAATGCCAGGCTAGCAAGAGTGTTAGCGGTGCAATGGGCCGTGGGTCGATCTGGCAGTATGAAAATTATATTGAGCGCCACTGACTTGAAAAGAAAGGAAGTTCCGTAAGCCAGAACCGGAAATAGTAAAGGGATAAAATTATTAACTTTATTACAAATTCTCTTGAAATTAAATAAATGCAAAATTTGGAAAAATGTTTGTATATTGCCAGTGTAAATGGTGTACTACAATGCACATATATATATATATATATATATATATATATATATATATATATATATATATATATATATATATATATATATATATATATAGTGGCTAAACGATCCACGTGGGGCTGCGCCGCTTCTGTATGAAGCTCTCTTGATTCTTTTGTCAGGGGGATCGGCCCCGTTTTCTTGGGTATCATATCTTTGAGCAAATCTTCCTCCAAGTTTCCCTGTTGCATGCCTTTTCTTTCCAGTTGGTGATTCCTGCATTTTCCAGGTCCTCAGTTACTTCTTTAATCCACGTGGATCTCGGCCTTCCTCTTCTTCTTCTCCCAGGGTCCCATTTGAGTATATTGTGGATTATTGCTTCCTCGCTTGCTCTCCATATGTGGCCTAACCATCTCACTCTCTGTTGTTTGATCTTCTTTACAATATCTTCTAGTTCTTTAAGTATTTCACTGTTCATTCTGATTCTGCATTCATTTTCATTTTTTTGACTGGTCTTAGTATTGATCTCATAATTTTTCTTTCTATTATTCTCATTTGTTCTTCATCTTTTTTGGTCATTGTTAGTGTCTCTGCGTCGTACATTAGTAAGGGTCTAATCATTGTTTTATATATTTTTATTTTAGTGGGTATTGAAAGTATTTTGCTTGTTAATAGTTTTTTGTGCATCTGGAAAGCTCTGTTCGTATTAAATATTTTCTCTTTTATCTCTGATTCTCTATCTCCTGTATTTGTTATCATTACTCCTAAATATTTATATTTCTCCACTTCTTCAAATTCATGTCCTCCAATTTTTATTACGTTATTCTCTTTTTGTTTTCCATATCTCATTATTTTTGTCTTGCTTTCGTTTAGTTTTAATCCAATTTTTTTACCTTCTGTCACTATTTCATCAATCATTCTCTTCATTATATCTCTTTTCTTGGTAATGATGACCACATCATCAGCGTACGCTATGATTTGTCCTCCGTCCTTTCTAAGTGTGTTTCTGTTTATTTTCTTTGTAACGTGTTCAATTGCTAGGTTAAATAGTGTAGCTGATAGGGCGTCTCCTTGTCTCACTCCTTTGTTTATTATGAATTCTCCTGTGTCTCCATTTACGCTTTTTATGCATATTTTTGAGTTTGTCATTGTCATTTCTATTAGCCTTATTAATTTGGCTTCGATTTTTAGCTCTTTTAGTGCTGCTATTAGTTTTCTTCTTTTTATTGAGTCGAAAGCCTGCTGGAAATCTATAAAGAGCATTTCTATTTCTATTTTAGCGTTGTGCGTTTTTTCTATTATTTGCTTTAACATGTGTATTGCGTCTATTGTAGATCTTCCTTTTATAAATCCGCATTGGTATTGTCCTATTTTATTTTTCGCTGATCTTGCAAGTCTCATTTCTATTATTGTCGATAGAATTTTATAAGCATTGTAAACAAAAAATTATATAATTATAAACAAAAAAGGACAATGTAAAAATAAAAATAATATGGGAAAGGATTTGGATAGAGGAATAGGTAATGTAAACAATAATGATGGAAACGAACAGAATGCGAACCACGATGCGAACAATGTCAATGTTCCTAAAAACAATGCAACTCAATATTTCGCTTTATGGTATGTAGATGGCTTGGCAGACAAATTGGGAAAATTATTCAGGAATAATTTAAATATAGGCATAAGATTTAAACCAGTTAAAACAGTTGGTAGTTTATTCACAAAATTAAAATCAAAAATAAATAAACATTTATAATCAGGTGTCATCTATAAAATAAAATGTTCGGATTGTCCAGCAACATACACAGGACACACTAAAAGATACTTAAAAACACGCCTTGATGAACATAAACGTAACTGTAACAACAAAAATAAGATCTCAGGTGGTACTTGCGCTCTAGTTAATCATGCAATTAATAATAAACATAATTTCAATTTTGAAGACACTACAATACTAGACACTGAACACAATCTTCACAAAAGACTAACACTGGAAATGTTACATATTAACAATGATAAAAATAATGTTAATTTGAAAACTGACACATTATAATTAAGCAAAATATACAACAATTTGTTAAAAGTTAAAACCAACTAAACATCACAGAGTACGGTGTAGTTCACATTGGGTTAGTGTTGGATTTGCAGCGGTTTTTGGCGCGATTTCATATGACGACCTTCAATGTTCAAACAAGAATCAACTTTACTTAAATAAGTTTCCTTGATGGGTGAAAACGGTTACATTTCTATGACTTATTTGCTTTATCCTTTTGGTCTAGTAAATATTTTTAATCATTACCACTTCCATATGAGAGCTTCAAACCTACAAGATATTTTTGTATTTATTATATGTAAGATATTATTCCTTTAATCTCATGTAAGTTAAAATGTTTTATACCGTAAATTGTTCTAATTTAGTTCTGTAAATTTAGCTCCTGAAGAAGACACATGGGGTGTCGAAACTAGTAGAGTGTGAGATAATAAATAATTTGACTGCATCCCAGTAATTTCTTTCCATTCCTAAAAATAACATCAGTCAAGAACATTTATCCTTAATTAAGGACATTAAAGTTCACACAATTTCCCTTAAAGTTCAAAAAAGAACAAATTTCTACGATGATTTGATCCAAAGTTATGAGCATTTGAAATTTAAAGTGCTTTTTGGGTATTTTAGGTTATAACTCCGATGGGTATGAGCCAATATCGATGAAGAGTAGAGTTTTAAAAAGCTCAATATCTCTACTTTACAGCTGTGTGAGCCGATCTTCGGTCAAACTCATTTTACCTCCTCCCAACCACCATAGAAAAACATCGTTTTTTTTGCTGTCAGTTTCTAACTTTGACAACTTGCGGATCAAGCTAAAAAAATTGTTGACTCAATTTGAGTTATTGCCAAAACAATTTTCTCATTTTCCTATGAAACCCTCATAAGTTCGAAAAATTGCGATGACATGGTGCAAAGTTATGAAGTTTTCACATTAACATGCTAACACCGAAGAAATGTTCGCAAGGCATCGCGAAATCTGGTGGAGCATTCCGCGGACCAAAATTTGTCGTCCCATCAACATGCGAGAGCGTTTTGCAGAAGTGCGTAGGCAACGCGGAGGAAACACGCGATACTGAACATGACATTCTATGATACTTTAAATTTCAAATGCTCATAAGTTTGGATCAAATCATCGTAGAAATTTGTTCTTTTTTGAACTTTAAGGGAAATTGTGTGAACTTGAATGTCCTTGCCTTGAATATGGTCTACAATTTTTTTGGCAATCCGTGCAAGTTGTTAAAGTTGAACATTTTTTTCAGTCAAAAACTTTTTTTTCTATGGTAGTTTACGGGACATGAGATGTATCGAATGTGGTTTTCAGGAACACCATTCGAAAGAGGAGACTTTGATCTTTTTAAAAATCAAAGTATTATTGATTTTGGGTCAAATGCAACCGAGTTATCATGGTTTGAAAATTGGACATTTTTCGTCAACAAAAAAATGTTCCCCGAATTTTTTCCTCGGGTGTAGTATGCAGCAAATGTTCTAAAAGGCATTATGCCGTAATGTGTTGGGGTCAAGTGAAGAACAACAAAGAGTCTTTGAAAGATGATAATAATGCGAAAGACAACATCAATACAACATTGGCCAATTTCAGCAGCACACGGGAAGTATCTCTGCAAACTTTTAAATTACTAGTTAAAGGTGAGAATACACAACGAGTAGTAAGAGCTATCTTCGATACAGGATCCCAGAGTTCCTACATTCTACAAAAAACGGCTTTGGCTACGAACTACGAGCAGATTGGACAATAGAAGGTAATACATGCACTATTTGGTGGGACGAAAAGAAGAATGCAAACACATAACTGTTATATGGTAAATTTGAGCAGTGTCGATGGAAAGTATCAGAAGTAGACCTTGGCTGGAAGAACTGCAACAGCATCAGATACTATTGACAGATGTTGAAGATTGTACAAATGATATTGAAATACTCATTGGAGCTGATGTGGCAGATTGATTATTGATGGGAAGACGGCATGTTTTGACAAATAATATGGTAGCGATTGAAACATGTCTAGCGTGGACAATTGTAGGAAAAATTCCGTCTAGAACTTCGAGCACGCAAACTTCTGCATTAACTACTTTACTGGCAGTTGATGAATGTGATATTTCAAATCTGTGGAAATTAGACATTATTGGAATTGAAGACCCAGTTGAGAAAAAATCGAGAGAAGAACTTGATCCACTAACAATGCAACATTTTTTAGAAACAGTGAACTTTACGAGTGACGGTAGATACGAAGTTAATATGCCGTGGATCGAGGGACATCCGCCATTACCAAGTAATTATAAAATTGCGTTGAACCGATTTTACAAGTTGTTGGGTAAGTTAAAAAATGATGGTAATTATAACGATTACAAAAATACTTTGCGAAAATGGCTGGATGAAGGGATTATTGAAGATGTTCCCGAAGAAGAAATAACGAAGTATGGACATTATTTACCTCATCGCCATGTCGTAAAAAGTAGTAGTAACACAACAAAGGTTCGACCGTTGTTTGATGCTAGCGCTTAGGTACCCCGATCACCAGCATTAAATCAATGTCTTGAAAAGGGTAGTAATATGATAGAACGCATACCGAAATTATTAATTAATTTTCGATTAAACAAGATAGGGGTGTTAACTGATATACGCAAAGCATTCCTGCATATAAGTGTGAGTAAAGGCGACCGTGATTATTTGTGATTCCTATGGAGCGATGATTTTGGAAAAAATATCAAGACGTTTAGGCACACCAGAGTTGTATTTGGTATCAAATGCAGTCCGTTTTTACTGGGGGCAGTTATTGAGCACCACTTGAAAAACTGTTTGAAGAAATGTGACTCAGACAAATCAAACTATTCGCGAGAGTCAGTTGAGAGATTAAAGACTTCAATGTATGTTGACAACACAGTAACTAGCGTAAACCATCTAGATGAACTTGCTCTTTTCAAAAGAGAAGCCCAAGAAATAATGTCTGAAGCAAAATTTGAATTGAGGAATTGGGAATTTAATTCTGATGTCGATTTGCTACCTAATCCAATTTCTCCTGTTTTAGGATTACAGTGGCATAGGAATGAGGACGTTTTATCTATAAATCCAGAATGTCTAAAATTCGAAGTTTCAGGGATAATTACAAAACGAGTAATTTTGTCGACCGCACATAAAATATTTGACCCTATTGGATTTTCTTGCCCAGTGACTGTACATCCTAAATTGTCATTAAGGAGATTGTGGAAAGAAAAATTGCGATGGGATGAAGAGGTCGATCGCGAAGTAAGCCTGGAGTTTTTGAAATGGATTGGAGATTCAAAACACCTACGAGACGTAAAGATTCCTAGATGGTTCGGCAGTAAAATAAGCGAAGAAAGTTCGTCAATACATGTATTCACTGATGCGAGCCAGTTTGCGTATGCTGCCATAATATTTTTGAAAACAGAGTTTAGTGAAGAGTGAAAATCCACCTGTTGCAAGCACGAACAAGAATTGCACCCATGAAGAAGGTAACGATTCCTCGCCTTGAGTTGTTGGGTGCAGCAATTGGGGCCAGACTGTATGCAAATGTGACAACGGACGCTATCATGTCAAAAGTACCTGCCCATTTCTGGAGCGATTCATCGACAGTGCTTGCTTGGATCCAGAGAGAATTAAATTGGGGAATATTCGTCAGAAATAGAGTCGAAGAGATAATAAAATTGACTCCAAGAGAAAACTGGAAACATCCCAGGATCGTTGAATCCTGCCGATTTGCTATCGAGGGGTTGCAGTGCTTAACAACTTCTTGAAAATGAATGGTGGAGAGGTCCAAGTTGGCTCAGACAACCATGCAGTGAATGGTCTGCGAAGAAGACAGAATATAATGAAGAAGAAATGAATGAGGAAAGAAAGAAAACAGTAGTGTCCGAATTGTCAATTGCAAAGGAAAATTCTGAAGATTGGTTTTACAGATATTTCTCCAAGTACCTAAAAATACTCAGACTCATAGGATGGATTTACCGTTTTAAGAATAATTGCTTAGAGAAAGAGAGAATCAACGGCGAACTAACCAGTCTGGAAATCGAGAATGCAGAAAAAATTGTAATGATCTTAATTCAGCAACAAAGTTTTCAAGATGAGAAGAATATAAAATCATTGCAGCCACTTAAAGATAGAAATGGAATAATAAGATTAAAAACGAAGATTGCTTCAAGAGCAGATGATTGGGAATTTTTAAATCCTATTTTGTTACCTGAAAAGCATCCCGTGGTTGATTTGCTGATACGAAGAGAGCATGAAAACCTCTGTCATGCAAAAGGTCAGATTTTACTGAGTAAAATCAGAGAAAAGTATTGGATAATAGGCGGACGAAGAACAATTCGAAGAGTAACATCGAAGTGTGTTGTCTGCAGAAGGTACGATAGTAAACCTTTTAACACGAGCCCAATACCTTTACCAGAAGATAGAGTTCGAGATGCGAGAGCATTTGAAATAACAGGAGTAGATCTAGCAGGTCCACTGTACGTACGGGGTAACCAGAAAGTATGGATTTGTTTGTATACCTGCGCTGTATATAGAACAATCCACCTAGAATTGTTAACTTACGGAGGCCTTCTTCCAATCTTTACGACGCTTTATTGCCGGAAGAGGTAGACCAGGGAAGATTTATAGTGATAATGGCACTAATTTTATCGGTGCAAACAATTTGTTGAAAGCGTTAAACTGGAATGAAATCACGCAATACAGTTCTGCTCGACAGATAAAGTGGAAGTTCAATCCTCCTACAGCTTCATGGTGGGGTGGCTGGTGGAAGCGTATCATAAGAATAATAAAGGAATTGTTGAAAAAAGTCTTGGGAAGAGCTGTGCTGAGTTATGAAGAATTGGGTACGGTAATATGTGATTGCGAAGCTGTGGTAAATGGTAGACCATTAACCTATATCTCTGAGAATCCTCATGACTATCCACCGCTGACACCAGCAATGTTTATCCAAGATATTCAAGAGGCGGGTGTACCCGATTGTGATCTGATAGACCATCAAAGTATGAATCGGAGAACGAGATATCGACAAAAACTCTCAAATTGTATAAGATAACGTTTTCGAAATGAATACTTAGGGCAATTAATCCAGAATTAATTAAGGTTGGAGAAATAGTCCTTATCGGCAGTGATAATACTAAGAAACTTAATTGGCCAATAGCCAAAGTTATAGAATTGAAACCAGGATCAGACGGACAAATTAGATTAGTAAAGGTACGAAATTCTATGGGTGAATTATTACGTCCTATACAAAAAATATACCCACTGGAAGTAATAGCGGAGGCCGAAGAAGAAGCACAAGAAGTTTCTGAAGTTGTGTCAGAGACTCCGAAAGAAAAAACCTGGTCTAGAGATGATGAACAACTCGGACAGTCAATGGAGAAAAGAACACGAAAGGGTCGACGCATAAAAGCTCCTCAGAAACTTGATCTACTCTCCATGAAGACGTTAGGAGTTTCTTCTTTAGGCATAGGACACCTTTAATAACATAAGAAGATGCAAAAATACACACAACAGAATAATAAAATATAGGGTGTTCCATTTGAAAATGACGAGTTATAGCCATTTGAAATTGAGTAAATTTGATTCTCTGTAATGAACACCCTGTATAATAACATTAAAAAAAGTTATGTCAGAACAAAGAGTATAGTTACAGTTGTACAGAAAAAAAAAATTCATAATTTTTACTATTAAAATAACTTCAGTACGCCTTTATAAAACAATACGTGCATTCGGCTTTTTTTAGAGAAAAAATTGAATAACTTGGCAACGCCGCGGAAAACTAAAATGAAATTTATATATTCGTATAGGTAAAGAAAATACAATTCAAAATATATAACAATATATAGGGTGTTTTATTAAAAAAAGACGAACAATTATTGCCAAGTCGTTATGCAACTCCCTGTATATGTGAAACTAATTTTAAGTTATGCTCCTGTGACCGGGTCATCTTCCGGTCAAGGTGCGCATGTGTGTTAAGTGGGGTGGTGATTATAAGAGCGCAGCAGAAGAAGGATTCGCTCTTGTTCGGCTGGCGTTTAGAAGCGTATCTTTAGGTCTGGGTTGAGAGGGGCCGAATTGGCAAGCACATGTTGACCCTGTGATCTGGATCACAACTTCTGAAGTTAAGTACCGTTTTCTTTTGGTTTGCTGATGCGGTTTTGTAGCACCAAGTTATTTTATTTATTCATCAGATACCGTCAGTGGTGGTTTTAGTTCTGTGTTACTGGTTGTGAGGTTATGTGGCCTCGACCACATGGCTGGAAAATTTTGTGAATCCTTTTACATTGTGCTTTTTTAGGGCTACCCTTATATTTGTAGTTTCTGTCTCTCAACATTTTACCAGATTTTGTGACCTAATTTTGTTGTGGAGTTTTGGAAGCTGCGTTGGCTGAGCAAGCACGGCTGGTGCGGGAGTTTATTTTGATCCATTGTGGAAAAGCATTTTCTTGTGAGACTTCCTGATGTTTTGGGATTTGCCAACGTCACTCAGGAAAGTATTGGCTGTATCGTTGTTGATAGTTTTATTCGTGACCCAGTAGGCTGCCCGTCTGGGTCCACAATATTTATTTATTTATGTAGTATTTTGTTCCGATTGATTGATTTATTTATATATTTATTGATCCCGTTTGGATCTATTTATCTGAGTTATTTAAGATTTTATGCATATTTATTTATTTATTTTATATTTATTTATTTATATCTATTTATTCATACTCTGTGCTTGGCTTTTTATATGCTAGTTTTTGTGCACGTAGCATGGCCTGCCAAGTCCTCGGAGACTTGTAGCAGCCCTGTTTAAGCTTTGCTATCTCTCTGTAGATTGTATTTGCTATTTGAAATTTTATTATTATTGCTTATTATTATTATTGATTTACCATCAGCTTTGCCAGCCCTCTGTGGATGGTATTTGCTATTGCTAGTTACTGCTTGCACGCTGTTCACCTGCTCTGATGTTCCTAGTTTTGCCGCTGAGCGTGCATTGCCTTTCTTGCTTGCTGCTGTGATTCTGCTTGGAGAGTGTGACCTAAAGCTGAAGCTGCTGTCAGTCGATGGACATCCTTCCACCTGACGCCCAGGACTCTGATGCTCGACCATCATCTACAGCCAGAGTTCTAACAAATCAAGCTGGTCGCAGATTCTGTTACCGCCTTCAGCCAGAAGCTACTCCATACAACCGGAGCATCTGTATTCAGGTCTTATGCAATTATTTATTAAGTATTACATTTATTGCCAATTTATTCAACAATTTCTTTGTCGATACTCCACGAAAGCTTGTCGAGGAACTGAGTTTAAATCATAACATGCCAAATAGTAATCCTTCCAACTGCAACAGTTCTATTTATCTATATCCTGCGTCTGCAAATGAACTAATTTCTGCGATATTATCCTTAAATAGTTCATCTGCAACAGGAACTGATGAATTTCCCGCTAACTTATTAAAATGTTGTTTTAGTTTAATAGTGGAACCTTTATTACACTGCATTAATGAATCTTTATCCGAAGGTGTGTTTCCTAATGCACTAAAAACTGTAAAAGTTGTCGCATTGCATAAAAAAGGTTCGAAAGAACAAGTTGCTAACTATCGACCAATCAGTTTAGTATCTACTTTTCATAAACTTTTTGAAAAAATAATGCTAAACAGAATAATATCATTTCTAGATAAGAATACTATAATTAATAAAGAGCAGCATGGCTTTCGCAAGGGATGTAGCACTTTTACTGCATTAGCTAACTTTTTAAATAGTATCTATACCAATTTGGACAATAATACGAGTACTTATAGTATTTTTATTGATTTATCCAAAGCTTTCGACTGTGTAGATCACAATAAACTATTGGATAAATTATCTCATTACGGTTTGCGTGGCAATTGGTTTCAATCTTACCTTATTGAAAGAAAGCAAGTTGTTTACTATAACAATTGCAAATCTGATCCCAAATCTGTCGAAATGGGCGTACCTCAAGGATCAATCCTTGGTCCTATTTTATTTATACTTTATGTAAATGATGTTAAAACTGTCCTAAAGGATCATATATTTATTTCTTATGCGGATGACACATCAATAATAATACCTGATAACGAATTAAATTCAAAATTTTTTGTCTGAACTCTCTCAAAAATTGTCTAACTGGTGTGCGAATCTGAATTTGACTCTCAATGCAAGTAAATCAGCAATAGTTAAATTTTCTACAACTAAAGGGGATTCAAGTATTCTCGTTAGATGTAATAATAATTTAATTCCACAAGTTCAAACACAAATAGTTTTAGGTTTGAATATTACTGAAAATTTAAAATGGGACTTCGAAATTGATGAAATCTGTAAAAAGCTTGCACCTTTATGTTATGCTATCAAAAGGCTCGCACAGATCACCAATGTACATACAGTAAAAACTTTTTATTATGCCAAATTTTTTAGCCCTATGTCTTGTGGAATTATTTTTTTGGGAAGATCACCCACTGTACAACGTATTTTTATTCTACAAAAGCGTGCTCTTAGAAATATGTTTAAGTTAAGTTTCCATTCTTCATGGAAAGATACTTTTATAAAAGAAAAAATCTTGACGCTACCATGTCTTTTTTAATGTAATTTTATTTATTAGACAACAAAAAGATCAACTTCAAACACATGATAATAATCATAGTTATAATACGAGAGGAGAAAATAATTTTGTGATGCCTAAACATAGACTAAGTTTGATATTACATAATCCTTTTTTAGTTGGTGTTAAAATGTACAATCACTTGACCGATAATATAAAAAATGTAAATAGTTTTAAGATATTTAAAAACACACTAAAAACTATACTTATAAATAAATGTTATTATTACATAAATGAATATATGCAAGATTCTTCTCTGTAATTAAATATTGTACTACTATGAACTATGTAACTTATACGACGTACAATATACCGATGTACTGGTCTTTTTGGCAAATAAAATATTATTATTATTATTATTATATTAGTTGGCTCTCCAAGCCCAGCAAGTAGAGATTATAGTTTAATTTATTACTGTATTTGTAATTGGGTTCAGCTGAAGATTCAGCACTACTGTCGCTAACCGTTCATCTGGTATTTTAGTTTAGAAATTAGATTCATGATTTGCTTTCATATGCGAAGTCGGTTTGCGTTAGGCAGCCATTATTGACTGTGATTTGTGGTCTTGATTTAGCTGTGGTAGTTTTATGAAATAAATTTTAATCCCACCTTGTGAAGTGGCTCGTGGTTAGGCAGCCTTGGTGCAGGCTTTGTTTATTTATCAAGTAACACAGTTACATTTGCAGTGCACACTTTCTGGTTTATTGTGTTCGCTGATTTGAGTTTGGAACAATATTGTGATTAGCTTAAGGTAGATTGTTCTTTGCCGTTTATTGGCTAGGGTCGTGTAGGCCATTTAGTCAGTATTGAGATTCTTGTCAATATAAAGTTGTTAAATTTGATTGTGCATTTTGGTACGTATTTCACGTATACCACTTCCCACTCTACCAGTGTGAGCAGCTGTGGCATAAAGGTAATTATCTAGTGACACTCCTTGAGTAGACGAAAAATTATGTTAATAAATTTGTGCTGTATTTTTAACGGCAAGGGAGATATCGACGACGGGCATTTCGATGACTCAGCCTGTATATATACACGGTGGGCCATTTTAAGTTGCGTTTAGGAATATCTCGAAAACGAAGCATCGGATGAAAAATCCAAAAAACACGCTGAATTTGGTGTCATTGGATGTAGTAGTAGTTAGTTAGTAACTTTTAGTTTAAAGCACAATTGATCACAAAACGAGCACAAACTATTACCGTGAAAATAATTTTGAAATATTAAAACAGCATAAATTGTGCATATTATGTAAGATTACTCAAAAATATAAATATTCAATATAGAGGGGCCAATGTATATCATTGGTCCCTTTAAATATCTCGTACACTGGTTGAGCACAACATATTTTTATTGCTGCACAATTCGGCACAAAACGAGCACAATAAAACAGTAAAAAAATGATTAAGAAACTATTTACTCGAGGGGGGCTGATCATGTTAATGACCCCTCATATTTATATGTTTATTTTTAACCTTATATGAGCACAAAATTTTTGTTATACAGTACAAAACCAGCACAAAATAATAGCGATGAGAAAGTTTTGAAAATATAGGGTGAGGGGCTGACCATGTCACTGGCTCCTCCTATTAAGAGACACTTTCTATACTTACAAGAAGGAGCACAAAATTTCTATTATACGGCACAATTCACAATAATTGTGAAATAATTTTTTTAAACTATAACTTGGAGGGGCTCGCATGTCATTGGCCCCTCATAATTCAACTTTGAATATCTCGTAAACAGAATGAGCAAAAAATATTTTTATTGCAGCACAATTTGGCACAAAACGAGCACATATTATGCATGTAATTAAATCATTATTTTATTTACTTGGGCCCGGGGGGCTATTGAAATCGACCTGAATTAAGGTCTTATTAAATTAATTGTATTGATTTCGACGCGGTATCAGGCGGAAAAGAGAAATATAATTATTGTGTCATTAGCATAGTTATGTATACTGCAATTTTCAACTGAGTGGTGAAAATCTATACCATATAAAATAAACAGGAAGGGCTCCAGTATGAATCCTTGAGGCACACCCCCATTGACAAGTAAAGGCTCCGATATATCCATATTTGAATTATTTTTAGATAATTTCACAATCTGCGAACGATTCGTTAAATAACTGCTGAAACACGCAATGGCTTCAGGCTCGCAGCCAACGTAACTCAATATTGCTAGCAACAAATCGTGATTCACAGTAGCAAATGCTTTTCACAAATCTAGCGAAACAAGAACAGTAATATTTGAATTATCTAATTCTAGAATTATGTCGTCAACAACTTTAGTCAATGCACTCGTCGTACTATAATTTTTACGGAAGCCAGATTGATTATTTGGCAATTTGTTAGATAGACTATATTTTCAAGTACTTTGGGCAGCAAAGGTAGTATGCTATTGGTCTAAAGTCGTTAACAGATTGTGGGTCATTTATTTTTGGTAATGGTCTTATAATGCTCACCTTCCATTCTGAAGGAATTTTTTGTGTTTCCAGTGATGTATTAATTATATGAGTAAGAGCCTCTAAGTAAGACGAGATGCATAAATCAAACATTTTTTTATTTAGGCCATCAATTTCTGCAGCATTGGACTTTATGGAATTATATGTATTTAACACGGTAACAGAGTCGACAGGATAGATTGCAAAACTCTGACAGTTTTCAATTTTATTTGATGTATAAAATTGATGACTGTACTATCTGCATGTGAACCTGAAGCTATACTACCGAAGTGGGTATTTAGAGAGTCAGCCGTAATATCATCATTTGAATTAACAGTATTACGGTTATTCAAAATACCTAAGTGATTAATGTTCATCCAAAAATTGGACGAATTATTTTCATTTTTCTTTGGAAATTGTTTAAAATAAGCAATTTTTTCAGAACAAATAGGATTGGTTAAACAGTTCTTTAAGTCTACATAATATTGCCAATGAGATTTTAATTTTGTTTTCTTGAATCTACATAAAGCTTTTCGTTTAAGTTTAATCATTTGCTTAATTTGACTTCAAATATATAAGAATGTCTTCCGCTGAGGTTGATGCACAGACTCTGCCAACATAGAGCCAAACTTTTTTCTTAACACCTTGAAATTTGGTGTTATTTTCAGAGATAATAATAAGATAACCAATAATTAATTTTTGTTTGTCACCGTTTATTTTGTTTAAATTATCCGGCATAGGATTAGGAATAATATTTTCAGTGCCTTTATTTACAACACGATTATTATTGCGCTGAAATAATTTAGCACTTGCACTAGGAATTGATTTTTGAATCACTTCATTAGTATTGATACTGTTTATATTATGCTTTATTGAGTCACTTATTGCTTCACTTGTAGTAATTGTTTGAAGAGTTTTTAGTTGACTCAGTTAGACTTTAAGTGAAGCGTTCTCAGATTTCAACTTTTAAGTTACTTGCACTCAGTTCTTTGATTTCATTTTGTACCGCATTAGTAATAACTTTATGAAGAACTTTTTCATAGTTTTTAGAATTCAAAAAATCTATTATTGTTTTAGCAACAACATTGTCCATATTTTCTAGGTTAGTATCACTATTTATTTTAGAACGAGTTTGAGTCATTAGCAAACCAAAGTGACGCACTTATTTATTACGCAGACTTCGTTTGATTAACTTATCATAAAACTTGCAAATTTGATCCTTAAAGACGACACATAGAAATTCGAGATCAGATTTGAGATCACTTTTTTTATAATCTTAGCAATTTCAATTATTGAAAACTAAAATAGTATTTGTTATTAATATTTCAATTGGATTTAAACCCAGAAGAAAGATTATTTTTCAGTAACATAAAACAAACGTGTTTCACTCACAGTGTTGCCAATGTTTTTTATGAATATGAATGAAAACATTTTCGTGCTATATGTACTCACATTTGTGCATTTTCTGAGCAATGACTGCGGCGTGCTACCGATTTCAATAAAATTGTTTTTTTTGCGCCTCCTGAAAAATTTGTTTTTTGCAGTTACAGCGTTGCTGTTCTGGAACAGCGATATGCTCTTTAATTTCTTTATTTTATTTGAGTAAATGTTTTTCAAATTATACTGATATTGTAAACACTATTTATTTTCTATATCCCATCCCCATCCCTAAAATGTTAAATTATTATACAGTCCTATTAGACTACTCATCTCGCAAAATATTTATGGAACATGCGTTATCTTTTTTCATGGCGGAAAACATTATGTTGGACAACCATATCAAATTTTAACGTAAGACTATAAAGAATGGTGGCCACGCGGACTGAAGCCCATGGGTATAAATGCTCATGCGGTCAATAGCTCACACGGACAAAAGTCCATGTGTACTAAAGCCCATATGTACAAATGCTCATAAAATTATTTTTTCTCATCGGTATATTTTATTATTATAATTTCTGTTTGAAATGAATCAATGTTTATGTACCTACTGCTTTAGTTCTGAATATCTGTGAAGAAACTTACACCCTTATGAGTTTCTAAGAATTTTAGGAGGTATTACTGTACCGTTGTTATTGTTACCTTACGTACGTATTTAAAAGCATTCATTTATTTGTGATCTCTGATGAATGCAACTAAATGGTAAGGAGGTAATTATTATTTTTTATTTTTTCAAGTTTAAGTATTAAACTCTCATATGTTTTATAATAATAATAAATAGCAATGAAACTTATTTGTAATTTATAAATTTGGTGTGGAGCAACGGCAATAAACTGATTTGTTTATTTTGTCATAATAAACTTCATAATAACTTTAATATTAATAGCAACTATTATGTCAAAATTTAATAATACATTGTTTAAAACACGTACCTACGTAAATAGTTATTTATGATAGGTAAGTGTGTGTTAAAAGTGTCATTTTATGAGTGAGTGGGAAAGTTTACGGAACAAGGCGAAGCTGAGTGAAGTAACCCCACCAACGAAATAAATAACTTTTAACGCGTAATACAATATTTAATCTACGACCGTCGTTACACACGTTGCCAATGGTAACGTGTTATTAAAAGTATTGTGCGCATTTTAAATTGTTATATATAATTAGCTTAGCAACCATTAAAAGGCCTAACAACGGTCGTAGATAAACATTCTTATTTACTCAAAGAAATTTAATAATTTTACCAGATTTTTTTCTCATGTTTTTATATTATTTTTCTTACCTTAACAGAAAATGAAGTTTTCTCGTTCGCAAAAAGGAGGCAGAGTACTTTTATACAAAGGCTTTGAATATTTGAATTTTAAGAAAAGTTCTGACAATACTGTAACATGGCGATGCAGAAAAAATCGTGGTTTTAAGTGCCATTCTTTTTTAAAAACTAAAGAAAACGAAAAGAACATTCGCATGATTCCAATCCACAACAAGCTATCACAAATAACGCCAAAAGTGAAATGAAACAAAATATGAAGCTAATTGGTGCAACGACAAGAAATGTTTTGGGTACAGTCTGTGCAACTTTAAGTGAAGATATTTTGCAACATTTTCCGAAAAAATCTTCCGTTGAGAGAACTCTTCGTCGAGCCAAAGAAAGTGAACGGTTTGAGAATCCTACAACACCAAATTTTCCGATTCCAGAAAAATGTTCCCTTCTGAAATTATTTGATTCTGATGAGAATGACCTCGATCTACTTCTTGCTGTAGAAGACCGGGAAATAATGCAAGAATTAAATATAAACGTTATTTTTGGTACCACAAGTTTTTTATCAACTTTATACTTGGCACGCCGAAATTGGAAATTCGTATCCTCCTTGTATTTATTTTTTATTACAAATAAACAATCAAGAAAGATGTTTTCTGCACGCCAACAACTAATTCCAATTTTCTCGCCCAGCAAAATATTAGTGGATTTTGAAAAAGCATGTATATCTGAAGCTTGTCCTGCATTTCCACATGCTGATATTAAAAGGTGCTACTTTCATCTCAACCAAAGCTTAATAAAAAAAATTGCTTCGGTTGGTCTTAAAGAACGCTTTGAAAGCGATATTGATGTAAAATTTAAATTAAAATCTTTGACTGCATTGTCGTTTGTGCCAGTGAATGTTTTTGATCAGCTAGTCGCAACTTTCCCAGACGAAGATAATTTTACTTCTGCTCAACGTACATTGAAGGTGCAGCTGAAAGGAAACCTAAATTTAGTATTGCACTTTGGAATCACATGACTGCAGCTGCTGAAGAATACACCAGAACTACAAATTGTTGTTAAGTATATCATAACACATTGAATTCCTTGTTCAATTATAGTCAAAAAATCTAATCTAAAGTAACATTGAAGAAGTGTGGTTGTTGTTTCTGTACTCCGTCTTTATTTAAGTTTTTGAGTGGTTTAATTAGTGATTTTATGTATTATTTTATTATCATCATGTTCGTCTTAATGCAAGTGTTGCAGTGTTTTTATTCTTTGATCTCGATTTCCATTTGGTGAACCGTAATTTGATTTTATCGTTAACGAACTGTATCAATTTTAACTACTTGACTAATTCGGTTTTAAACCTTGACTTAGCCACTATACGCGTAAATTAACTTGTTTAATTACTCAGTGTTGTTTTAACGTAACTCTGTCATCTGTCAAATTTTGATCATCCAGTGACTTTCTAATGGTCATTTTCATTCACAATGAGAAAATGTACCAACTGTAGAGCGAAAAGAACGGACAATCTTATTGGCTGTGAAGGAAGTTGCGGTCAATGGTTCTACCCAGCATGTGCTAATCTTAGCGAGGATATGTGTAACATCGTACGCCAATCCAAATCATTTCTCTTCTGGTGTCCTACTTGTCGTGTAATTTGTATAATCATTGATAAAACGAAAGATACCAATATTCAACAATTATTTAGCGACATCAATGTTAAAATCAGCTATTTCTCTGCGAATCTAGAAAACATAATTTTCAAATTTGATTTCTGCAGTTATAAAGCAACCAAAATAAATTTTGTTTACTGATCCGGATGTAGAATTTTATGCCCAACAACATTTATTTGAAACATTTTTGTCTAAAATAATTAGGGAAGCAATGCGAACGGAAAAACTGATTTACCATGTTAAACGCCTGTTTCACTTCTCAATATACACCCGGTATATATACCGGCCGCTATACACGCCATTCCCATCCTTTTACGACCTCTGCTCGCTTCACAATTCTCTATTGAAACTAGGGAGGTTATTTTGCCCCAACCTGTATTAGGAAATTTAAATTTTAAAATTTGCTCTCGCATGGATTATTATTATTGTAAGTATATGCATACTTGTCGCACAGGTCAGTATATTTATGTATATGTCATGTAAGTAATATAATGTTAATGAATATTGAGTTTGGTTTCAAAATTTACTAAAAAGACTACTTATAACATAAATCAAATTAAAATAGAGCGAACGTGTTATAAAACAAAGTAAATCGAATTTATTTAAGTAGGTATATAAATAAATCATAATCTGATAAGCCATGCTGATGAAAAAATAGTTATTTGTTTCTTTAGAGCGTAAAGCAATTCTTTGCCACTCGCGCACGGTAATTGCAGCGCGAGCCGAAAGAGCGAGCTAGGTATAATAGTGCAAGAGGAACAAAAGCATTTTACGCTCGTAATTTGCACATAATTTTTTCTACGATTTAAGTTATTTATTAAAAATAATAGTATTCAGTTCAACGTTCAACCAATTTACGTTTTGTTTTTACCATGACGATACCAATAAAATTTAAATAAACAATGTGTTTAGCCTCCCGGCTTTGTAATGACGTCACATAATAGGCATTATTGTTAGGCTCGTTGTTAGGTTACTGGACCAAGGGTCCGCAGTTCAAACCTTAGCCTGATTATTTTATATTTTATCGGAGTAATTGCCAAAACCAAGTATGTGGGGCTCAAGAAGGTTATTAGGTTCTTTATTAAGCTGCGTTCACAGTCCTAATTCGTTCGTAATTCGGTGAAATTTGTGAAGCTTGTCATATGGCAATTGTGTACTTGCGTTCATCAAACTGAAATTCGGTGCAATTCGTAGAAAAGTATCCAAACTCCAAATTTGTCTAGTAATTTTAGGGTTCGTTCTATTAATTAAGAAAAACTATATTTAGCTTGAATGAACTAATTTCATTTTGTTGATGTTTCAATGTTTCGGTTTTGACTTTGACTGATTTTCATTATCTTGTTTTAATTTGTTTCAATTTATTTCACCAACAAAAACAAACTTAAACTTACACTTATAAAACAAACAACAAACAGCTGATTATTCTCGAGCGTTTGAATAAGTTTTATTTAGATGGTGCTACAAGTCACAAATTTCTACAAATTAGAACTGTGAACAGCCAAATTAATTTCAGGGATACGAATTACAACGAATTAGGTCTGTGAACGCAGCTTTAAGTTCAGTGTAATCAGAGTTTGTACCAAAACCGAGTATGTGGAACTAAAGATGGGTATAAGGTTCTTTATTTAGTTCAGTTCAATAAGAGTTTGTACCAAAACCGAGTATGTGGGGTTCAAGAAGGGTATTAGGTTATCTATTTAGTTCAGTTAAATTATTTTTGCTGTGAATATCTTGGGTTTAGCATTGCATAAATAAATAAATGATGCTGAACGAGGTGCTGGTGATGCTGCACGTCGCGGAGGAGGAACTAGTGCTGGAAGTGGTTCGAGATCTGCTTCAGGTGCAGCATTTTGGAAATTTGTAGTTTAACATTTTTTATAAGCATGAAAATTTATGTGTATCTATTTAAAATTTCTTCTTATGCAATGAAGTATTTTTTATTTCTTTGAATAATATGAGCTTTCTTTTGTATTGGTGCTTCAGGTAATTATTATAAAAGATACCTTATAGATTAATACATAAATAATTAAAATAATAATGTGTGTCATTGTTAGTTGTATTACGTCTAAATTTTCAAAATTTAATTTTTAAACAGATAGTTACCTGGAATTCTATTCAATAATCTTTCTAGTCATGCTACGCCATAGCTCATGTGAAGCAGAAAACGGCGTACGTCATCGTCAGCCTCCAACCACTCTTCTACTCGTCTTCGTCTTATACGTTGATCAAAAATTATATAGCGACAGCGCCATGCGATTAGGTAACAACACCCCTTTCCTAAGACGAAAAAAGTCTGTCGATTTAGCGTGTTCCATTTGCTACGCCATAGCTCATGTGAAGCAGAAAACGGCGTACGTCATCGTCAGCCTCCAACCACTCTTCTACTCGTCTTCGTCTTATACGTTGATCAAAAATTATATAGCGACAGCGCCATGCGATTAGGTAACAACACCCCATTCCTAAGACGAAAAAAGTCTGTCGATTTAGCGTGTTCAATTTGCTTCAGTTTCTCGGTCATTGTCCAAATATTTGGATGAGAATGTTCCACAAATCTTTATAATTCGGAAAAATTATTAGACGATACATAATTACAGTACAGTACAGAACTAATTAACTAACCGATATAACTGGCGATGAAATGATTCCACGGCATTATTAGTTCTATGGAATTGTCCATGAACTGAAACCTGTAATGGTAACCATTGGCCACGTAAATATTGCGTGAACTGATCTATGTTTAAATTTTGTTCTACCCCTAAATTGGTTATAACGTCAATTCCCTCATTAAGTCTGTTTTGGGGCAATAGTGGCAAAGCCATAGCAGCACGAACAATACGACGCGGTGCATGTTGAATTGCTCGTCGTTGTAATCCAACATCTTGCGACTTTCTAAAAACGGATCGACAATAATGGAATCAGCATCCGCGTAGTGTCGCTCCTTGAAAAACTAATACAGCTCCAGTTCTCATTGCCGTTTCATAATCCTCCATAATATTTCGCACTACAGTATTGCCAATATTATTTCTCTAAAGATATTGTAATACTGCAGTGTATGATTGTCTAGTCTTCCTTTTCATTACAGCGTACAGAATGGGGAAAGTTTTAAACAATTTTAAATGTGTAGATAATATGGGAAATTGTACAAAAAGAAATGTTTTAACATGTCATCATATAATACATGCAATGTAAATAATTGCAGAATTCCTCCAGCTCGAGGAACAATTTTAAAGATTGCGTTCATATGTATGTTTATTTCTCTAGCCTGACGTAGATATATATTTCAATATAGAAGCAGCCATAAATATTGTAGATACACCATCAGCAGAAGCAACATGTCCTCCATAAAAAGCATTTTCCTCTGGGCTGAGACTGTTCCGTAGCGTTCAAACCAACTGAAATTTATTATTTTTAAAAAAATTTCTATATAAAAAAATACTAATTGGCACTGCGTTATAATTGCAGAGAATTCTTATATATTTTGTGGTATACGAAGAGTTCCCTGACGTTCCTGGCCATCGTTGACCTTATAGTTGCCAATCCTGTAATTAATCTTGCGCCCTCCGGAACAGTGGCGGCGCTAGGATTTTTAACACGGGCGGCCCGCCCGTGCTCTACAACTTTTCCATATACACTACAGATCAAAAATAAATTTTTAGCGACGAAAAAGTGAAAGAAGTCATTTTTGGCAACTTTGGCGATCTCAACTTTTTGCACTGCAATGACATAAATTGTAGATAATACTGTCCTTAACATATTTGTTAAAAAATTTCTCTCTACCTACCGTTTTTGCAAATAAATCAAATCCAAATTTTTTTTGGATTTCCCAAAAATTGCAGGGGTCGAAGGGGGTGACAACTCAATTTTAAGCTCCTTGCATGCCCTTCTAACGATTTATGAAAAAAAATTGACTTTGCGATTTTTTCCCCAAACGTCGAATTTTTGTTACAGATTAACTGGACTATTCGAACGCGCAGCTAACAGGTTTAATCACACCCGTGCATCAGCTAACAATTATTTTTATAATTTTCATACCATCAATTGTCATACAAATCAATTTCAGCTTCAGTAAAATAGTCCGATTTTTTCAATTTCCCATACATGATCATGCGCGCAGCTAACAGGTTAAGTCACACAGATTTTGCAGCTAACATATTTTTTTGTGATGAAAATTTCATCAACTAACTATCTGCAAATTTTCAACTTTAGTAAAATGCCCCGAAAATCTATTTTTTCTTGCGAGATACGCAGACTCTCAAAATCTTAAGTCACGGATCTGGACCAGCTAACATAGAAATTTTTTCTCATCAACATCACGAAAGCCTATACTAAAAAATCCAGCCTCAGTATAATGGTCCGGTGAAATTTGACGCTGCCTCCCGGACTATTAGTTATAGCTATTGTACAGAGTAGCTGAGGATACAGGAATAGTTATTAGTTATAGCTATTGTACAGAGTTTGCAAAGTTCTGTAAATGCAAGTTCGTATTCACTTAAAAATTAATGCAGATTAAAAATATCTGTAACTTTTATGTTGTTTTTAAGCTCGTAATGATAAATTGATTTTTTATAATGTTTAACTCTGAAATTGATATATTATTGTCACATGAGTAGGCAGTTGCGAAAGGTTTTATAAGTTCAGAATTTAAAAAATTACTGCTTTGAGGGTTAAAACCACTAATACCTATAATTATATCTTCATTATCTGAAAATCTTTTATTTAACTAACTAATAATTTTATCTAAAATTGGTAAGTAAATT
Organism: Agonum fuliginosum; assembly: GCA_947534325.1. Classification (NCBI taxonomy): domain Eukaryota; kingdom Metazoa; phylum Arthropoda; class Insecta; order Coleoptera; family Carabidae; genus Agonum; species Agonum fuliginosum. Next base: position 24,395,227 of record OX384037.1, on the reverse strand, counting down.
CTGGTCCGAAAATCTGTTTCGGATACTACTGAAGATTTTTCAAGTGTATTTCCCTCGACTAAATATTTTTCAAGGTGTTTGGATAATTTTTTGGTTCTGTTTCCTGGTACATTATGTGCTGCAGATGGATTTTGTTTTAATCTTAGTGTGCCAGTAGTTCTAGAAACCAAAAATTACGCGAAATTTCGACGGCAGAAAAGCGAAGACTTGGGAAGAAAAGGTTCATGCCTACGTTAGTTGTTCTATCTTCTGTCATGCGCGCTGCTGTAGGGAATCCCGCGCAAAGAAAACTTTGCACTTTGTTTCAAAAGATTTTGATTTCCAACAGTTGATTTTGTTCAAGCTTATTTTATTTTGAAAAAAATATGTTTTAATTTACTAAACCTATACAGCATTTTAAGCAGGCGGGCCAAGCAATTTTAGGGCGGGCCATGGCCCACCCTGGCCCGCCCCTGCTCCGGAAAACGACGTTCTTCTTCACGAAAAATAATTAGAATTGCAATATTCTCAAGTCGGGCGCGACTACGAAGAGCAGTTTTAAGACGAAGCAATTCAGCTTTCGCAAAATCCATTTCATGGCAATGTTGTTGTGTAATATTTATAATACCACCACGAACTACTACTCTTGCAGAACATTCAGGGTTACGACATTTAAAATAAATTGTGCCTCCAACACGCTTATTCCCTTAATATACGAAATTATCTAATATATAAACGTTGTTATTAGCACGGTATTCATCGACACGTTCCATTTTGTAATGGCAATTAAAATTGTGATGCCTTTTCGGGTAAGAACTTACCGTTCGAGGATGCCACACAAAAGTGACCGACTGAAGTTAGTTGCACGAGCGGATCGGGGTACGGAGAGCGCCACCCAAGTCTAAAATAATGGCTGAAAGAGATCTAGTGACTTGGGAACTAGACAGGAAAAACACATACGACTAGATAAATGCAGAAATTTAATGAAAGCTGACTTGTAGTTACAATAAAAGTATGCAAATAAATAAATGTGCAGCTGTTACAACTTGAGCAAAAAATTTGTAAAGCAAAAAAAAAAAATTGAACTTGAAGTATGTGCATCATTTTTGAAAAAAAACAGAGAGCTAGCTACGATCCTCTTCTTGCTGAAAAGTCAAGAGCTTCTGGGTGGGAAGCGGGGCATCCTGGCTAAAGTAAGCATACTGTCAGCACGGACATTTCCTCGAGAAGACAATTTCGTGTGGACTAGCGGCTGTGTACAGTATATGTATTCTTCCAGAATGAACCTCAGCCAGTAAATCAATGTAGTGGTTATGCTGTAGAGTTGAAGAGCAGACTCGGCAGTGCCGGCAGCCTATCTTCGATTCCAGGAGCTCGGTCTGTTGTTCTTGACGAGTGCGGTGAACGTTGTCCGTGCTATTGCAGGGTCCGAGCCGCACGCAAGCTACAGCCACACCCAGAATCACCTTTCGTCTCAGCCTACTGTCCCTTCTGGCTGGTATCAATTCTAAACACTCTTACATAAATGATGTTAATAACTTTCGCAGTATGATGCACACAATATTTACCAAGCTGAACTACAAATGACTTACAAGCTTTCAAACAAATAAATACAAAGCTGGTTATTAAACAGAATTACTAACAATTTTCTAAATCTAAACCAAATTAACATATGCAAAATTGAATACCAACAAAATCTTTGAAAATTATTATGCAAAGCTAAGGTATAGAATTAGAAACAAGCAAAATGATAGAAATATGAATGAGCTGAAAAACCGACTTTAGCGACGAAAGGTGCTAACGCATCAAGACACCAGAGCCCTAGATTTTCAGTAGCGGGTGTTGGCCTTGAATTTATCAAAAAAAAACTTAACTATCGCAAATATTCAAGCCAACAAAACTAAATTCAATCTACAACACTTAAACTAAACGCTACTGTTACTCTACGTCTTACCAGGTTATAAATTAACCTGCAAAAAGTGCTACGGCACGAGACTTAACCCGGGATCATCAAAAACGTCTTAGGCAAGTCATCAGTCGCAAGCACACTCTCATACATTCGATGCATGATAACTCATAAATGAACAAGGCCTCCGTTAAAAATGAAATCGCGTATGATTACGGTGCCTACGACAGAAATGATTTAAATCCCGGTAAACTGTTTTACAAAAAATAACCCCCAAAATTTAAACTGTGTTAAATTTAGTGGCAGGTGAGAATCAAAACAAAAATGAACAAATATAGAAACCTGAATACCGAACAGAAACACACGCTATCACTAATGGAAAATGGCGATTGCGCACCGACCGCTATCCAGCTCCACGCGGGAAGCGGACATTTTGTCATAAAAAATACGCTATAAAATTTTAAAAAGCTTGTCTAACACATTATAAAAAGACCAAAAATAACTACTTACGTAGGATGTTACTGCAACTCAGCTACGATTCTACAATATACATTAAGATAGAAAATTTCACTAGCGGCAACAAGTCACGTCTCTCATGGATCACGGTCGGCAAGCAAAAAGCCAAGGAAAGCAAAGTAAGAAATAAACGAAAATAAAATATTGAAAACCTCGAGGGAGTTAATAATATAAAAGTAAGGTAGAAAATTATTTCACAAAACGTGTTAACACATCACCACAGTTGAATTATAAAGATTTACAAATTGGGGGGAATTTCACTACTACTAGAGATGGCGTTGTAATGTACCTAATGTTATAATGTAACATCGACGCATTTTTGCTAAATTCAGTGGCGTGAATATTAAGCCAATGCGGTGGTGCATTGGCGCCCATTTGCTTTTTCTAAATCATTTGAAATAAATTGATATTATCAATGATAAATATATTACTACAAAATATTAAATTCATAACATACCTATCCTGGCAAACTTTGGTTGCGTACGCAGTTGGGCTTCCGATATCCAGTTGGAGGAAGCGAGTACAATAGATAAAGTGATACAAAGTATGTAAAAAAAAAGTAAAATAACTTTCAGAGCTCATTATTATTACAATAAATCTTTTGATTTAAACCTAAACCTAGTTCATCTAACCGAGTTATGAATTTTCAGTCTGGCCATCCCTTGAACCAGAAAGTAAGCTTAATAAAAGGTATAAAACATCGTTTAAATAATATTTGCCACCCTGACATGTTACAAGGTCAGTTACAGATTGCAAAACAGAACTTGATAAATAATAACTACCCTGTGGGTTTGATCAACAAAACTTTATTCAAAGAGAGAAACGACATAAACGCTAACAATAGCAGTAACAATGTCATTCAGAATAGTAGTACTGTTTCGTATTTTAAAATACCATACGTTCCACAACTCTCAGAAAATTTATTACAAGTATTAAATTCAGAAAATGTTAAAATTGCATATTATAACTATAAAATTAAATAATTTGTTCACAAAATTGAAACATAAAGTACCCAATAGTTTACAGTCTAATATTGTTTACAAAATTAATTGTAAGGACTGCACTGGCACGTATGTAGGTCAAAGCAAGCAATATTTGAGTACCCGGGTGAACAACATATTTATGATTGCAAAAAATAGAAACAATAGAGATAAAACAGTTTTAGCTACACATAATTTCACCTTGGGTCATACTTTTGATTTTGAAAATATCAAAATTATCGATAAAAGAAGTAATTACAGTAAAATATTGTTTTTAGAAATGGTACATATACAATTAGACCCTAGACTTCAAAACCAGCTTGTATAAAAGTCAACCCAGCCGTTTTTTTTTGTTTTATTGGGTTCTTTTGGATTTTGTTTTTTAAATTTGTTTGAATACCTAATTTGATGTCCTCCAATAATTTAATTTAAAAATATATAACTTTTTCGGATTGCAGTTTATTTCTCATTGAATGTGTATGAATTATTTTGGGGAGTAGCTTGACGGTCAATTGCGTATGTAACAAATCGGGTTGTTTCTGATTCTCGAAATTCTAACAATCCGATTGTTGACGTGCTGGAAATGTTTAATAAGTAAAATATCATGAAAACAAAATATATTTATTATTATGAATAATAAATGGTGAAATTATGAACATTACATTTAATTTACAATCAAAACGATTAACAAATTATATCTCTTGTGAGGATATACACTAACTAAGTTCTTCTCACTCGTTCATTCTACTAACTCATCCTTGATCGGATGATCACTAACTTCTCGATGACTACTTGCTTCATTGCCTGATTACTGACTCTCTACTCGATCGGTTGATGACTCACTAACTACTCACTACTTAATTTACTAAGTATATTCTAATACTAAATGCAAGATCGCAATAATTTCGCTGAAACGCAAGGCACGTGTAACAACCGCGCGTGGCCAAAAGGTGAATAACTTAACAAAACACAACTTAGCAATAATTTCGATTACGGAAAATTACTAACAAATCTACTTTGTTACACGTATTGCCTTTCCTTTTTATATAAATTTATGGAAGAATAAATGATTTCTTTTTGTGTAACTATCTGTAATGTATTTTTACTTATATAATCTTTAATTTTATATTGTGTTCCTGTTTTAACCCATTAAGTCTCAGTGATCTCTGTTAAATTTCTTTATTATATTCAAATTTCCCGCGTCTCTATATAAACGCCATCTGTTGGTAGTATTATTAATTAATAGTATTTTAATTCATTATGAAAATAATTGAATGTCATAGTCATTGTTGTTGATAAATAAGAAATAAGAAACAATGTAATGAAAAGAAAATATATTCAGTAATTATTCAATAAATACAATAATTAAAGGAAAAGTAATCATTAATTCATATGGTCCTTCGAAACCGGATTTAAATAAAGAAAAGTGAGGCTATAGTATAATTTACCGGCAAACAAAGAAACTGAGGTATTACACCACACATAACTTCAATCAGTAATAGTCAGGGACACTCTATGTAAGTACAATCCAATTTAATTCTTTCTCTATTTGCACCCAAAATGTCGAACGAATTGATTCTAAACAAACGTCAACGCGGTGTTATAAAGGCTCAACTAACAAGAATTCACACTTTCGTAAATACAAAATGTCAGGAAATTAATTCAAATGTTGTATTACAATTAAAAGAAAGGCTAAAGGTGCTGGAACATTTACTTGAAGAATTCAACAAAACTCAATTTTTGATCGAAACACTGCTGTCGGAAGATATAAATTATGATCAAACTCTTGAAGAAGCAGAACGTGATACTTTTGAAGCAAGTTACTATGATTTAATTACAAAAATAAAAGACATAATTCAATCAGTGGAAGTTAGTAATGAACAAGCACTACATTCAAATTCTTCTCTTTCAAATAGCGCAGTCAAACTTCCTACAATAGAGTTGCCCAGTTTTGGCGGCAAATACGAAAACTATCTTGAATTTCGTGACGCGTTTGAAGCATTAGTAAATCAAAACGAAAGTTTAACTGAAATTCAGAAATTTTACTATCTTCGCTTTTCCCTAAAAAGTGGTGCTGAACAAATTATTCAAAACCTTGAAATTACTGCCGAAAACTATAAAATTGCATGGAATCTGTTAAAAGAAAGATATGAAAATAACAAATTAATTATCTATAATCATATAGATCTAATTTTAACCATTCCTATTATGGTAAAAGAATCATTTACTGATTTACGTAATATTGTAGATGGTGTCTCTAAACATCTTCGATCTTTACAATCTCTAGGATTGCCAACAAAACATTGGGATGCTCTCATAACTCACATTATCCTAAAAAAGCTGGATTTAACTACAAGAAAACAATGGGAATCACGACATACAGATTCGAAGTTGCAGACGTGGGAAGAACTTCGTTCATTTCTGAACGAAAGATGTGATATACTAGAAAAAGTTGGAGTCAAATGTGTCGCCAATAAATTCACAAAGGAAAAGAAGGTTTATTTGACAACAACTGAACTTAAATGTTTAAATTGTAAAGGTAAACACTCATTATATGCATGCGAAAAATTCATTTCCCTCCCAGTAGAAGAAAGAATAAAGAAGCTAAAGAGTTTTAATGCATGCCTGAACTGTTTTAGAACTAATCACTTTGTTGCTAATTGTAAATCACGATTTAACTGTAAAAAATATTCCAAAAAACATCATACTTTACTACATATTGATCAATTTAAAACAGAATCAACAAAGGAACCTTCCTCAGAAGAAACGACCGTCACCGCTCATGTAACTTATGCTAATTCGCAAGATGAAACCATTTTAGCAACGGTTTTGGTAAATTTGGTCGACAGTAAAGGACAACTTCATCAATGCAGAGCAGTTCTGGATAGCTGTTCGCAATCAAATTTCTTAACAGAAGAATGCTGCGCACGTCTTAATTTACGTTCCATTCATAAAAGACTAAAGGTTAGAGGAATCGGACAATCTTCGTCCATGGTATGTAAACAAGCTCAAGTTATGTTACAATCAAGAATCATGTCATATAAACAAACCATTACATGTTTCATTTTACCAGAACTTACTGGAAATTTACCAATTAAAAGTTTCAGTAATCAAAATATAAAAATACCACTAAACATCACATTGGCTGATCCAACCTATAATCAAAGCGGAATGGTGGATATGTTGATTGGCGCAGGATTATTTTGGGACCTATTATGCGTGGGACAAATTAATCTGGGTCAAAATAAACCCGTACTGCAAAAGACAAAATTGGGTTGGGTAATTGGAGGAAATTTACAATTTATAGATATGCAAGAAGTAATTTGTAACTTTGCAACGTCATCACTTGAAGATAAGATTGAGAAATTTTGGTCTATAGAGAAAGTCAACAATGAGAGTATCAAGTCACTGGAATTCAACGAATGCGATGAGAATTTTAAGAAAAATACAATAAGAGATAAAGATGGAAGATTTACAGTCAGTATACCTTTAAAAAAATCTCCAGAATTGCTTGGTGAATCATATGAAATAGCTTTGAAACGATTCCAAGCCCTTGAGAGGAAATTTCAAGGCAATGATAAACTTCAATCAATATACAAAGACTTTATGAAAGAGTACGAAAGCCTGGGCCATATGACACAATTTAATTATGAATATTCAAACGAACCAGGCTATTACTTCATGCCTTATCATGGAGTCGTCAGAGAAGAAAGCAGCACTACCAAATTAAGAGTAGTATTCGACGCGTCTGCCAAAACTACATCTGGATGGTCATTTAACGATTTACAAATCAATGGCCCGACAATACAAAATGATTTGTTATCTATTATATTGCGATTTAGGAAGTACACGTACGTATTATCTGCTGATATCAAAAAGATGTACCGACAAGTTATCGTGGAACCGTCTCAACGATCTCTTCAATGCATTATATGGAGAGAACAATCTAATGAACCACTACAAACCTTTAAACTGATTACTGTAACTTACGGCACAACTTCTGCTCCATATTTAGCAATACGATGTTTATATCAACTGGGGAAAAATTGTGAAGATATTGATCCTATAATTGCAGATAATATAAAGCATTCTTTTTATGTTGACGATTTTTTATCAGGAGCTGATAACGAAGACGAAGCGATATACATTGGAAAAGCGGTAATGAAAACTCTGAAAGAAGGATGCTTCGAATTACATAAATGGAACTCTAATTCTCCAGTGGTGTTAAATGCGATATCAGGTGAAAACCAAACTACAAATGCAGTAAAAATGGGTGATGAAGAATACACAAAAACATTAGGACTAGTTTGGTCACCAATAAACGATATATTAAAGTATAAAATTACCATTCCTACTGATGATAATGTAACTAAACGCACCATATTGTCAACAGTAGCTCAAATATATGATCCTTTAGGATTGTTGAGTCCAGTAATCACCTATGCAAAATTAGTCATGCAAGAATTGTGGAAATTGAAGTCAACATGGGATGAATCAGTTCCTATGGAATTATACACAAGATGGATACAATTTCGTAATCAATTACCAGCATTAGGTGATCTGACATTCGAAAGAAAGGTTTTATGTAAAAATCCTGTTAGAGTAGAACTTAATGGATTCTCTCGTCAAACACTGCATCATAAAACTGCACACTATACTAAATAATTTGACACCTAGAAGTAAATAAAATATATATCAGAAACCGAGAAATCTTTATTGAAAAAACTATCACTTCTATTGAAAGACTCTATATTTATAAATAATTGTAAATAACATTTAAAAAACTACTTTTTAATAAATATGGATATTGACAATAAAACTGTTCTTAAAAATTTATTCGATGAGTCTCCATTTTCGAAAAAAAATTATTATATTTGGAATATCATATGAGATTGGATTCTCTGATGCTTCAGAGAAGGCGTATGCTGCTTGTATGTACATAAAATCTATAAATGAAGATGGTAACTCTGAAGTCCAATTACTTTGTGCCAAAACAAGAATTGCTCCGTTAAAGAAAACCACAATTCCAAGACTAGAGTTATGTGGCGTACTACTTTTAGCGGAATTAGTAAGTAAAGTAAAACAAGCTTTAAAGTATAAGTTTCACAGGGAATTATATTCGTGTGATGCTACTATTGTATTACATTGGATAAAAGGTTATTCTGACAAATGGAATTCCTTTGTATCAAATCGTGTTTCCAAAATTCAGTCAATGATTGATGTCAACAACTTCTTTTATGTTCCCACTGAAAGTAATCCAGCTGATATCGGCACGAGAGGAATTTTACCCAAGGAATTTGTAAATTCAACTTTATGGCAGCATGGTCCAACATGGTTATCTGAGGATGATACTGCATGGCCTACCCCAGTAGCACCAGTATAAGATACCAATATTGTTTTTCTATATTGGCACCATCTGACTTGGGTTAACAGTAAACTATATTTATTATATATGGTTTTTTAATATTGATTTTATATTTGATTAACATATTATATGTATATTTGTAGTATCATATTGGTTTTGTATTACATTTCAATATTGTTTTTATATTTCATATCTATATTGTATACATACTTACCGTACATATCGGATATTTATTTTACCTTGATATAGTTTTTATATTGAAAACTTACATAACACTTATATTATGTCTTAATCAATATGAAATATTGCATTTTAATATTAAAATAATAAAGTCTTATAATATTAATAAAATATTTCAATTTATTAACATTTATGTAATGTATATATGTTACCTCACGTGAACCACCCCGGTCAGCGGAATACCAGCGAACATGACGTTCCCACGACGGGCATCGCATTTCGCCAACACATGAAATGTACTTAGTTTATAAAAATGTAATAATGTAGAATTTAGTTAGTCTGTTATGTTATTTCAAAGAGCTAATATCTTGTAAAGAGGAAATAAAAAGTTTTTAAAAACTTAAGTTGGAGAAGTGACAAATTAATTGGCGCAGTCTAGTGTAGGATTCTGAAAGAAGTTTCACAGTGAAAAAATTCTTCAGTTTCAACTGTTAATCAGAAGAACGAACCCGACGACAATTCACCGAGAATTCCTCATCGGCATCGAAAAATTCATCAACAAGAAGTCAACACGGACATCAAATGAAGATCACCGTATTGATACCGTAAGTTGCTTATCCTTCCACATTCCCCTGATTACATGACAGATTCCTCGCGTTCATCCATTTCCATAGAGGAAAATAGTGAAAACGAGTTAGATTTAGATTACAGCTTTAGTTTAGAAGACACTCATTTAAGCTTAATTTTTTCAACATTAGAAATTAACGAAAGAGAAACTAACGAAAGAATAGAAAACAACAATTGTTTAATCATGCCAGTTTTTGAAACAAAATTGTTAGACATAGTGCCTAAATTCGACGGAAATCCAGTAGAACTTTCCGCATTTTTAGACGTAGCAAATACTTTAATTAATAATTATTGGGACGACACCCCTCAAAATTTAAATTGTGTTCAAAATCTTACAATAATTTATGGAATTTATGCTAAACTCGTTGGACCTGCACGCGAAGTGTACTCCACGTGTACAGCCAAGGACTGGAGATCTGTTAAAGCGGCGTTAATCGCACATTTTGGCGATCAACGTGACGAGAACGGATTATTGTTCGATTTAGATCAATTGAGACAAAAAGACAGTGAAAATTCACTAATATTTTATTCAAGAGTGCTATCAAATCTTAGTGCATTGCATAATTATCTTGATATTCACGAAAATACAGCTGCAATTAAAACAGTCAAAAAGAATTTTTATAATACACACGCTTTGAAAATGTTTTTAGCTGGTTTAAAAGAACCTCTTGGTTCAACGATCCGAGCAATGAAACCCAACACGCTAGCAGAAGCTAGACAGTTTATCATTTCAGAAAATAATATCCGACACTTACAAAGACCAAATTTTGAAAAAAATAATAAAACACAAAATTTAAGACCGATTACTAATTTTCCGAATCAAAAACCGCAATTCTTTTCTCCACAACCACCACCACGATTTAACAACCAACACCAACCGTTTCCAAGTAACCCCATTAATTTACAACCACGTTTCACACTAAGACCACAAAGATTTTTCACAAATCAACAAGAATATTCCAAAGAACCAATAGAAAATAAAGTAAACTATGCACTTTTAGCTTATAACAATTCTATTCACTCAGCTACAAAATTAAAACCATGCGAAATAATATCAGGCCATTTAGATTCAAATTCACCCTTAGACATCGAGTTAGAAAAACAATTAATCAATAACTATATTGAGAATCACAAACAAAAAATCAAATTATTATACAACAAAATTAGAGACACGAACGAAACTTACAAACAAAGAACTATAGATTACGCAAATAAAAATCGCGAAGATCTACCAGAAATACCAAACACAGTTTTTGTGAAAAATAAACAAAAACAAAGTAAAACAAAAAATAAATTCAAACCCGGAAAAATTACAAAAACTAATCCTGAACTTAAAACTGCAGAGATACAACCAGAACACGGGAATACATCAAAAAATATTCACCTGTCTAATATTAAAAGACCAAGACAAAAAACTTACGAGTTTAAAAAGATTAAAGGACGATCAAAACAAAAAATTAAAATTTTAGAAAACAAGTTAATAAAAAAACCTCCATTGTTACAGACTTGCGACCCTTCACCTAACGAAGACGCAAACAGTACAAATATTGAACTTAGCGACTAATCCCGGAGTCCTTCCATTTAAATTAGGATATGCAAAAATTAAAACCTCTTCCCACACATTCCTGCATTACATCGACTTAAAACCAATAAAAAATGAAATCAATTTAATAAACGAGAACTATTCGCAATTAAAAGCTGTAATAGATTCTGCAACTCCAGAAATTTATCACACACTAAATAATTACTATAAACATTTGGAATACGAACTTAAAACTGTTAACAACAAAATTAGTTCATTTTACCCTGAAAAACGTCAAAAACGTGGCTTAATCAATCCCTTAGGATCGATTCTAAAAATTATAACTGGTAACATGGATAACGATGACGCTAACGAAATTCATAACAACATTGTGGAATTACAAACAAATCAAAATAAAATTGTTGCTAAATTAAACAAACAAATTTCACTTTCAAAGATAATTATGTCAAATATTAACGATACAATGACTTTAATTATTAGACATCAAAACTCTATTGAAAATAAAACAAATGAACTAGTTCGAGCAATAAATTCAACAAATTTCAGTTTCTTTATGTACACTGAGACACACGAAATTCTAGAGCAAATTAAACTAAATCTTGATTCTTTATTAAACTTTCTTGTTGAAATGGAAAACGCAATAACATTTGCAAATTTAAAAATCGCACACCCTAGCATTATTTCTCACCGAGATCTGAAAGATATTGTTAATGAGTTATACTCTATTTACAATCACAAACAATTGCTGTTTTCTAATGTCAACGACCTTTCAAAATATTATAACGTTATAGAAACCAAAGTTCATATTTTCGATGAAAAAGTAATGTTTTCACTAGAATTTCCTCTAGTTCACCCAGACACCTTCGAACACTATCACCTATTTTCAATCCCCAATGAAAATCAATCAATTATCATTCCACCTTCCACTTACCTATCATTAAGCAACAATGCATATCAGTACAGTAACGAAGAATGCATCGATCTACAACCATCGGAATATTTGTGTAAAAGCACAAATCTGCTACCACTACAGAAGAACCAAGAATGCCTGATTTCGATTTTATCAACCGAAACTACAGCGAATAATTGTCAACAAGTACCAGTTAAGATAAATCAACAAATTATCTTAAAAATCAACGAGGCCCACTACATCGGAATATTTCCAAAACAACAGAGAATTCAAACCACCTGCAAACAAATTACCATCGCTTCAATTCAAGGAACCTATTTACTCATCGTTCCTCCTAATTGTGAATTTAAAACAAATTCCTACGTATACTCAAACAAAGAGAAGACGATACCCGGACACCCACTAAACTTAGAAAAAATCAACATGCGAAACTCATCTCAAGCAGAGGTCGAAGAATTGAAATTGGACAAATTATCACTGGACAAATTACATCAAATTCAACTCCAAGAAATGGAAGAAACGCCTATCGATCCAATCAATCTCCACATCAATTACTCAATTGGACTTACAACATACATCGCCATCTTCACTGCAATAATAATATTTTACTTTATTGCAAAATTAATCAAAGCAAAAATTTTACAGAATCCAAAATCAAGGGCACCCACAACCCCGAAGGCGGTCGACGAAACTCAAGTCGTTCCACCCTAGAGTTTCTTCTTAAGGAAGGAGGTGTTACCTCACGTGAACCACCCCGGTCAGCGGAATACCAGCGAACATGACGTTCCCACGACGGGCATCGCATTTCGCCAACACATGAAATGTACTTAGTTTATAAAAATGTAATAATGTAGAATTTAGTTAGTCTGTTATGTTATTTCAAAGAGCTAATATCTTGTAAAGAGGAAATAAAAAGTTTTTAAAAACTTAAGTTAGAGAAGTGACAAATTAATTTATATACATTTAAAAAGCAGTATATACATTAAAAAAAGTAAACATAAAAAGATGTATACATAGTAGAAAAAAAATCCAAAAAACAAAAATGTAAATTTTACTTAAAAATCCTCATAAATTTCGTTGATTTTTCTGAAATAAATAAAAATTTGTAATGTTACATCAATTAAAAATTAATATTAGAATATATTTCTTACTTATGATTCGTCTTCATTATTTCTTTTCTTTCTACCTCCATCCCTGTCTCTGGCAGTCGCTAGAAATGACGATACCTTCTTCGATATCTCATGTTCAGTTGTGGTAGAAAATCGAGTCCGTACCGCTTCTTCACAAAAATATACAATTTATTATTAAATATTGCTGGAGAAACTAATCAAATTGCCAGTATCACAGTAAAACTTGAAGTTAGTATTGGATCATGTTAATTAAATTTGTATTAACATTTGGCCAGCAAAATAAAAATTATACATGCTGCATTCTTAAAAATCATGATTTTTGGTTCAACTTTCACTGTTATACTGAACCTTAACCAAATAATTTAATTATGGGTACTTACTATATAAACAACTCCGAATTTTTAATTTGGAAAAATCCAGTTTTCCTTTTTTGCCATACCCGGAATATTTCATCGCCATTTCTTTTGTAAATATTTTTTTTAAACACATACCGATACATTGGCTGTATGTGTCTCCACCGATCATAGTTAGAACATTCATCTAAAAAAATCAATAACAGTATTATTTTTTAATTTATTTTGAAATTCGTATTTAGGGCTTACCATTTTATTGGCATTCTCTTCATTTTCCATTAAATACATCTCTAGTGTGTGGACGTCATTTTCTGATTTTAATGGTAAAAGGTCAAACATAACATCGTTTTCCGGGAATATTATGCCTTTTGTAGTAAGCAACGATTCAAGCTTGTCTTGTTTTTTCATTACTTCCTTTAAATTGTTGTTAATTTCCAGAACAATTCTTTGTAATGTTCCACAATCTACAAAATAAATTTTAGCAAGTAAATAAATCAGATAAATGTAAATAAAATAGTGATTAAACCAAAGATTTATTACAGGTATATTTTACGAAATAATTGATTTAATTTAATTTTGATTGCCCAGCTAGTTGCAAAATCCAATAATTGGTGGATATTATTATAATGTAAATTCGTAATATTTATACAAACAAATAAAACTTACTCTGACAAGATGATGTAGATGTAGACTGTATGGGATTTGCAGGCGACATCATGGCGGGTAGCTGAGTGTGTTTCTTAAATGGTTGGTTTTTTGAAACTGAGGGTGAGGGTGTGATATCTGCGACTATAAATCAAAGAATATTAAGTGATAATATTGAAACTACTGAAATTATAATAAAATATGATATAACACAAAAGTGATAACACGAGAGTATTGTAAAATGTTAAATTAAAATAACAAAAATTAATTACTTGTTGTTTCAATAATTGGTCTTTTCCAAACCGTAGAACTTTCATTGGATGTGGAAGAACTACTTGAAGATTTCCTTTGTCTTATTGTTTTCTTCGTTTTTCTTACTGTATTGCAATCATCGGTATCAAGGCATGAATTAGTTTCACCCTTCCGTGAATAATACTGTGCATCTTTGAGCGATAAACAGGTTTTTTTATATGTGGCATCACACCACTCAAATGGCCTCTCCAAACTTTCGCATTTATTAATAAATTGTTGAATTCCTTTGACATCTGTCGGCCATTTATATTGCGTTTTGGTCTTATTAGCCCACGATGTCGGTACAAAATCGACAGCATTTCCCGCGTCCCAAAAAATAACATCCCAGGAACACATAATCTATTGCAATTTAATAACATTAATACGCATAAAATAATAAATAACATATTTATTTAAGTTTCAATAGTCTATAATTTTTGGTAATCTTAACAGATATTTATTTCAGTTTAGTATACTATAGAATTCCGAATATTAATTTAAAAAAATGGAGTTTCAAAATGATTAGAATAAATATTTTGAAGAAAAAGTAATTTAAACAATATTTTAATTTTAAATATCATCAGCAACAATTAATAAAGTTTATTATGTAACAAAGCGATTACAAAACAGGTAGTACTCTCATCATAGGAAACACACATGCATTTAAATATGATATCATCAAATAATGCAGACTGTCTTTCTGTTTGATGTGATTTATTTATTTTGTAAAAATTTAATGCATCGGATTTAACTGGATAATCATAAAATGTATGTGTTTCGTACATATACCCTATAATTACTTTTTCTTTCACATCGAAGTTTTCAATTTGAATAACTTTTTTATTTTTTAAAAGAGCATAACTGTTCTTCAAGTCATTACATGAAAACATAAAGTTGTTTATATAAATAGTGTGCTTGCTGTTACTAAAATAAGTATGTTGCGTATTTATTGATTGAACGGGAAATTCAGATATCCGTCGAGCTACTTGTGATAACGGTTTATTCGGTGTTCGTACTAATCTTACTAATTTTCCTAGAAAATTTTCGAAAGGAAAACAACTTATCTCATCTAAGCAACAATCAAAGTTTTCAACATCGTCAGTCAAGTGAACAAGATTATGTACATTATATACTTGCGAATCTTTGCCATATAAATCCGGAAAAGTATCTACAAATCCCTTTAACATAGTTTTAGCAAGATGTAAATATTTTTTCCTAAATTCATCAGAACATAGTATTCTTATTGCACAGTGAAATAATAAAAAATGTTCATAAAATGATTTTCCTAAAAATTTTTTTAGGACAAAAGGCCCCAAATACAACAAAAATAATCTAAATTCTGTAGCCTTCCATCTATCTACTTCTGAAGAACCTCGACATTTTCGATTAAAATCTGATGGAATTGATTTAGATATTTTATCCAAATTATTTGATAATTCTATTCTATTTCTATTGGATATTCTAACCTTACTCGAGGGTTTAATCCAGTAGTTTAACAATTTGCGCATTACACCTAAACAAACAAGGTGCATGTAATCCAAAGGAAACATATTTATCATATTTATATCATCTATAGACATTAAAGGTGAGTATCCTATATGATGATTAGCATCACTCTGAGATCGAAAACTATCGTTACTTCGTAATTCGCAATCAGTATTTGGGAATACTACCCGATGGTTAATATATTCTCCTTTTTGATGACATCTTTCGCAACTATTATGCCCAGTATGATTTTTAATTGACTTTACAAAAGCTCTTGCTGGAGCATCACAAAGGAAACATTTAATTTGAATAGCATATTTTTTATTTTTGTTGAAGTAGCCGTTAGAAACAAGTTTACTTAGTTCATTTATAAAATCACTTAAATACTCGGAATTCGAAGATGGCTTTGAACATCCATGAAATATACCCACAACAAATGGTGAACTTTTTACGCATTCATTCTCTATCATGCAGAGTATTGGCCAAAATTGTTTACTTGTACTTTTATGTAATGGTATTCCATCAACATTAAAAGACAGTAACATATAATCCATTTCTCTGTATCCGTTTCCAATATCAGACTCAAAAATTTTATTTAGATTATATTCTACTCCAAAGTAAATGTATTCACCGTCCTTGTTTTTAATATCAGTCATTATACTTATATTTGAGTTTCGTTGAGTTTTTAACAATGTTCTACTGTCTAAAGGTAATTCCGAATGATATGGTTTGAGAATTTTTAATAATGAATTTAACTGAATGTGATTAACTGTATACGAGAGAGCCCATTGTCTTAACTGAGAATCTAAAGTAGACGGCAAGGTGGACGGTAATACGACTGAATTACAATCATTTATTTTAATTTTGTCACTAATAACATTACCCTCGACATAACCTAAATTACCAGGATGATAATCTATAGTTTCATTTGTATTAGTTACTAAATCTAATAATTGAGTCTCAGGCGCAAAATTAGGTGTTTCTGGGTGGTCAATTTCTGTTGCGCAAAACGTACTATTGGCTAATTTCTTATAATATCTGGATTTAGCCGAACGATGTTTGCTATTCGACATTTTGTACTAACCTAATGTAAACTGTAACAGAATTAAATACGTAGTTAGATAGTAGGTTGAAGTTGGAACACAAACCAAAAAGGTCAGTATTACAAACAAACTGCACCTTCTCACAAGACGATATTTTATAAAATTCTATAATACTAGCTGAAATACTAAGAATATAAGGAACAAACAAACAAAGTAGGTATTGACCAACTGAATATTGATTATTTGTTGTTTCATTTCATCGTTGAAATCCCTGACAACAATGAAAAATACATTGTATATTGTATTTCATTGTTGAAATCTATGACAACAAAGAAAAATACATTGCATTTCATTGTTGAAATCTATGACAACAAAGAAAAATACATTGTATTTCATTGTTGAAATCTATGACAACAATGAAAATACGTTGTACGTTGTTGCATACTAAATAATTTATATTATAAAAAAAATATAACAAACAACAAAGTAGGTATTGACCAACTGAATATTGATTATTTGTTAAAATGTACCAATTTCATCGTTGAAATCCCTGACAACAATAAAAAATACATTGTATATTGTATTTCATTGTTGAAATCTATGACAACAAAGAAAAATACATTGCATTTCATTGTTGAAATCTATGACAACAAAGAAAAATACATTGTATTTCATTGTTGAAATCTATGACAACAATGAAAATACGTTGTACGTTGTTGCATACTAAATAATTTATATTATAAAAAAAATATAACAAACAACAAAGTAGGTATTGACCAATGACATATAATAGATTTAGACGGAGCGCGCCACGTTTGTTGTGATGTTGACACATATAGAGGGGAAAGGGAATGTTGGCATTGTTTGATTAACTGGTTGCATACAAACCGCCAGATTTTCTTGGCGGGAACGCGGGACTTATGCTTATTTGAAATCTGTATAAATGACGGCGGAGAATAAATATTTTTATTCTCTGAAAATAAAACAACTATTTAATATATTGAGATAATTTTTAAATATTTAAACAGAATACAATACAATACAAATACAAGCAGATTATTTTGTTTGAAACACATTTACTGGTTTTTAAAATGAATGGATTTAGTTAATTTTCTTCTTTATTTTTTCTTTGTCTAAAGTTCGAAATTGCAACAGTATGGTGTAAACTTAAATTAAAATAAACAAAGCAGAATTTTTATTGGAGACAAAATCTTTCAAATTGATAGCATTTATCCATTGTTGCCTTCGTATCAGATCTCTCGGAAAGCTGGAATAGTGCATTGCATATCTTTATTATATTGTAGTATTCAATTTTTCAAAAAAAACTTACGTATGAAATGATATGTTTACTTTTTTCGATGCTGATGTCTCATGACAGTTTAAAACAGCACAAACGTAAAACATTTTTAATTTTTATAAATACTGGCACCAACAAACTACAATTATAATATTCACCGTATTCACCACAGAACAGAAATAGTATTTATTAGCATTCACCAGAATTCACGATTTACATAACCTGCAAATTGCGCGCTTCTGTTCAAAACGAAAACATAACAAAAATGCAGGCAACACAACACGCAAGCAATGCCAACCCGCTTGCCTCCCTCCCGTATATTCCAACATCACAACAATCTGTACGTAGCATAGAGCGCGCTCCGTCTAAATCTATTATATGTCATTGGTATTGACCAACTGAATATTGATTATTTGTTAAAATGTACCAATTTCATCGTTGAAATCCCTGACAACAATGAAAAATACATTGTATATTGTATTTCATTGTTGAAATCTATGACAACAAAGAAAAATACATTGCATTTCATTGTTGAAATCTATGACAACAAAGAAAAATACATTGTATTTCATTGTTGAAATCTATGACAACAAAGAAAAATACGTTGTACGTTGTTGCATACTAAATAATTTATATTATAAAAAAAATATAACCAGAGCATTTTTTGTCCGGGCGATAAGCGGTCGGGCCCCTTGTACGCTCGCCACCACCCCCCCTTTGCGGGGGATGGCGAGTGTGTAATTACGCCACTGAGTTGGAGTTAAGAGAAAAAAAAATTAATTAAGTTTTAGAACAAAGTTATTTGATTGCAATAGTAACTCTAAAATCAATGACTATAAATAATAAATGTTTATAAAATATCACTTACCTTGATCAATGTTTAAAATGTTTCTTCGTTTGCACTAATTGTTATGTCGTTATGACGCTATTCTACCGACCCTCGTACCCTCTTCCACTAACACTAACACGAGTGCGGGCCACGGCGTGTGGCGTGGAGGGAGCATATGACCGTAATGTGGGTGAGGGGAATGATGCCAGGTGGGAAAGGACGCAGGCTGGTGTTTGTCGCATTTAGGAGGGGATATTGCCGCCAGAATTTAAATGTATGCCAGTTTTTAAATTCATTTATAAATCCATCGCTTTCAATAAAAATGTTCGTTATATTTGTGCGGAGAATATATTCAAAATAAATAAAAGACGAATTTCAGTAACATTTTTAGTACAAATTATTTAGTTAGGTAATTATATTATGAGAAAATAGTACTTATGTTAAGTTCCAATGGGCAAAAATGAAATAATGATACACATGAAAATATTTCAAATATATATTACCTCTCGCCTCATATTCTATAAGAGAGGTATTGTAATGGGTCAAAATTTTCGAGTATGAGTTTTTGGTGGATAAGCACGTTTCAGGGTCTCTAGAATACGAATTTACTATTTTCACGATGATGTCTGTGTGTGTGTGTGTTTGTGTGTTTGTGTGTTCGTGTGTTTGTGTGTTTGTATGAACCGAGGATTTTTCGTCCACGATAACTTAAAAAGTATCAAACCGTTTATAACCAAATTTCTTATTTAAGGTTTTGATAAGTATCTTAACACCGGATAACCTTTTGGTAGAAATCTGCAAACCGGAAATAGTACTTTTAGAAGTTTGGAAAAGTTTTCCTTAAATATATTGGTACATTATTTATTTATGACAATTTTTGCAATTAAAAATAAATGAAATTGTGATTATCTATGTGTACAGTTAATTATAAATACAAATTGCTGAATCTGGAAGTATTTAACAATAAAATAAAGTACAATTAATATTCTATCTTGTTGTCCATGATATGAAATTTGTTTCTACATAAAATTTGAATTATTATGACAGTGACAGTACAGTTGACATCTTTTGCTTGCATATTGGTTTACATTATCGTTTACATATTACATGAAGATGAAACTATTAAAATGTAAGTAAAACTATTTATTAGATTAGTAGAATAAGCAGAATTAGGTCGTGTGGTGGCCACAGCAGATTTTTTTT
The DNA here is from genome assembly GCA_947534325.1 of Agonum fuliginosum. Classification (NCBI taxonomy): domain Eukaryota; kingdom Metazoa; phylum Arthropoda; class Insecta; order Coleoptera; family Carabidae; genus Agonum; species Agonum fuliginosum. Next base: position 24,374,945 of record OX384037.1, on the reverse strand, counting down.
TATATAAAAATATAAATATATATCATGAATATACTTCGTGTAAGCATCTTTTAGGGACTTTTAAACAATGTTATTTTTTTATTCCAATTACGAATTTTTTGTGCCTTATTTATTTTCTGTTTAACAACATAAATGGATGCGTATTTTAAAATAAGCTTCAGAAATAGCTGTGATTAAATGCACACTGCACACTACCACGATTTTATGATGATTCTATAATTAAAATAATATTATTTTTGTTCCAATAAATTTAATTTGAGAATAAACTTAACAAAAATTCTATAAATCTGTTCTCATCTCAGTTCTCACAACAATACAAATTATAATATGGAAACAGACAATAGACAAAAACCGAAAATAATTATAATATCGCACTTCAAAGATAAATTAAAATAAGTAAAAATTCGTAAAAGGTAAACCTAAACAAAGCCAAAACGCAACAGGTTAAATTCGTTATCACCAAAAGTCGACTATATGACTATGACAGTTATTAATTGTCGCATAGTGGTAGGGGGTCAAAACGAATACATAATTATTGAATAAAATCAATTTATCAAATATTTCAAATACAATATACAAAAAATATTGCAATGAAAAATAGGTGCCTTTATGCAAAAACCAGCCGTTTTTAATATAAAATATTTACTATGTTGTATAAATATTGGTGATATCTTTAAATTAAATATAAGAAATGTAATAACGATATTATATTGGTTACATATTGGTAAAGTCATATTGGGTTAAAATAGTTTTAATATATTGAATTTATATAGCCTGGTATTTTAAACATACAATATTGATATTGAACATAAAACCAACATTGATTTTCAATATACCTTATTCAGCCAACATACAATATTTATGCAATATTTATTTTATATATTATTGACATTTTGTGCTACTGGGGTAGCATTGACATTGTGTTCAGTCAGGACAATGTATCTGAAGAAAAAAGGTCAGTAATTTGCATGCCAGTATTATCAGAAGAATTTAATGTAATTAACAAATTCTCATGCTTATTTAAATTACAAAGAGTAATTGCTTATTGCATGCGATTTATAAACAATTCAAGAACTTCAAAATCAGAACGACAAATTGGTTTATTAACAACAAATGAATTACAAGTCGCATTAACATTATTTATCAAGGTTGTCCAAAATGAAGTTTTTGCAATTGAAATCAAATGTCTAACAAATTCTAAACTACCTAAAACAAATAATCTATTGTCACTTAATCCTTTTGTTGACGAAAGCGGGATTTTAAGGGTAGGAGGAAGACTTCACCAATCAAAACATTTTTCTTACTCAAAGAAGCATCCAATAATCTTACCAGCAGGACATACATTAACCAAACTTATCATAAAAGATGAACACCGAAGATTATTACATTGCGGCCCACAAGCATTATTAGCATCCATACGAGGGAGATACTGGCCAATTTCAGCGAAAAGCATGATAAGGAAAATTTTACATGAATGTAAAGTTTACTTTAAGGTAAATCCTAAAAATTTGACGTATTTGATGGGCAATTTACCACATTTGAGAATTACAGAAGCTGTTCCTTTTATGAACGTTGGTTTGGATTACGCGGGCCCTATTTTAATCAAGGATAGGTTTACACGCAGTGTAAAGAATGTTAAATCTTATATTGTCATTTTTGTTTGTTTAGCGACTAAAGCATATCATCTAGAATTAGTCACAGATTTGTCAACACAAGCATTTATATCAGCATTAAGACGTTTTGCAGCTCGAAGAGGCAAACCAATCAATATATTTTCAGACAATGCAAAAAATTTCGTCGGAGCAAATTTAGAACTTAGACGATTGTATGATTTTCTTGAAACTCAAAACCAGGCAATACATACATCGTGTTTAAAGGATGGTTTTAATTGTTATTTTATACCACCACGAGCTCCGAATTTTGGTGGTCTCTGGGAGGCTGGTGTAAAAGGAATAAAATACCATTTAAAACGTGTTGTAGGAAATGCGCTTTTAACGTACGAACAGTTAATTACTGTTTTGGTGCAAATAGAGTCAGTCTTAAATTCTCGTCCCTTGACTCCAATTTCGTCCGATCCGGACGACCTAGAACCCTTAACTCCGGCACATTTCTTAGTCGGAAGAAAACTAACATCTCTACCTGATAGAGACTTATTAAATGTTCAACAAAATCGCCTCAAAATGTATCAGAGATTGCAGCAAATACTACAAAGCTTTTGGCATCGATGGAACAAAGAATATATCCATACTCTGCAAGTGCGAAGCAAATGGAAGATTAACCCAGAGGATGTCCTCAAACCAGGGACATTGGTGTTAATCAAAGAAGACAACACTCCGCCATTGAAGTGGCAACAATCCTGACACTGCATCCTGGACAAGATGGTATTACAAGAGTGGCTTCTGTTAAAACGTCGTCATCAACTGTGAAGCGCGCTGTGTCTAAACTATGTGCTGTGCCAAGTGATGAATAATGTCGTATGATACAGTGATTGTGTTAAATGTTTAAATATTAAATGTAAGCTAATTTAATGTTTGTTAAATGTTAAATCCCTTAAGTTAGAGGCGGAATTTATGTTAAATTTCTTTATTATATTCAAATTTCCCGCGTCTCTATATAAACGCCATCTGTTGGTAGTATTATTAATTAGTAGTATTTTAATTCATTATGAAAATAATTGAATGTCATAGTCATTGTTGTTGATAAATAAGAAATAAGAAACAAATGCAATGAAAAGATAATATAAGGATAATACTGGCATGCAAATTACTGACCTTTTTTCTTCAGATACATTGTCCTGACTAAACACAATGTCAATGCTAGGCCATGCAGTATCATCCTCAGATAACCATGTTGGACCATGCTGCCATAAAGTTGAATTTACAAATTCCTTGGGTAAAATTCCTCTCGTGCCGATATCAGCTGGATTACTTTCAGTGGGAACATAAAAGAAGTTGTTGACATCAATCATTGACTGAATTTTGGAAACACGATTTGATACAAAGGAATTCCATTTGTCAGAATAACCTTTTATCCAATGTAATACAATAGTAGCATCACACCAATATAATTCCCTGTGAAACTTATACTTTAAAGCTTGTTTTACTTTACTTACTAATTCCGCTAAAAGTAGTACGCCACATAACTCTAGTATTGGAATTGTGGTTTTCTTTAACGGAGCAATTCTTGTTTTGGCACAAAGTAATTGGACTTCAGAGTTACCATCTTCATTTATAGATTTTATGTACACACAAGCAGCATACGCCTTCTCTGAAGCATCAGAGAATCCAATCTCATATGATATTCCAAATATAATAATTTTTTTTCGAAAATGGAGACTCATCGAATAAATTTTTAAGAACAGTTTTATTGTCAATATCCATATTTATTAAAAAGTAGTTTTTTAAATGTTATTTACAATTATTTATAAATATAGAGTCTTTCAATAGAAGTGCTAGTTTTTTCAATAAAGATTTCTCGGTTTCTGATAAATATTTTATTTACTTCTAGGTGTCAAATTATTTAGTATAGTGTGCAGTTTTATGATGCAGTGTTTGACGCCTCTAGACCGGTTGGAAATAATAAAAAAATATTACCAAAATTCGAGCTCAGTTGTGGGTGCTCAACATTTATTCACCTCAGAATTGGATCGCCCTCACCGTTACTCTGCGCAGGCTATAAGACGCACTGTGATAAAGTTTGAGTTAACATTACTAAGGCAATAAGTGAGGAGAAAATCACAGCTGTAGCGGCCAGTGTTGCAAATGAGCCAAATTGGAGCGATCTTGTGATCAGTGTCATCAAAGCCGTGGTGGACATTTGAACGATATCTTGTTCCGAACATAACTGCATTGTCTAAGCTTTTAAATAAAGCAAAAACTAAATTGATATGTCAAACCGTTGACGTTTTATTTAAAATTAAAACTCTTAATGAAAGGCCCTATATTATGATAGATTAAAGAAAAAAAATTAGGACAAGACTTTATGTTATATAAATACTCATAATTTTATAAACTGTTTTACATAAATATGCATATTTAGTTCAAATTTATAAATAACAAATAAACTTGTGATATATTATTGTTTTTTGACATATTTTATTAATATATTGTAACGAGCGGCGCCTGGGTGGCGGCGGCCAAGTGACCGGCACGGACCAGTGCGCAAAGTCTAGCCGGCGCGCTATTGTGTTGATGGTGCTAGAGGGGGATGACTCATCGGGTCACGCGATACGGTAATAAAATTTAATGACTTTCTGGAAGGAATCTATGGAATCTTCTAGAATTACCGGCTGTGGATATATAAACGCTACCCGAGCGGACGGTGAGTCAGTCTACGTTAGAATTGTGACATAAATAGAAGTCTACGTTTGAATGGTGACATAGACAGAACTAAATATTCATGTATTGTGACATAAATAGAGTTTAATGTTATTTAGTGGTTAAATAAATAATTATAGTGCATAAATAAATAATTGTAGTAGTGTTAAGTGTGCAAATAAATATTCTTAGTGTACAATTAGTGTTTTAAGTAAATTAATAGTGGGTGGTGTGTGTTGGAGGAGGAGACGCTTAGTCTCCATCTCTACATAACCTTTAAAGTGATGGGAGAGTGGAAAACTCCACAACACCAGGATAAAGGGCGTCCAGGATGGAGACTCGGAACACTGCGCAAAGAAGAGCTTTCTGCCAGTCTAGAAAGGGGACTGAACTTGGCCTTGCCAACAAGCCCAAACAGTCTCGACAGTGCTCTCAGAGACGCCTGCAATAAGGCGATGAAAAGGAAAGGCCCAACAAACCGACGACCCGTGTATTGGTGGACGGAGGATATTGCAAGGCTCAGGAAGAAGGCTCAAGCTGCCAGTAGGTCATACCAGAGGACTCACCGGAGAAATGATGAATGCGAGGCACAAAGGGAGATCATGCGCACAGCACGAAAAGCTCTCAAGCAGGCAATAGCCGCCTCCAAACGGAGATGCTGGGATGCCCTGTGCAAGGATATTGACGAAAACGTTTGGGGGGAGGGCTACAGAATAGCGGTGAGAAGCCTGAAATACACCCCCCCTACGCCATTACTGCCGAAGGAACGGGTGACAGCGGTAGTGGATGCACTATTTCCCAGGCATCCAAGGGTGAGCTGGATAGTCACCAGCATTCCGACACAGGATATTCCCTCTGTTCACGGAGGCGGAAATTGTGCAGGCCGCAGCCAAACTAAATTCAGGTAAGGCACCAGGACCCGACGGAGTCCCCACCGACATCGTAAAACTGGCGGTGAGCGAGCACCAGGACTATTTCTTGGAGGTTATGAATAACCTACTGTCAAGAGGAGAGTTTCCAGCAGAGTGGAAGAAAGCCCGGCTGGTGCTTCTGCGTAAGGGAAACAAACCACTTAATTAACCTACGTCTTTCCGCCCACTGTGCATGCTGAACAGCACAGCGAAGCTAATGGAGCACCTCCTTCTTAAAAGGTTGAAGGACCATATAGCAGCCACGGGAGGATTGGCGGAAAGACAATATGGATTTAGAGAGGGCAGAAGCACCATAGGAGCAATAGCCGAGGTACTGGAACTCGTTAACAAGGCCAAAGAGGGCACGTGGAGGACTCGGGAGATAACGGCGCTTGTCACTCTCGACATCAGAAATGCGTTCAACACTCTGCCATGGTGTAGGATTATACGGGCCCTCAGGGAGAAAGACGTCCCGGGATACCTCATCCGAATGTTCCAGAGTTATCTTTCTGAAAGGAAGATACTTGCGGAACACGAGGATGGGGTGATGGAGGTAGAGGTGACCTCGGGTGTACCACAGGGGTCGATCCTCGGACCGTACCTGTGGAACACAACGTACGACGGGGTCCTCAGACTGGATCTGCCACAGGGGGCAAACCTCATAGGGTTTGCGGATGATCTGGCCCTGGTGGTGACGGCCAGGACGGAGGCGGAGGTCCAAGACAGGGCGAATGAGGCGGCCCAGACAATAGTTGAATGGATTGAGGAAAATGGACTTGCGCTGGCACCAGAAAAGTCAGAGATGGTAATAATGGCAGGGAGACGAAAGCTCAACCCAATAAACTTGAGTGTCCTTGGCCAGAATATCGAGCCTTCGAATACGGTGAGATACCTGGGGGTGACGATTGACAGAAACCCCTCTCTGATCCCCCATATCAAAGAGGTCGCATCCAAGGCCAGCAGAGCGACAACGGCTCTAACCAAGATAATGCCGAACGTGAGGGGGCCCAAAGCCAGTAGGAGAAGGATACTGTGCAGTGTCGTGCATTCGATCCTACTCTATGCAGCACCAATATGGGTCAAAGCGCTAGAGAAAGGGATTGCAAGGAAGGAGATGGCCAGGGTGCAGAGAAAGGCCGCACTGAGAATCGTTAGCGCATACCGCACAGTATCCGAAGACGCGGTATTGGTACTGGCAGGAATACCCCCCATTGACTTGATGGCAAAAGAGAGGGCCGCGAATATGGAGGGGGAACCAGGGAAGGATAAGAAAGCCATCAGAGAGGAACAGAGGGCAAAACTCATTGCAGAGTGGCAACATCGGTGGGACAAAAGTGAAAAGGGAAGTTGGACAAGAAAGCTGATACCACTCGTGGGAGAATGGGTGAACAGAACCCATGGCGAACTAAACTACCACATCACACAGGCCCTAACTGGACACGGTTGTTTTGGAATGTACCTCAAGAGGATTGGGAAGGAGGAAACAGATATTTGCCGCATCTGCGATGAGGAGCAAGATACCCCAGAGCATACGCTCCTAAGATGTAGGAGATGGGAGACGAAACGGGAAGTCTTACGGGCAGAATATAGCATAGAGCTAACCAACTACAACATAGTCCAGACTATGCTAGAGTCTGAGGAAGGCTGGAAGGGGGTGAGCTCCTTGATAGTAGAAATCATGGCGGAAAAAGAAAAGATGGAGAGGGAACGTCAGAGCTCCATGCTCCTGAGAGGGGAGTAGGGATAAGACGCGCCCGATTGAAGCCAGCGCCCTGAAGAAATGCTTATGGCAGTCCCGGGGTGCTGGTAGTTCATAGGGAGGAGGGGTTTTAGTCAGTAGAAATCTGACAGTACCGCGGTACGAGTAACGCGGTCTCTATTGAAGATTTCCCCTCCCATATCAAAAAAAAAAAACTAAATTAATAGTGCGTGTTTGTTTAATTATAATTAACTTTTATCTTTTATTTTTCGTTAATAAACTTGTTATATAAATATTCGTGTTTTTCTGATTTTACACTTCACCTAAATAAATAAAACCGTTACTATATAATTTGTAATCGTCTATCTAAGTAGGCTTTTCTCATATGAGATCACTGGGAACATCAGTGTATAAATTATAATGTAAGTTAGCAGAAGTATAGTGCGTAAATATAAAACTGTGCGGTCTGTATTTGCTTGTTTACTATCTTTTAAACTGTGCTGTGCGTTTTTAAAAAATGAGTTAATGTGTCCAAAAAGCTTTCAAACTTGTGACGTCAACCGGGCCTTGTGCCGGGTTGTAATCTCAAAACGTGTCCCTCCTTCCGTTGAGCTACTTACTGTTGAGTTGCTCGGGCGCCTTCTGTCGTTCCGTCGGCGTAGCTACTCTGAAAAGAGGACCCGGGGTTGCTGCAGTGGTTAGGGTCAGGGCGTTGATAAAAATAAAAGCCACAATGAGCGTAAACGCAGTTTATTGAATAAAACGCTGATAATGATAATTATGTGTGATGCCAGGGTTGAAGCTATAGCTGTACGACGACGCTGGTGGTGTTGGACGATCTCTACGATGAAAACTAAGCTGGATAGCGGTTTTCCCGCGAACCGGTAATTTTACCGGTAATCGGTAAAATTGTCAAATCGAGGTTGGCGGTTGCCAGGAAGACCACAGCTACCGTCTGAAAGTGGTCCGGTAAAATTAAGCCGCCCAGACTCGAACCGGTAGTCGGAGAAACTTGCGGTAGGGTGCAAAGTGTTCCCTAGGGTCTGAAGGACCCGAATCTGGCCTCAGATCCGAATCGGTAAATTTTTACCGGTTATCAGGAGGTAACTCTGGAAGGGCCTAGGAGCGGTTTGGTATGCCACAATGGCCTCTAAGTCCACCCAGAAACCCGCTATGACCAATAAAGCACGAACCGGTAAAACACTGAGGCTGTCAAGCGGTTTGAATTGAGATAGGAAACAGGTCTGAATCGGTAAAGCGGTAAACGGTTAGCCGCCAGGTAAACCTCGGCAACTATCAATCGGCTGGAGGTGGTTGCTAACTACCAGGTAGCCACGGTTGTTAGCTAGCACCAGGAAACGGTAAATCGGTAAAGCGGTAACGGTAATGATTATCGGTTGTCAGGTAGACCACGACAACTATCAGTCGGCTGGAGGTGGTTGCTAACTACCAGGTAGCCACGGTTTGTTAGCTAGCACCAGGAAACGGTAAAGCGGTAACGGTAATGATTATCGGTTGTCAGGTAGACCACGACAACTGACTCTCACCCAGGAACGGTGAGATGCGCGACAGGAGCAGAGAGCGGCCAGGGGGAACCACGACCACTTCACTACTAATTAAACAGACAGAGCGCACTCACCTTCTGCAGCGGTAGTTCTCTAGCGATTCAGCCTTCGCACTAGGTGTCGACCAGGTAACCACGGTGTGGACACTTAGAGCCGAATACTGACTCTGAACTGTGCTCTGCCGGGAGCCTCAATTTATATCCAAATATTAATTGGCTTAATGAAGAGATCAATTAATTACCAAAAATGACCGTTAGAAATTGAAACTTGTAAATAAAATAAAATAAAAATATCAACTGAACCGGCTGAGAATTGAACTGCGGACCCTTGGCTCAGCACTCAAGCGTGCTACCTCTGAGCCACGGAGCTGTGTGATTCTCCTACCTGTACTACAGCTATAACTTCGTCACAAACTTGAAGAATTAACTTCAATAATCAATGATGAAGCATTTTGGGAAGATTTGGAAGTGGGCACTCCTGTAAATATTGTTTCTTTGCCACCTAAAGCTGACGAATTAACGGATGTGGACGAAGCTAATGATGAAGAACTTGGAATTGTCGATGTTACTGATGTACCGGGAACATTGTACTCTGAGAGAAGTGCGAGAAATTGCAGAACCTTACAAATTCATGGGTGGTGTGAATCATCATGATTGGTTAACAGGGAAATATTGCACATTAATTAGGGGTAAAAATGGTACTGGTCGCTGTTCACAAGGCTTATAGACATGGTTATTGCCAACGCCTGGATTTTATATAAAAAGTAAATGGTGCCAGGACCATAAGTTTGCTGGAATATAAAAGATACGTCAGGCAATATTATTTAAAAATGAAGGATGGAATAATCGGAAATGCGGTCAATTGAGTTTTATTTAACTACAAAACCGACGTTTCGCCACACCCTTGTGGCTTCTTCAGGGTGACTACAAGTACAACAGAGATAACAATATTATACATATTAGATAAGATACAAATTACTTACATTAGTTGTTAAATTGTTGTAAAAAATCTTTTTCATAAATAGTGTACAATAATAATTTTTAAAAATTCTACAGAACCTGTAGATGGGTCAAATAAATTAAATTTCACACGTCTCATTGAAAAAACAGTCAAAACGAACCTAACGGTGGAAACAGAGGCTGTTGAAACCCAAAATGCAAGGCGTATCCAGTGCGTGCACAATGCGTCGACGTCTAATTGGGTGTTGTGGTAGTGCGAGATCTGCGCAACTCATCTTTTTTGAATTTTTTCAGAACATTGTTATATACCACGCTTAAATCCTCAATATCACTGCGGAAATTGACACAATTGTTGTTGTTATTTATGTGTAGCATCTCTAGTATTAAGCGCTTTTTGAGATTCGTTTCCGTGTCAAGTATTGTGACATTTTCGAAATCGAATTTGTGATTGAGCGATTTGGCGTGATGTACTAGGACGCAAGCGCTTGTACCTGTATTAGTTTGATATTTTATTTTCGTTTCTTTTATGTTCCTTTATTCGTGTTTGTAAAAGGCGCTTTGTTTGGCCCACGTATATTTTATCGCAATTGTTGCATTGAATTTTATATATCACACCTGATTTTTGAGTTGGGTCTATGTCATCTTTTAATTTTGTAAATAAATTTCTAACCGTGTTGATAGGTTTTAACGATATTTTGACGTTTATATTTGCCTCTAAAATCCTCTTGATGTTATTGGATAAGCCTTCGATGTGCGCAATAGAGTAATACGCAGGTTGTGACGTATTGGTGGAAGTAATGGCGTCTCTGTTCCTGACAACTGTGTCCGTTGTAGATGCGTTCATGACTTTGTTTATGACTCGTCTAGGATATTTGTTTAGAGTAAGTAATTGTTTGACAGTTTGTGCCATAAATTCTGTGTCCGTTAATCTTTCTGCTCTAGTTTTTAGATTTTTTGCGACATTTATTAGTTGATGTTTTGGATGCATTGATCGATAGCTTGTATATCTGGTGGATGAAGTTGGTTTGCGGTACCATTTGGTGGAGATGCTACCATCATTTTTATGCACGAGTTGGACATCTAGGAACGGAATGCAAGAGTTGTTTTCTTCTTCTACAGTAAACTGCAGATGAGCATTGTATGGGTTGAAAGCTGTCAAAATAGTAGCAATTTTGTCCTTAGGTACCGCTGTGATAATGTCGTGCTAAAACCTCTTCAACCTCAGCAGGGAATGTTATGTCCGTTAAATTACAGAACCATTCTTTTTCATGTAAGGGGATCTTAGTTTCATGATTGAGTTCATTAAATTTTCTTTTAAGTTTTTCTTTTGTGGTATCAAGATGGTAATTATATTGTCTTATTAAAGTAGCTTGTAATTTTGACCAGTGAAAGTAACTAACCAAGTTCCTTATGCTATTGGCAAGGTTATTGTATTGGTAATTTATCCGTGTTAAGTTCGCACAGCTGATTTTAATTTCAATGTTAAGTATCTGTCTTTTGAAAAAATAATAATCTGATAAAAAACCTATTTGACAAAAACCACATTGACAAACAATTAAAAACCAGGTTAACGGAAAATACTGCAATTCCACCACGGTTATATGGCCTCATTAAATTGCACAAAGAAAATTTTCCTATGAGACCAATTGTCAGTGCCATTAACAGCCCTACCAGCAAACTTTCTAAATTTTTGTCGGAATCACTTCGAAACCTACAGAATGACCAATACTACATTAAAAACTCTTTTGATATGGTAGATTTTGTCAAATCCATTAAATTATCAGATAATTATATTCTAATATCTCTCGATGCGGCGTCACTTTTTACGAACATAACCCTAGATCTGGCAATCGAGCATAACTGGGATCACATTTACAACAGAACCACAATTCCCAAGGAAGAATATAAAGAACTAGTCACATTTGTCTACACACAAGGATTTTTTACTTTCAATAATCAGTTCTATAGACAAAAACAAGGATTCGCAATGGGAAATTGCCTCAGCCCAACCATCTCTGACCTCGTCATGGACCGACTTCTAGACAATGTGTTGCCGAGACTTCCTTTCCAAGTTCCGTTCATAAAAAAATACGTAGACGACATCATCACAGCGGTACCTAAGGACAAAATTGCTACTATTTTGACAGCTTTCAACTCATACAATGCTCACCTGCAGTTTACTGTAGAAGAAGAAAACAACTCTTGCATTCCGTTCCTAGATGTCCAGCTCGTGCATAAAAATGATGGTAGCATCTCCACCAAATGGTACCGCAAACCAACTTCATCCACCAGATATACAACCTATCGATCAATGCATCCAAAACATCAACTAATAAATGTCGCAAAAAATCTGAAAACTAGAGCAGAAAGATTAACGGACACAGAATTTATGGAACAAACTGCACAAACTGTCAAAGAATTACTTACTCTAAACAAATATCCTAGACGAGTCATAAACAAAGTCATGAACGCATCTACAACGGACACAGTTGTCAGGAACAGAGACGCCATTACTTCCACCAATACGTCACAACCTGCGTATTACTCTATTGCGCACATCGAAGGATTATCCAATAACATTAAGAGGATTTTAGAGGCAAATATAAACGTCAAAATATCGTTAAAACCTATCAACACGGTTAGAAATTTATTTACAAAATTAAAAGATGACATAGACCCAACTCAAAAATCAGGTGTGATATATAAAATTCAATGCAACAATTGCGATAAAATATGCGTGGGCCAAACAAAGCGCATTTTACAAACTCGAATAAAGGAACATAAAAGAAACGAAAATAAAATATCAACTAACACAGGTACAAGCGCTTGCGCCCTGGTACGTCACGCCAAATCGCTCAATCACAAATTCGATTTCGAAAATGTCACAATACTTGACACGGAAACGAATCTCAAAAAGCGCTTAGTACTAGAGATGCTACACATAAATAACAACAACAATTGTGTCAATTTCCGCAGTGATATTGAGGATTTAAGCGTGGTATATAACAATGTTCTGAAAAAATTCAAAAAAGATGAGTTGCGCAGATCTCGCACTACCACAACACCCAATTAGACGTCGACGCATTGTGCACGCACTGGATACGCCTTACATTTTGGGTTTCAACAGCCTCCATCTAGTCTATTTCCACCGTTAGGTTTGTTTTGACTGTTTTTTCAATGAGACGTGTGAAATATAATTTATTTGGCCCATCTAAATATTCTGTAGAATTTAAAAAAATATTATTGTACACTATTTATGTAAAAGATTTTTTACAACAATATAACAACTAATGTAAGTAATTTGTACCTTATCTAATATGTATAATATTGTTATCTCTGTTGTACTTGTAGTCACCCTGAAGAAGCCACAAGGGTGTGGCGAAACGTCGGTTTTTTAGTTAAATAAAACTCAATTGACTGCATTCCCGATTATTCCATCCTTCATTATTCTACCAGTCGACAAATCCTTTTCTCATTATTTAAAAATGTCAACAAAATCGAAAACAAGCCGTCCTGTAGTTAGTGAAAAAAAACAAATTTCGATATACGCACCGATAAAATAAATCATTTCATAGCATAACGTGAAGAACAACGACGCAAAAATTGTAAGAGTAGGCCAAGAACTTACTGTGAAAAATGTAATATAACTTTATGTGTACCTACAATGTTTTAACCCTATAACATCTATAAATTTATTTACTAACTGTTTGTTTATGTTGTTAATATATGTTAACACTTAATGTTCTACAATGTGTAACGTTGTTTCAAATTATTGCAATATTATAAACATATTATACCAATTACCTTAATAGCGATTTTTTATTATGCATGTTCCCAGCGATCTCATATGAGATCACCTATTGTCTCAAAAACTACAATTTTGAAAAATAAATTAATTGTATATTCCTAATAAATACATTCAGGTAAGTAATATTTTATATAAAAAAATTAATTTTTGCTAAAAATATCTTTGGACTTATGGGTTACCTAATTCAATAAATGCATGTTTCATTAAAATATTATGTACCTATTACTCAATGGTACTTGATTCTAAAAAATTGGGTTTTTAACAGGGCACTAAACCGGTTTCATTAACCGTAACCGTTATTTAAATTTACTAAAATTCCAGTAGCCATAAACAAAAACAAATTTAAACCGGTTATTCAAACCGTTAGAGAGCAAAATAACTGCTTCTTTAGTAAATAAAAATATTGAAATAATCAATACTATTTAATTCGTAAATTTAGATACATCTTTCATGCTGCGACATATCAAAATTAGTTCAGCATTTTTGGCCGGATGAATCTTTAATAAAATATTAGTATTCTTAAGTTGATAATCTTTTATTAACCTGTTTTTCAAACCGGTTGTATTTTGCGAACGCAAATAAAGTTTGCGTGCGCAACGTGAATTTTCCGGCACGTTTATTCTCGCACACACATGCGCATAGTTAAGTAATGAGCCACATTGTGCACGCAAAGCAGTCACGGAAAAGGTTACTTTTCATGCAGGTATGAAGAAATAGTATATTGCGTCATAAGGGAAGATGTAGGCATATTGCATCCCAAAGAAGCGCAGCAGCGAGGGCAGCAAAGGTTATGAGGGATATAATATGTCATTATGTCAATAGTATTTACTCGAAGTGGAAGATAAATTAATATTATTTGGTACTTCCACAATTTTGTATCCTGGCGGAACCACGGGCGTAAATTCGTAAATTGTGTGTGATAAACTTACATTCATATACGATCCAGTAGTTATATTACATTCTATGCGAATTGTATTAACTTTAATAATTTGCACTGATTGAGCAGAACTAAGAGTTTTGTAAATATTATATCCCTCATAGCCTTTGCTGCCCTCGCTGCTGCGCTTCTTTGGGATGTAATATGCCTACATCTTCCCTTAAGACGCAATATACTATTTCTTCACTGCATTTTATCTCGCTCTGCAATGTGTTATAGTTTGCTTTCAACTCAAAGCTAATATTATTGGGAAGATTATTCTTAATATATTTCTTTATATATTTAATCTCGTACGATCCTTCTGACTCTAATTAACTCCGAAGTATCTTACATTTTGACTTCCCGACTGTGACTTGCTAACCCCTCGCCGACTCCCTAACTGACTCGCTGACTGACTGCCTGACTCCCTAACTAACTCACGCCCGAGAAGCGGTCATCACAGTCCATATATCCCCACCTCCCCATCTTTTAGAACACCCACGCTAAAATTATAGCCCTCGGTGGTGGTTGTTACATAAACTAAGACAAGATCACTTAGAGATATATTTTAGTTTAATAAGAAGCCGCGGGGGATACAATAATAATCCATCTGTTCGGCATTTTGAAAGTGCCATTAAACGTATTTTGATACATAATGAAACAAAAGTACATCACAAGCAAACGCAGTAGAATTAGATTCTACATCAATACTGTTCGCATGGTCAAGAAAAGAAACAGGTGTCGGTGTGGATTATATATTGCACGTAGAAGAATATTTGGATGATAACTCTGTCGTAGATGGATATGATGATTTGCATCATTATCACAATTATATAAATGCGTGGCATCTTACAACTTATGTAAATGATGTTGTCACTTATATTGCCGGATGGGTGGTAAAAAAATAAAAACTAAAATGACATGTGAAATTTGTACTATAGAACTGGGAGCATCAACATCAGAATCTCTTTTATTGCTTCGAAAGAAGAGAGGATTAATAGAACCATCAAGTTCAGTTATTTTATTATGTAAATCTTAGACTGTGAGTTTAAATAATTCAAATAATAATAATGTTCTTAAAATATTAATTTCAAAAATATTACAAACTGTGAACCATAACTGCATATTGTAACAGTCGCTCCATTTGTTGTATTATATTACTGTAAATGGCAATTAAGGAAAGAATAATAAATTGTAAACATGTGACATAGACTCATGGATTTTGTACAAAAGCGTAAAGTCGGTTCTTATTTCAAAGTTAATGTATTTTCAGTAAGTATTATACGCAAGTCGTAAATTTGTGTTGGATATCTGTAACCATGAGTCTATGCAAGTGTGGTCCTTTTCGCCGAATTCTGAGATTCAGGAAACATCTGCATTTTTAGGTCATTTAGAAGCGTTCTTAGAAAAATGCACTTGTTCGTTAGAGCGTGAGATTTGGGGTAGGGATTGTATGCCACCCTAGCCATCTCTCTCGTGGACCAATCAGTGTTGTATGTAAACTATAAGAAACCAATTATTGTGAAGTAAACTTAAGTTTGGGTCAGAGTGGGGAAGTAAGAAAAGTTAAATAGGATGATTTTTCTTCCCTCTATAAACCAGATCATAACAGATCGCAACCGATCGACAGATCATATAAGACCTCTGACACAGTTCGTTATCGATTGAGCGTATATTTTTGAGCTTTAATAATCTTTAAAACTCGCATTGTGTTTTAAACTTGTTAAATTCAATCTGTAGAGATATAGTGTTTTGAGTGCACACTCCAACAAAGGAATAGAAGCAGAGAAAGTAAGTAGTTTTATTGTTTTATTGGTGATCGCATTAAGGTGTTTATAGTTGAGTAACTTGTGCGTATTTGTTTATTGGTCGATTTTGAGAAAAGGGTTAATTTGAGTAAAGCGTGATTGTATCTCTGTTGTATTTCTGTAATCTGTAACGAATTGTGGACCCGGTTAGATTTAGTTACGTGTAACCCATCCAACGGGAATTATTTATAACTTGTAAATATATTGTTAACTTGTGTGGAAATCGGTTGTGGTTTTACGTTTCTATTTTACCTTTATTTTGAGAATCCTCTTGTGTTTAGTGAAGTGTTAACCAGGTAGTAACCCAAGTAAGTAATAATAATTAATTACCGCTCTTCAACGTTATCTGTAACTACCAATAATTAAGTAGACTCCATTTTCGGTAACTACACATTTTTGGTAACGTGCGTACTATATTCAATAGACCGCGCACCGTCACAATATGTAGTAACTTAATTGAACACAGTTGTGATCAATTATCCATCAGCAATCATAGGAATCAAATTATAGTTTTGTTATTGATAACTTATCTAAAAGTAAGATTATTTTATTTAAGAAAATCGCTTCAGTATCGAACTAATAGAATACTAAACTAATACATTTCAAAAATCAATAAATCACGTTGTTTTACTTAAAATGATATTAATGCTTTCTTTATTAATATGTTATATATAATTTTAGTCTTTTAGATTATTTATTGGAATAAAATTAAATATACTTGTAAATTCAATAGAATGAATAAAATAAAATAATGTAATACACTATATTATTATTATCCTCCTTAGAATTTTATAATTACTAATTTAAAGTTATTGTCACCCAATTTTATAACATTAAAATTATTTAAAAATAGTTAATATATCGTTTGATATAAGCATTATTTTATAATACATTTTCTTCATTCATTCCTAGAAGATAATATTTTCTGACAGTTATGTCTAGTTATTTATTAAACATCTTTTCTACATATAAGAAATATTTTTTTATTCTTGTACTTAGGTAGTTCAGCGATATGATACAATAATAATAAAAACTAGTTAATCATATTTGAATTAGAAATATTTAAATCAATAATATGTTGAATAACTGTAATGAACCATGAATGAACTGATCGGCTAGTTATAGTCAGATGTTCAATAAGGTCGAAAATCGGATAGACCTTTTTGAAATTTCTTTGGATTAATTCCCAGTCTCTCCGCTATTATTAGTCTGAGGGTCTATCTATCACCAGAGCGACAGAGGCAGCCATCTTTCTACAGGTACACATGTGTTCGTCTTGTTATTGTTGATGTTGTACATACAAACGGATTAATATTTCATTTAATTTTCAAAAAGTTATGGGTAGAATTTTTTTCCTAGTGGTTATATCAATTATTAGAAATTTTTTAGATTGGTCTTTATCGGATGATAATGATGATGTTGGTACATATTTAACATATTTAAACATCATCTGTGGAACCCTGGGATGAAATCAAAAAGGCATTTTCTATAACTTTTAAGAAAATATTTCGTATGTTAAATTCGCAAGCTCCACATGAATATTTGAATATATTTCCCTCGTCAAAATTACCAGATGGATACAAGTTTGTATGTATAGAATCATATTTTACTGTGGATAAATATTAATATTATTTTTAATATTATTAGTTAATTGACGATTTTAATCACGAGTATCCAGGGCAGGAAAATTGTTTATATGCACAATGGCCTAATTTGTCTCGCTGTATAATCGAATTAATGAAGACAAAAAATATTAATTCAAATATAGAAATTGATTTTAATGGATTAAATATAGGTAGTAAATTTGTATATGTGCAAAACACTACATTTTTTCAGATTTGAATATTTTTGCTATTAAATACTTTCCTTTATTATTTGGACCATACACAGTGAGAACAACTAAAAAGGGGAAAAGTTTCCGGCTCTCAAAACTTGAAATGCAGGACAGTTTTATGTTACATATTCAGGTAATTGACTAGTGCACTTTAGTTATCTCGGGAAAATTATTGACGTTGTATTTCATTTTAGACTCGTGGT
Organism: Agonum fuliginosum; assembly: GCA_947534325.1. Classification (NCBI taxonomy): domain Eukaryota; kingdom Metazoa; phylum Arthropoda; class Insecta; order Coleoptera; family Carabidae; genus Agonum; species Agonum fuliginosum. Next base: position 24,356,926 of record OX384037.1, on the reverse strand, counting down.
GAATTGAAAACAAAAACGAAGTACGAGAAACAAAGTTGCGGGATGCTAGCCTAACCGTACAGCCATTCATTATTATTATTGGGAAACTTGACAACATTACAGCATGCTACGTTGCTGTTAACCAGTGCCGACACGGCTTGTGATGGTTGGAACACTGCCTGTTTTATACCGAAAATGTCCATATATTTGGTTGAACCGTCATGTTTCTGTTATATGTCAAAATGAAATTTGGAAATTGTTTATAATATAAGGGAATTAATATTTAAAATTCGTTCTTTTTATTTGATATTAATATAATTTAAGATTTTGTAAATAATAGCTTAGGTATTTTAAGACATCTAAACCGTAGTTTATAAATAAATTAATATGTAATAATTATACTGATATCAAATAAAAACGAATTTCAAATTAAACTCACCTTACAGAAATTATTTAAAAAAATTACAGTTTGACAGGAATCACAAACAAAACACAGCGATCTGATAATTCGATATTTGTTCGGTGTAAAAACAACAGTACTCCAACCAATCATAAGCATAGAAATTTTATTCATGGTTTAAAAACAGACTATAATTAGCATTTAGCAATACTGAACTAATGTTTAATAATTATTTGAGAGTTCATCGACTTGATAGTCCTGGAGGCGTAGAGAAAGTTTGCGCTGACGAATTGGACGGCGCTGCTGATCGACAACGACTTCTTCAACGTTTCAAGGACAGAGCCTTCTGATTCAGATTGTGGGTCAATTAATTCGGATTTTAGGTCATCTGATGTTGCGTCGTCTTCTGCGACTTGCGGAGCCCTCGAAGTGGTGCTGCTATTGAGGGCGTCTTCGTCGTGTGAGCTACAATAAGATTCAGTTTTTGTGGGGTGAGCGTGCGAGGAGAGCTGAGAGAATATGTTTGAAATGTGAAGAATTTCTGACTATGGTTTTATTGGATCTTTTGGCAGTGATTTGAGAGTCGAAGAGTTGAACTCGATTTGGAAATTTGAAGTTTTTCGGTGTGAAAATCACTAATAAAGTATTCAACAGTTAAAGGCTTTAATTTTTATCAAATTTATGTGTGATACAAAGCCCAGTTAAGGGGAATAGCTAAAAGTTGAGTCGTTATATTCCAAGGAACATGTGTTTGGTGGGAAGTGTTTTCCATTTTTAGTTTTCCAAGGAATTTTTCTATTATTGGGGATAAGTTATTTGTTGGATAGCGGATCTTTTCAAAGTTGCGAACCATCTGCGACCACGAATGATGTTAATAATAATAATAATAATTTCATTTATTTAGCTAATAAGCTATACATTAATCAATACATTTAGATAGAACAGAAAAAGATACAAAATTATACTGAAGGTAGTTAACATAGGTAACACTTACATACTTAGATATCTAGTTTTCAGTTTAATTTTAAACTCATTAAGATTACGTGCATTTTGTATATCCATCGGGAGTTTGTTGTACAAATTTAACCCTTTGTCAAGTATCGAAAGAGAAGTACATTTTTGATTTGTTTTACATATATAAAAGTGTTCAACTTGTCTTGTGGTATAGTTATGTATATTGTTACAAATTGCAAGTTGACCCTTAGATATTCTGGTAACATTTCTTTAAGTATTTTAAATATAAAAACTAGAACATTATATTCGCAAAAACTTTTCACATTTAGCCATTGCAGTGTACATAGCATATCTGTTATACGTTATACGGGTATATTTATTACATTTTAAAATTATTTGCATTGCCCTGTTTTTGTTATTTTTCTATATCGCTTTGATCACACATGAAAAAAATTGTGGTACAGTAAATAAAGTGCGGGAGTACAATTGTATTATAAATAGTTAGTTTTGACCATAGCGACATATTATTACTTATTCTACTAAGATAACCTAATTTTTTGCAATTTTCTTACATATATATTGGACATGCTGTTAAAATTTTAATTTTCTGTCTATTATAATACCTAAGTATTTTATTTCATCTAATATCTCTAAATCAGTGCTATCTAAGTTAATAAGCAGTAAGTTTTCTTCTATGTGAGAGTAATTTTTGTCATTACAAAGTACTAAACATTTTGATTTACTTGTATTAAATTTTAGCTTATTAATACTTAACCAGGTTAGAACATTTTGAAGCTTATCATTTAACGTGTGAAACAAAGCGTTAATATCATTGGTATTATGATAGATCAGAGTATCATCTGCGAAAAGATGGATTGAACAATCTTGTAAGACATTAGTGATATCATTTATATATAGTAAAAATAAGAGGGGCCCTAGGACACTTCTCTGTGGCACGCCCATATTATTTACAATAGAACTTGAGCTGGTCTTGTTCAAGTTAACAATTTGTGTTCTACTGGAAAGATAACTTTCTAACCATTTATGCGCAGTGTTTATTATACCATATTTTTTAAAATTTAGTCATCAGAATTGTTCTGTGTATAGTTTCGAATGCTCTTTTAAAGTCAAAGAAAACTGCACAAATCGAACTATTTTTATCTAATTTACTTTTCCAATCATTAATAACGAAATTTAGAGCAGATTCGCAAGAATGATTAGAACGAAATCCAGATTGATTTGGAGTAATTATATTATTTTGGTTACAATAATTATATAATTGTTTGTAGACATAAAGTTCTAATATTTTTTCACATGCTGGAAGCATATTTATTGGACGAAATTCTTATATCTTTCTCGTGCCGTTGACTTTAGGAATGGGTATTATTGTAGCTTGCTTTAACTTCTCTGGAAAGGTACCACAGACCAAGGATTTATTTATACAATCTAACAAAGGGTAGCCTATAACATGGAACTTTTTTTTATTAATTCAAACCCTATGTTATCCACACTATTTTATTTTTCTGTGAAAATATAATATCGTGTAACTCTGTTATTGTAACACTTTTAAAACAGGTTAGCACTGAATTGAAATTACCGATAGTGTCTGTTACTTGCACGTTTGTGTTACAAGGAATTGAATTCACTATATCATTAATACTGTCCACATAGTATTTATTAAAAGTGTCCACAATGAGTTGTTTATCGGTGTACAATTTGTTACCATGAGTTAATTCACTAGCAATATAAGTGTCATTTACATAAATAATTTTCTTCAAAGACTTCCACATTTTAACTGAGTCACTTTTGCAATGGACTTTTTGCAGTGGAATTGAGTCATCTGTTGATTTATTTTAAAACTAAAAATCATGAGGAAAGTGGGCATTGAGCCGCAAGATGTCACTACTGACATTGAGACTGAGACATACTGACAGATGACAGATGATTGTAAATAAATTAAATAAATAATAAAATAAATTGATATCTCGATTTCTTCGATTAATTCTTCGTATCCATTCAAGTTTTATCTTCTTATTACCGGCAAACAAATGCCACGATACCTTTTCTTTACAATTATAAAGTGCTACAGCCTGGGACACAACAATATGTTCCTACCATGATTAAAATTATATTCTTTAAAACAAAAACTCAAGAGAGTACAACTCACAGCGACAGCTAACAAAGTTATGTAAACAACTTTGAAGTTGAATCCTACGTATATCTCACTTCACGCGAATTCACGTTCATGTTCGGATCTCTCACTCTAACTCAGCAAGCATGCGCATAATAGACACTGTAAAAGGTCCATTGTCAATAACTTGATTGTAATATTTTTGTTTTTCTTTCCGTATAATATCTACAACCTTGTTACGATTTTGTTTGTAGGTAAGCCAATCGCTATTATTGCCACTAAATTTAATTTTTTTGAAGGACGTGTCACGTAATTTAATTGCATCTAAAATATTTGTATTAAACCACTTATTTGATTTATTCAATTTAACAGATTTAGTTGAATTGGCTTCTATACCGTCACTAATATTTTTATGCAAAGAATTGTAAGTTTCGTTAACTTCACCAAATCCGTAACCCCAATTGCATTGTAGAAGGAAGCTAATTAATTTATCATAGTCTATGTCTATGTACTCATACGTATCATATTTAATTGATTGTTTTTCTGGAAATAAGACATGTATAATGTGATGGTCTGTAATTCTCGGTGTTGTTTTTACTTCATATTTAATATTATTTACATTTGTAATTATTAAATCAATTATGGTTTTGGAGTTTTCGCATTCCCTAGTATAAGAATTAACTATTTGTTTAAAGCCATTTAATTCTATAAATTGTTTAAGTTTTATTGAATAATAATTATTAGTATGCCAGTCCAGATTAAAATCACCGATTAACATATGCCTATTAGCACTTATTGAGATATTATCCAACCAACTATCTATGAAGTTAAGGAAGTCGCTATGACTACTGCTCGATGAATGATATAAGACTGACACCACATAGTTAAAAAAAAAATACACTTATTACCCAGTAATTTGTGTCTTTGCTTATAATGTCAATTATTTCATATTTTATATCTTTTCTTATATACAGGGTGTAGAATTGAAATGTGGCGTATAGGGATTTCAATGTTATTTTTTAAATATTGCTGTATCTCTTTACCTATTCACTTTAGAGCAAAAGCGTAAATACAAAAATTGTTCAGAAATGAAAAACGCTTCCTATAAAGTAAATTTCATTACATAAATGTGAATAGTTCACGAGATATTAATTAAATGAAATTCAAAATTTATTCAAATTTTTTGTAGATTGCGTTGGAAAATTAAACAATTGGACTGAATATTTGACATATTATAAAAGAGTTTGACATTTGTTTGTTACAGTGTTGTAATATTCAAATACTTTACTCCATTTAAAGCTCTATCAATAAAAAATGGTCCAATAATGTGCGATCCAAAAATACCTGCCCACACATTAACTTTTTGGCGATACTGGGTATGAGTTTGAAGAACCAAACGAGGATTATCTTTACTCCAATATCGATGGTTTTGCACATTAGGCTCGCCGTTCAAAGTAAAAGACGTTTTATCCGAGAAACAAATGTTATTTAAGAATTGTCTATCTAAATTCGCTTTGTTCATCATTGTTTCACAAAAATCAGTTCTTGCCATTTCATCAGCTTCAACGATTTCTTGATGTGTAGCGTATTTATAAGACTTGTAATTTTCTGATTTTAATATTTTATGAACTGTTGAAAAATGTATGTTTAGTTCAGAAGATATTTGACGCACGCTACAATTTGGATTTTCGGTTACGGCTAACATTACATTAAGTTTATTATCATTGTAATCGTCATTATTCACAAGTTGTTGATTTCGTCCTTCACATTTCCTACATAATGGTAAAACACTTCCAGTCGTTCTAAATTTATGAATTGGCCGATCCACATACAAAGCGCTAAAAAGATCTCGTACTTGCGCAGCAGAATTTTCCGCAAAATACCACGCAATACATTGAATTTTTTCTTGCGTGCTAAGATTATTCATTATTTCTTTACAATATTCTTCAAAATCCTGTACAACAAATATTACAACACTGTAACAAATAAATGTCAAACTCTTTTATAATATGTCAAATATTCAGTCCATTTGTTTAATTTTCCAACGCAATCTACAAAAAATTTGAATAAATTTTGAATTTCATTTAATTAATATCTCGTGAACTATTTACATTTATGTAATGAAATTTGCTTTATAGGAAGCGTTTTTAATTTCTGAACAATTTTTGTATTTACGCTTTTGCTCTAAAGTGAATAGGTATAGAGATACAGCAATATTTAAAAAATAACATTGAAATCCCTATACGCCACATTTCAATTCTACAGCCTGTATATGAGTACACCTCTAGTGTGTCTATTATTGGAGTTACATATTATCAGTTTATAATTGAATATAGCTAGTTCATTATTCTCTATGTCTTCTGTTGTTCTGGTTTCTCATAGTAGCACAGCTATAGGATTATTACTATTTACATACTCTCTAATTTCTTCTTTATGTGCTAGGTACTTTCGTGGTTGAGTTCTGTGCGGCCTTAAAATCAACTACGTGGCGCTCATTTTTTTTACATTTCGATTTAGAACTACCCCTTTTCCACTGAAGTTAGCGGCCACCCTTTGTGGAGCTTGCCTATAACGTGCCTAATTTTTGGCAGATCAACATTCGGGCTTGACACGTTATAGAAATTGGCAGCCCTTGACGTGGAACTTTGATTTATTATTACACCTAGGTAGAGTAGTGGACACTTACAAAAAGTAACTTATTAGGACATTGCTAGTGAATTCACAATAATTTAGCTGCGTGAAGCTGGCATGACCCAAATATGCACAATTAAAATGAAAGCTTCTATAAAACTGTGCACAAACTGTGCAGCACAATAGACACCTTGTTTTTAATTGTGCACCTCTGCTTAACCATTTAATTTACACTTTAAATGGGTCATGCTAAATTCACGCGAGCATGACCCTAGTATGCACAATTAAAATGGCAGACGCGAAATAACTGTGCACTAACTGTGCAGCACTATAGAACTCTTGTTTTTAATTGTGCACCGATCCTTAACCATGTTTATAACACTTTAAATGGGTCATGCCAAATTCACGCGAGCATGACCCAAATAAGCACAAATAAAATGAAAGCTTCTATAAAACTGTGCACAAACTGTGCAACACGAAAATCATCTTCTTTTTATTTGTGCACCTAATTTGCACCGAGACTCATCACTAAACCGGCAGACTGCACGCAGTTTTCAAAACAATATACTTGTTCGTCAAAACGCTCGGTGCACTTTTTACTTCCCCGGCCTATATAGTAGTGGGAAGTATTGTGATCGTGATTTTATGATAGTTCCAGATTTTGTTTGAAATTTTATATTTAAGATCTTGAGCCAAAAACTTACTTCAAGTTCGTTAATGAGTTTTACACAACCAGTAGTACCAATTTTATTAATTTCCCTGCACGCAGTTTTCAAAACAATATACTTGTTCGTCAAAACGCTCGGTGCACTTTTTACTTCCCCGGCCTATAAATGATATTTGTAAAAGTTTGATTTATTTAAAAATTTTGTTCAAATTGTGCTGAATGAAGCATAAAATAAAAATTTAAACCTTTTCGAAACCAAATTATAATAAAAAAGTATTTAAAAGTTAGCTTCTGTACCCTGTCAATATGGAACAAATTATATTATGTTTTTTATTCAAAAATAATTTGAAACACTTATAGTTAGTTTAAAATCACAATTTTGTCTTATTTCGTTTAAATGTTGTATTTGATGTTTGACTAAAATTCTTTCCTGTTAGAGAAACAATAATTATTATCAACCGCATTACCGCATAGATGTAATTTTTTACATTTCTATTAATGCCCAAGGGGTCGTTTTCGACCCACAGTTTATTTAATTTTTTTTATGCAGAATGTTTATACTTTTATCAGTTTAAATCGATGAATGTACAAGAGTGAATACCAATATATGTATTAAAATTTGCTTTTGTGTCATAAATTGCATTATAAGTTTAAATTTAATTTATATAAAGTGAATACTGGAAACTTATTTCAATGTAGGAAAATCAAAGACCCGTAAGTAATTAAATTTAATAATAATTGAAACATGAAGATACTTTTTAAGATAGATATTTTATTCTAATGTTAAGTAGACTATATTACTGTAAAATTAAAATATTATTACATATATTTTTTAACAATTTGTAAGCATGGGTCGTTAACGACCCCTTGGGCATTTCTATATAGTTTTTTTTATATATATCAGAAAAAACTGCAGAATTATTGCAAATTATTGAAAATTTGAATGTGGATGAATTAGTGTCAGATGAAATAGTTATTTTTCCTCCTGAAGGCAATGAGAGTGAGATAGATGCTGACTTAGCTGACGAAGATTGTAATGATCTAGACAATTTGAATCCTAATTAGTTACGTGCCGAAGCTGAGCTCATGTATTTATTTTTCAAAGATACTGATAATACTGAACTAGGAAACTTAGTTGGCAAAAATAGAGAAACATTTGAAAGGTGTATTTGGGAAAAGGAGATATTTTTGAGCAAGAACATGCATGCAGAACATTGGACAAAGTACCTCTTACCTATTTTTTTTTTCTGCTCTAAATATATGATTATAATGAATTATAATAATTACAAACTTTTCGTCTTTACAATGTATTTCATTTTTCAATAATTATAATAAAACACATATTCTATATTGTTATGTAATGTGTTCTGTGTGCCCAAGGGGTCATTAATGACCCATGTCATAATTCAAAATCTACAAGAGATTAAATTTTTTAAGCATTTTTCTCGATCATAAGTGATTATTTGAAGTAAATACTGAATATTTGACATAGATCGGAAAGAAAAATAATACTGGGCATTAATGGGTTAAAAATCTGATGTGGCCAGCACAAGACCGCTCGCCATACCGTACGCTTTTAACTACTAGTATAAATAATATAGTTGTACTCACTCACCTCCCACTTAAATATTTCTAAAAAAAATATTAGTCTAGTTTGCGCTCGTATTGCGCTTTATTGCTTCATCAATAATTTTTTGCGCAGCTCTAATTTTGCCATAATTTAGAGAATAAGTTAGGCAAGGCTATGTTGACACTAGCCCTAACTTTTAATTAATTTAATTTAGCAGTAATTGACATAATTTGTTTGAAAAAGCGCGCGAAAGGCTTTTTAAAACGAATACCTACTTTATTTAGAAGTAAACGGCAAATTTGATTATGTGATTGTTGCCCGAAGATAGGCGTACATTTAAAGTTTAATAATGTGACTTGCAGATAAACCTGTAGTACGAGTGAAGCCAGAAGTATAAAAATACACAGCATGTTTTTACGATTAATTGATTTTTCAGAATCAGATCAACAAAATTTTTTGTAATTTTTCAACTGTATATCATAAATTTTGAATGTAGAAAAACATTACAATATACCTATACATAAAAAAGTAAATAAACTTGACATTTAAAAAGAATTTTGTTTGAAAAGTGGTAATATTTATATAAGTACTTAAATTTAAATTAATTTAAATAAATTATTTATGATTACTGGAATAGAATTTTACAAGCAGCGGTCTGAAAAAAATATTTTCAGACTGTCACTATTAGCAACGGTCTGCAAAGAAGTATTGGTTTGCAATTATTCATTTTCAAGTAAGCGCCAAGTGAAGTGAAGTTATTTATATTTTGTTTAATACCGCATTTACACATTCGCGCTCGTGATTCGCCTCGTCACTCGCCGACATTCGCGAGTGGCATTCGCACATTCGTCTCTACAACGCGAATGACCGTTTTCACATTCGCCGAGTGTTCAGATCACTAAGTCGTTGCTATAGAAACCTTTGACTCGTCCCAAAAGACCGCTCCCGGCGCGAGCGCCACGAGTGGCGAGGCGAATGACGAGTGAACCGATTACACATTCGCCTCGCCACTCGCCTCGTCATTCGCCTCGCCACTCGTGCGAATGTGTAAATGCGGCATAAACTTTATTTACCTTTTATTTAAAATATGATGTATTCTATTTTTAATAATTTCTGATTTAAAAATTAATTAATATTTATTAAAACTTTGTAAGTGGCTCAAAAATTATATCGTAAAAATAGTTTGTACGTAATATTATTCTAATAAAATTATTATTTTACGAAAGTAAAAAAATAATTAGAAACATAGGAGAACTTAATTAGTGCAAAAAGCACATATTAGGTAGGTACCTAAAATATCCGAAACTGAAAGGCAGGCTATTGATTTGCCTTATAAGATTGTTCTAATTATTACCTACAATAATCGCGTGCGGCTCGTATATCATACCTTTCATTGAATAACAAACATACATTTATAATAACATACAATAAGTAAAATTAAAAGCATATCTTATTATTACGATCTGAATTTTTGATATAAGGTTTAAATAAATGATACATAACTTTTGAGAAACATTATGTAAATTAAATTCCATGCCATGCCTTTGACTCTGACAAAAACTGAGAAAAAATACCGTACCTAACACCTAACAAAATTTATCTTGTACCCAATAATTTAAAATTTGCAATAAGTAGGTATTCGTTTTAAACGCATTTCGCGCGCTTTTTCAAACAAATTATGTCAACTACTGCTAAATTATAGTAGCGAAAAAAACATAAGAGCGCAATGTATATAGATTTAATTACAATATAAGAGAACTATAAAAATTTTCCTTTTTTCTGTTGTCAAATTAGCCTTGTCAATTTAGAATTTAAATAAAATAAATTTGAGGCAAGTGCAAAATAAAATTTTAATAGAGCAAAATAGCGCAAATAAAGCACTATACCTATATCTATTTAATAATAAAAACTGCAAAATAACTCAAAGAGAGGGCTACGTCAATTTGGCCCTTCCTAACTAACTACTCGTACTTTGATTACTGCTGAATTATAGCAGCGCAAAAAATATATTTCCGGAGCAAAAGAGCGCAATGTACATACAATGAAAAAATCCGATGTGGCCAACACATGATCTGTCGCCATACTCTACTATTTTACTTAGTGTGTATGAAGGTACTTGCTCACAAGTCACAAATAATATACCATTGTACAAGGGCATTCGGGAATTGTAGTTTTTATAATATTATTAAAGTTCATTATGACCTTATAAAAAATAAATGACATTTCATACTTTTCATTTCAATTTGTCAAAAAGTCAAAAATGTATTTGGCATTAACGCTCAAATATTTTATTTTTTGTTTTCATTGGTAGACAGATAAATCAAAATTGTAACACATTTGTAGAATTTTAACTTCTTGTAATTGGAAAATGGTGCTAGATAGAAACTACGTTTTGAATACAAATTGTAGATAGCATCATTTAGTATCCATTGTTATTAAAAAAAATTCCTATATTAATGCATACATTTTGAGGGTATTCCAGAAAAACGCTTCAGATCTTCAAGAAACTACCACTTCCGGTTGCACGACCAACACCAAAATCTAATCAGATCTATTCTAGGGTGTCAGAATATTATGTACAAAATTTCAAATATTTTATTCAGTAGTATTTGGCTTATCGTACCTCCAACATCCATCCACACACACAGACATTATCGCGAAATTATCAAAATCGTGTTCTAGGACCTCAAAACGTGCTTATCCATTGAAAACTCCCTATCGAAATTTTAGCATGATTACAATACCTCTCTTACAGATATGAGTGGCGAGAGGTAAAAATATGACACAATCTTACTTTTTTCGCTGTCAAGTTGGCCTTTCCTACTTTGCTTATTAACCTTCCGCCATATCTAGACTTTAAACAGAAATGTATACGTACAATCCGGATCCCATTTAAAATATACAAATAAAAATCTAAAATATTCAAACACAGAAATTTGCATCACCTGAATAAAAAGATTTAATCATAAGTTATATCCCGAGTGCAATGAATTTAATCGATAAATTTGACATTTCTGGCTTATGAAATAAATTTTGCTTAAAAAGTGTTTGAGTACATAATAATTTGAAAAAAACCCGAGACCGCAGGTCGAGGGATTTTATCTAAAATTATTATGTACGATAACACTTTTTTTAAAGCAAAATTTTTTGAATAAGCCAAACGTCAAATTTATCGATTCAATTCTTTAGCACGAGGGGTATATGTTAAGATTATTTCATGAATTCATAGTTTTATGTGTACTTACAGTATTAATAGGAAGATTTTTTGCAATCATACGTTGATTCTGACATCCATCTGACATCTGACAAATTTTGCTGTTATACGTAACCATTGTAACAATAGCAAATCGTTTGTTATTTTTATACTTCTGTCAGATAAATGTCAAAAACTAATAAATAAAATCTGCTTGAAATGAATAATTTGGCATGTTTAAAGATATAGAATATCGGAAAACATAAAAATCATGTAAGTATCTTGCTAAATATGCCTTCAAAAAGCTCAAAATTTGTTAGAAAAAGCTAGCTGCAATTTAATCGCGATTAAATAGCATGGTGCTATTTAATCACTTATTTAAATTGGAAAACAAAGAAAAATAAGACAATCTGATTTGTCAAATTTATGATGAGTGAAATAATCACAGGAAAACTCTGCTGTGTTGAAGCCATCCTACGTTCAATTACTACATTTAATATTTTACTTACGACTTATATAGCGCTAGTATGCCAACTTGTCACCCGTCTCACCTGTCACCTGTCAATATTTTTTACGCAGAAACAAAAATCAACCGATCATGGATTACAAGATATCAACGTTTTATTTGATAAATTTATTTTTTAAATTTTACTGCAGTTCTTTAATGCTACCAGATAAAGACAATTTTTTTATAACGTAAGTTGCAAATAACTTTTCCTCTTATTCTTATTTAAAAAAATACTATATTTTTCCAAATTTATATACAATTTTGACAATAAACCTTTTCAATCTTCAAAAATTATCACTTCCAATGAAGATATTTGTACCAAAATCTAAGGAGCTCTTCCAATTTATATACAAATGTTAAATACCAAATATCAAAATTTTCGGGTAATTCGTATTTGAGTTATGCGACTAACACCCCTTGACCACACACATAGACCAGTCGGGAAATCCGAAATTCGCACTTCTAGGTGCATTTTATGTAACATTTTGGTAACATGAGTTTCTAGACTAATTTGACCCCGCTGAATTCGAATCTGCCCGTTACCAAGCCGAATTTTGCATGCAACACCCGGAATCCAAGATGGCGGCCGTTTTTAGAATCTTCACGTAAAACACGTAAAGATTGTTGAATTTTTGAGAATGATGAGTCTTTTTTTAGGTTTTCGGTGTATCTGATTTCATTGAATCACACAGTTTTGACATTCAATTGCCATAAATGTAATATTTAAGATGGCGGCTCAAGAAACCGGAAGTTAACTGTCCAAAGAATATACCAAACAATTTATTCTACTTACGATATATATATATATAAATATATATATATATATATATATATATATATATATATATATATATATATATATATATATAATCAACTTACGATATATACAACAAAAATACAATAATATTTACTTGTTTCACGTAAAGATTCAAAAACGGACGCCATCTTGGATTCCGGGTGTTGCATGCAAAATTCGGCTTGGTAACGGGCAGATTCGAATTCAGCGGGGTCAAATTAGTCTAGAAACTCATGTTACCAAAATGTTACATAAAATGCACCTAGAAGTGTGAATTATTATCTTCAAGTGAAAATTGCAAAATTTAAGAATCTAAAATATTTTTTGTGTTTAATCAACTCTACTTTCTGAACGGATAAAGATATCGACTTCCGGTTTGCGGCGTTGGATTTCTTAGTAAATTTTACGTAAGATACATTATACTAAATGTTTTATAATTCCCTTGATAACCCAAAATTAAATTATTATCTTCAAGTGAAAATTGCAAAATTTAAGAATTTTAAATATTTTTTGTGTTTAATCAACTCTACTTTCTAAACGGATAAAGATATGAACTTCCGGTTTGCAGCGTTGAATTCCTTGGTAAATTTTACGTAAGACACATTATACTAAATATTTTGTAAGGCCCTTGATAACCCAAAATTGAATTATTATCTGCAAATGAAAATTGCACAATTTAAGAATTTAAAATATTTTTTGTGTTTAATCAACTATACTTTCTGAACGAATAAAGACATCGACATCCGGTTTGCGGCGTTGGATTCCTTAGTAAATTTTATGTAAGAATCATTATGTTAAATTTTATGGTAGGCCCTTGATAACCCAAAATATATTTACTATCTTCAAGTGAAAATTGCAAAATTTAAAAATTTTAAATATTTTTTGTGTTTAATCAACTCTACTTTCTAAACGGATAAAGATATCGACTTCCGGTTTGCAGCGTTGGATTCCTTGGTAAATTTTACGTAATATACATTATATTAAATGTTTTGTAAGGACCTTGATAACCCAAAATTGAATTATTATCTTCAAATGAAAATTGCAAAATTTAAGAATTTTAAATATTTTTTGTGTTTAATCAACTATACTTTCTGAACAAATAAAGATATCGACTTCCGGTTTGAAGCGTTGGATTCCTTGGTAAATTTTACGTAAGATACATTATAATTAATTTTTTTGTAAGGCCATTGATAACCAAAAATTTAATTATTATCTTCAAGTGAAAATTGCAAAATTTAAGAATTTTAAATATTTTTTGTGTTTAATCAACTCTACTTTCTAAACGGATAAAGATATCGACTTCCGGTTTGCAGCGTTGGATTCCTTGGTACATTTGACATAAGATACATTATAATTAATTTTTTTGTAAGGCCATTGATAACCAAAAATTTAATTATTATCTTCAAGTGAAAATTGCAAAATTTAAGAATCTAAAATGTGTTTTTGTGTTTAATCAATTCTACTTTCTGAACGGATAAAGATATCGACTTCCGGTTTACGGCATTGGATTCCTTTGTAAATTTTACGTAATATACATTATATTAAATTTTTGTAAGGCCTTTGATAACCCAAAAGTTGATTAAAATGTTTTTGTATATTCTTTGGACGGTTTAACTTCCGGTTTCTTTGGCCGCCATCTTGAATATTACACTTGAATGTCAAAACTGTATGATTTAATGAAATAAGAGACACCGAAAACCTAGAGAAAGACTCATCATTCTAAAAAATACAACAATATTTACGTGTTTTACGTGGAGATTCAAAAAACGGCCGCCATCTTGGATTCCGGGTGTTACATGCAAAATTTGGCTTGGTAACGGGCAGATTCGAATTCAGCGGGGTCAAATTAGTCTAGAAACTCATGTTACCAAAATGTTACATAAAATGCACCTAGAAGTGCGAATTTCGGATTTCCCGACTAGTCTAACACACACACACACACACACACACACACACACACACACACACACACACACACACACACACACACACACACACACACACACACACACACACACACACACACACACACACACACATACATACATACACACATACACACATACACACATACACACACACACATATACACACACATACACACACATACACACACATACACACACACACACACACACGCACACGCACACGCACACGCACACACACACACACACACATACACACATACACACATACACACATACACACATACACACATACACACATACACACATACACATACACATACGAAAAAACACAGATAAATTTTTGTGATGCGACCATTTTGTAAATATATCTACTATACGTCCATCTGCCTCTCTCATTAAATCATCAATAATAATCAATTGTGGATCTTTCCCATCTATATTTTCCTCATCTGGCTAACCCTCAATAAAATTTACACCGTGAATTTCATTATATAAATTCTGCCAAGTACCATAATGCCAAGATATATTTCTAAATGGAGTATCACTCATATCGTTTATGTTTGAAATAAAATTATTAACATAAAATGACTTGCCTGAACCCGAAGGCCCAGCAACTATTGCAGAAAATGGATGTTTAAATTTCGTACACATGTTAACTTTTCAATGTATGATATGAGACTGATATTTTTTAAATGATATATTATATTTTTAACTGATATAAAAAAAGACAAACATGTTTCAATACATTTTATTTACATTCTTGTATAATTACATAAAAATCATATTATTATTTTAACAAATTGTACTATCGTAGTTTGTTTCCCTGGACTGTAATATTCTTGCCCTGTATACTTTATATTCCAATCCGCAACGGTCTTTTGTATTTCATTTACTTGATCATCTGTTAGCTGGTCAAATCGTGCTGGCAAATAGACGATATGAAATCTTCACACTCTGCAATTATCTTCCTTCCATACCTTGTCTTCACGGCTTTCATATTAACTAACTTGTACTCTTTATTCAATTCCATTTCGATTATGTTTTTATGAGGTTTGACGGTCTTCAGAGAGCCAATATCGTTTAATAAGTTGAATGCCATTTTCTAAACACAAAATAAAAATTATACTATTACAATAAATTCACATTGTTGTTGTTGTTGCAACAAAATTTTACATGCAATAATTATAATAAATAAAATATTATTCTTACCCTGAGAGTTTGATGTCACTAGTTCGAATTTCACTTCTGGATTATAGAATAAAATTGTATGCCTGTTTTACCATATATATACTAATCTAGTTTCTTTTTTTAAATAATGATATATATATATATATATATATATATATATATATATATATATATATATATATATATATATATAATTAAAACCTTATACTGATAAACCATAGATAAACGAGCTTTAACCCCGTATACGTTATCTTATTAAACAATAACAAAGCTTTATCATATCTTAAAACTGGCGCCAGTCTTATCGTGACGGGCGCACGTTCTAGTACCCCCACTACTTACACCTTATGAAAGAAGTACCTCAAACCTTCGATTTCGATGGCATATCGAAAAAGTTCCTGAAAATGGTATCACAATTTAAATCAACTCGCATTGACATTGTCTTCGATCAATATTTTACACTATCCATAAAAGGTTGTGAGCGTTCACTTCGCAATGAATCAACCAGCAAAGTTTCCATCGGACCTAATCAAATTCGACCTCATAATTTCGCTGGTGAACTGAAAAATATACAGTTCAAAGAAGCTCTCGTGAATTTTTTTATTGATAATTGGGCTAATGATCACATGTTCCCTTTAATTGGCAATAAAAATATTTATCTTAGTTTTGATAAGTGTTACTCGTACCATGTTGAAAATAACAAAGTTATTCGAACCATTGAAGATTCATTACCATGTGAAGAGCATGAAGAAGCTGATACTCGGATAATATGTAATATTTGCCAAATAAATTTTGACGCTCAAGTTGTTGTACGCTGCTCAGTCTCTGATATTTTAATTATACTTCTCGGCAACATGGATCACCTGAATGCATCTTTAAAGCTTTGGATACAATGGGGTGTAGGAAATCATCAACGTCTAATAAACTTCAATGAATTATACAAAGTCCTTGGCAGTTCTTTATGTAAAGCTCTACCATGCTTTCACGCAATAACAGGATGCGATTACACACCAGGTTTTTTTCCGAAAAGGTAAACTGAGGCCTGAGCATGTCAAGACATTACTACAGACGAAGAACATGTACTCGAGCGTACATTTACCACTTTAGAGAAATTCATATGTCACATGTATGGGCAGCTGACTCTTCAAATGTTAATGACGTTCGCTTTTATCTATTTTCAAATATCAATCAAAAAAATCTGATGATAATTTCGAAAAAAAATTTAGAAATTTCGATTCATCGAGCCTACTACCATGTAAAGCTGAATGATATCAGCATCTACTGCGAGTGCGCTACGTGGCAAAGTTTTGGAGAAACGCTTATTTGAAAAATCCAACATCTTTATCACCATTAGCTTCCGGTTGGGCCATCAATGATGATAAATATGATATTGTCTGGTTTTCTGGAGAGCAATTCCCATCATCAGTTGCTGAAATTATTGTAAAAAGTAAAGTATTAATTAAAAAATGAATAATAGAACGAGTTACCTAATTACGATAATTTTTACTATGTTACGGATACTCAAGTACTAGACAACGAAAACACTGCAAAAAATGATGATGACAATGACTATAATAATGTGAGCAGTGACGATAATGACGACTATGGAGAAGCATCACTTTTTTTCAACACAAATATGGAATAAACATATTTTCTTCAGTTATAATTTGATTTTAATGATCAAAACATAAATACTGTACAAAAAAAAAGAAATTAAAATTTTGATACTTAATAAATGTAATTTTTGCCTGTCTCTGTCTTAAAAATATTTTATTATGCTATTACATACATTAAAATATAGTGTAATGTTTCTTGTCTCTTTCCCACTCATTTACTTTGCAGCTATCTCTCTCTCTAACAGCCGGCATAATAGCGTGGTACTCTACAATATTAAATCGGTCTGACTCTCGTTTAACAACCGAATTTTGTATTGAAAAATAAATCTGAACCGAATAAAGACCACGTTTATCGCAAACATTATAATTTGTTTGAAGCAAATAAGAAGCATTTGTAATTAATAATGTAGCTTTAAAATAAATAAATCAGACTCAAAGCAATTTGTTTTTTTCTCGTAAACAATCCTTTTTCTCAGTGAATGTATTTTTCATTTTTACAATATTAAATCGATCTGGCTCTCGTTTAACAACCGAATTAGTGTCTGGCAAATTAATTTTATACTTTTTTATATTTAAATAAATTAATATTAAAATTTCAGCCATCTTAAAATGGTTTAAAAATATTTTTTTGTTTATAAATAATAGCATCTGGCATGTTGCTATCAACAATCTGGCAATAATAAATCCATGTTTTGAATAGTTTTTAAAAGTTATTGAAAAAAAAATTGCGTCTTAAAATGATTTCAAATTTAATATTTTTACCTGTAAAGGTGTTATGCGCAGTAATAAACGCAACGCCTCCTGATAGCCCGCATGCTGTTTGAGAGAGCATAAGAAAATATATATAAAAAAATCAGCTTTCTTAAAATTCTCTCTCGAGAACGTTGCTAGCTCTTAGACTATAACTGGATCAAATTAAAATGACGTGCTGAGAAATAAATCCTTACACAGTTTTCTAGCCATGTCATGTTGGTTAGGAGTTACACAAATTTCTTACCCGGCTTTTTAAATTCAGTAGATTTTTGTTTGGAGTTACAGAACTTTCTGGTACTTACATAGATAATATTTGGTGCTAAAAGATGACACCAATATCCCAATTTAAGCTAAAAGTGGAGTTACATAATTTTCTGGTTTCACCGAAAATGTATATATATATATATATATATTTTATAATAGTTTAGATCAAACAGAATCATTTTGAGGTATTTTGACACAAAAATGGTCGAACAGTAACAGCGTGGTTAGATGTTTGATCACTAAAACATTGTTGTCAAGTAATGGCTACCAGTTTTTGCCGCGCTTTCACAAGAAAAACACTTATTCTTGATATATAGACAAAAAAGAAAACGAAGTTGCAGAAACTGTCACTAGGTGGACAAGGAACAGTTTAGAATAAAATTTTGAAATTAAAACCGCCAAAAAGCAACTTTAACCACCTACATCATTTTGAACATTTTGAATTGATGTGTTATGTGTGTTATTTTTTATTTCGGCTAATTTTAATAAATAAATGTATATCTGGCTCAAACCATCAACGTCTGTTCTTTTATTCATGGTATTAATTTTGTTATTAATATGATACATCTCTAGGAAAGTACGTTTTGTGAAATTTTTTTCTACATCTAAAATACTGGCTAGTTCATAAGCAATATTATGTTTGGTGTTATGCTGATGTTCAGCTAAAGCACTACTATGTGGTTTTAAACGGCAATCACTTTTATGTGATATAATTCTGGTTTTTAGATGGTTACACGTTTGACCTACATAACATAAATTGCAGTCATTACATGGTATACAATAAACTACGTTAGATTGTAATAGAGTTGGTGTTGGTGTTTTTAATTTTGAAAAGACCGATTTGACAGTCGTACAACTTCTATTGGCAATTTTTACTAAATCGTCATGTAGTATTTTTTGAAGTTTCGGTGTTAACTCTTCGATATAAGGTAAGGATGCATACTTTATACGCTGGTTTGTCTCTTGTTCAGCAACAACCCGGGTTGTTGGTTTATTATTTTGAGTGACATTGAAAAGTCTAAACTATTATAAAATATTGCTTTATTTTTCACATTATTGTAGGTGCGTGAAGTTAGCAGTAACATTCTTGTTTAAATAATCACAAATGTGCTTAATCGATTGTATATCGTTTGTATTTGATTGTAGATTATGAAAAAATGTTTGTATTTCGAAATTAATGCCAATAAATAGCAATTTATGTTTATGCTGCTAACTTCACGCTAGCAGCAAAGTTCTCTTAAAAAAATTGAAAAATCGCACAGAACGTTTGTATTTCATTTGTATTTGATTGTATTTCTAGTAAAAAAAATTTTAAAAAATTCTACGGCGAGTTATAGCAATTTAATTTTTATGCTGCTAAGTTCACGCTAGCAGCAGACTTCCCTTTAAAAAATTCAATAACTACACAGAACGTTTGTATTTCGTTTGTATTTGATTGTATTTCTAGTAAAAAAAATTTCAAAAAATTCTACGGCGAGTTATAACAATTTAATTTTTATGCTGCTAAGTTCACGCTAGCAGCAGACTTCCCTTAAAAAAATTGAATAACTACACAGAACGTTTGTATTTCGTTTGTATTTGATTGTATTTCTAGTAAAAATTTTTTTATCTACGACCACTAGTGTAAATGAGCAAAAGTGCACAGCCCACCTACTGTGTAAGCTTCACATTACGCACAGCTGTGCGTTATATCGTGCGATCGCACAGTTAGGGAATTTTTGATTTATAGAAATTATGTTGGCAAGATATAGTAATTAGTATTCAATTAAATCAGTGCCATGAAGAAGAAAGCATGAAATATTCTGTAAAATAAGTTTTAGTTGTTCTTATTTTACTTTAATTAGTCCCAATTTAATCATTTATTGGTTAGTTGCTAGTTATTTTTGTTTTACACTATTGGCAACGCTGCAGTTTAAAACAATATGGCATCCATTTTCATTCAAGTTTCAAGTGACAGTTAAAAGCTTTGCAAGCAAAAAGGTAGAGTTAAATCTTTTGTTCACGGTGTTTATGTATATAAATACTATAATTATGTGTTTTTTAAATAGTTTTTAAAATATTCTTTATTATATCACAACAATCAAGTGTCTACACTGTATCAGCTTTTGAGGATGACCTAAATAAGGTCAAAACGTCAAGCAAATATACAAAATAAGTAAATAACTCTTATTTACAGACTGCCTGCCAAATAGTTGTTTTTCCCATTATTCCTACAGTCGATAACCAAATTAATCGTTGTACTACTACGTAAGTTAATAAATGTCCTAAAATAATACAATTTAATTTTTCCGTCCAATTCTAGTAGTTCTAAGAAAATACATACCTATACTATAATGATTTAAAAAATTGATTGCACAATAATGGTCGTAGATAAAGTATAGTACATAACTCGAGCTGTAAAGCAATTACGACCTCGTGAAATTACGAACTCGCCGCTGCGCGGCTCTTGCGTAATTTTTTCACTCGTTCGTAATATGCTTCTTACTGCTCTCGTTACGTAATATACTATTAACAAATTCTACGGCGAGTTATAACAATTTAATTTTTAAAAGAATTAAACAAACACACAGAACGTTTGTATTTCCTTTGTAGGTATTTGGTTGTACCTATATGTAGTAAAAAATATTTTTTTTAATTCTACGGTGAGTTATAACAATTTAACTTTTATGCTGCTAACTTTACGCTAGCAGCAAACTTCTTTTAAAAAAATTAATTAAGCACACAGAACGTTTGTATTTGATTGTATTTCCAGTAAAATAAAATTTTAAAAATATAACAATTTCATTATTGTGCTGTCTATTTCACACGCTACCAGCAAACTCAATTTGAAAAAAATCTGACGTGGACACCACATGACTTCCTTGTACGCCTTGTTTGTTCATACTTTTCTTAATAACTAAAATGTAGAATAATATAAAAAATTCTTTTAACTTATTATACTAGTATACTCACAAATATATTTTAGTCATTTTATTTAAACTGCAGAAGAAGATATAAACGATATTTTACTATTGTCACTGCTACTGTCACTGTCATGTCATAATCATTTAAATTTTACGTAGTAACAAATGTTAATCGATCATGGACTACAAGATACAGAAATACTAAATTATAAGTATATACTTTAATTATTCTTAAATGATAGAAGATACAGAAAAATTTATAAAATACCGATTGTAGATAATAATCACATAATCTTTCATTTAAAATAAAAAAAATTGTCTAAAATTAATTATTTATCAAAATATTTTTAAAAAGTACTACTTCCGGTTTATAGATTGAAACCAAAAATAGGAGGTGCACAACTAGATGCTATAACAGTCCTAAATACAAAATTTCAACTTTCTACGTCTAACCGTATTTGAGTTATGCGACACACATACGTCCGTACGTACGTACGCACGTACGCACGCACGTACGCACGTACGTACAGACGTCACGACGAAACTAGTCATAATGGATTCAGAAAAGGTCAAAACGGATATTTCCATCAAAATCTGAAAACCGAAATTTTTCGCGATTACAATACTTCCTTATTACTCCGTACAAGGAAGTAAAAAAGCACACAAACTATATATACAGGGTGTTAATACTAAGTTGTAACACCGGAAAATGACAGTTAGAACTCATCGAAACAAACAACTTTTCTTATTAAAATTTTTGGATTTGGAGCCCCAGTTCCGAGTTATAGGCGTTTTTTTGTTTTTCGGATAATCGTCATTACTCCGTTATTTTAAGAAAAATTTAAAAAATACAAAAATTTTCAGCATTTGCTTTCGGTTCTCTAAAATATTTGTATTTAGAATTATTTTCTATTTTATCAAATAACAAAATGGCGACCGATCAAAAATTTCAAAACAAGATATTTTGAAAACCACTCGATCGATTTTTGAAAATAAAACATTTATAAAATCCTTAAACTATCTAATATTAATAATAATATTTTTATTATGTAAGGATATAAAACGAATACATGGTTGAATTCTGAACAAAATACTCTATCGGATAGGCCTAAAAAATATATTCCCTTTTGAAAAAATATAACTTTGTGTTGTAACTTGAGAACCACTGGTTTAAAAAATTATTTTATTCTTTAATCAGATGTTCCCCTTGGTCTCCTACAACTTTGCTATTTAACATTTTTTTGTAACTATAATAATAAAGAAAATATAGGCGTTGGTTGGTTTCGCTGTTACACCCTGTATATGTATATATATGTATATATATATATATATATATATATATATATATACATATATATATATATATATATATATATATATATATATATATATATATATATATATATATATATATATATATATACATAGTTCTGTGCGTTTCATTTAGTGTTAGTGTAGCAGTAAGCAAGTAGCACGCAGCACAAAAGATGCATAATTCCAGGACAAATTTATTTACTGTATATTTTATTTTCACTACATTTTTATAACCTATCGTATTAAAATTATTATTATTTTTCTTGTTTTATTCCTGATCACAATAATTTTATTAATACGATATGTATTGGTGTTTATTTTTGTTAGCTCATAAGATAGATACCGCAGGTATCAAAAATATAATAATATTTTGTAGGGGCAAAATCAAATATTACGTCCCAAAAATTTATCAGTGAAACCCGAGAAACACACCCAAAGTTGATTGAAAACATAAGTTTTTCATTAATTTAAAAGAAGTTGTCTTAATCGGAATTTGATTTTAGTTCTGTAGGTTATAGTTAGATATTAATAAATATTCGTTAATATTAAAAAGAAATCTGAAATAATTTTCTTATACTGCGGAAAAAATTTATCAGTCGAATAAAAATAGTTTCAGTTAGAATAAAAAATTTCGTTTAGGTAATTACTTAAAGGGTATAGAGGTAACCGGATAAGAGGTTGAAAAGTGGCCCAAAGCAAGTGATTAGTTGCGATTTATTTTTAGATGAAATGTCTTTCAAAATAAACTCATTTTTATGGGCTTTTTTCCATTTTATTTTTACCTTCCGCTTACCTGTAAAGGAAGGTATTGGAATCATGCAAAAAATCGGGTGGTGAATTTTTAGTGGATGAGCACGAATTAGGGTCCTTACAACTCATTTTTGATAGTTTCACGATGATGTCTGTGTGTATGTGTGTGTGTATGTGTGTGTGTGTGTGTGTGTGTGTGTGTGTGTGTGTGTGTGTGTGTGTGTGTGTGTGTGTGTGTGTGTGTGTGTGTGGTCAAGGGTTGTTAGTCGCATAACTCAAATACGAATTACCCGAAAATTTTGATATTTGGTATTTAACATTTGTATATAAATTGGAAGAGCTCCCTAGATTTTGGTACAAATATCTTCATCGGAAGTGATATTTTTTGAAGATTGAAAAGGTTAATTGTCAAAATTGTATATAAATTTGGAAAAATATAGTATTTATTTGTAATGAGAATAAGAGGAAAAGTTATTTGCAACAAAAATTGCCTTTATCTGGTAGCATTAAAGAACTGCAGTAAAATTTAAAAAATAAATTTATCAAATAAAACGTTGATATCTTGTAATCCATGATCGGTTGATTTTTGTTTCTGCGTAAAAAATATTGACAGGTGAGACGGGTGACAAGTTGGCATACTAGCGCTATATAAGTCCTAAGTAAGATATTAAATGTAGTAATTGAACGGAGGATGGCTTCAACACAGCAGAGTTTTCCTGTGAATGAATCTTTTTATACAGGTGATGCAAATTTCTGTGTTTGATTATTTGAGATTTTTATTTGTATATTTTAAATGGGCACCGGATTGCATGTATACATTTCTGTTTAAAGTCTAGATATGGCGGAAGGTTGTGTGATGGCCACGTCAGATTTTTTCTCTGATTCTACCGCAAAAATCGAGCTGAATAGATTCTACCAAAAAGAAAAACAAATTTTATACCTAAAATAACTTTTTTAATTCATTTTGGCGCCAAATTCAAATAGAAAAAAATATTTTAATTTTTTTAAATCAATTTTCGTATTGTAGGAATACGATTATTATTTCAATTTATTTCGTGTAATTTATCTGAGAGAAATCTACAACATAATTATATTTTTTCAAATATTTAAAAAGTGTTAAAAAAAAAAAAAACTAATTTTATCACTTTATATAATTTAAATTTCTCGCTTAGATTGAAATAAATTGAAATAGTAATTGAGTTCCTTCAATACGAGAATTGATTTTGAAAATTAAAAATAAATTCTCTATATGACTTGGGAATCAAAATGAATTGAAAAAATAATTTTTAGGTGTAAAATTGTTTTTTTGTTTGATCGAAATTTTCAGTTTCATTTATGCGATAGAATCGGAGAAAAAAACGTAATAAACACGTTTTTATCATAACTCCCGTAAAAATGAGGTTAGAAAGCTGAATGTTTG
This sequence comes from Agonum fuliginosum, assembly GCA_947534325.1. Taxonomy (NCBI): domain Eukaryota; kingdom Metazoa; phylum Arthropoda; class Insecta; order Coleoptera; family Carabidae; genus Agonum; species Agonum fuliginosum. Next base: position 24,331,961 of record OX384037.1, on the reverse strand, counting down.
GGAATAGACGGGATTTTAAAAGAACTTTTATCTAAAAATCGCAATTAATCTTTTGCTTTGGAGGCACCTCTTTCACCCTCTTATTCTGCTATATCCTTTGATATATTTGTATTTATTTCACTGTTATACTATTAAAACAGGGGTTCAAACCGCACAAAATAACGGTTCAAGTTCGATTCAAGGCCTTTTAAAATCCAGTCTATTTTCAAAATTTTTTGTTCTTAAACTCATGTTTATGGGACTTTTTCCATAAAAAAACTTATGTTACACCTAAAATAATATTTTTATTTTATTTTGGCGCCAAATTCAAATAGAAAAAATATTTTAATTTTTTAAAATCGGTTTACGTATTGAAGGATCTCGATTAGTATTTCAATTTATTTCGTGTAATTTATCTGAGAAAAATTTAAAACATATATTTTTTTCAGATATTTACAAAATGTTAGAAAAAATAAAAACGAATCTTATGACTTTACATATTTGAATTTCGCGCTTAGATTAAGAAAGAAATTGAAATAGTAGTAGAGTTCCTTCAATACGAGTATTGATTTTGAAAATTAAAATTACATTTTCTATATTAATTTGAAACCAAAATGAATTGAAAAAAATATTTTTAGGTGTCAAATTGTATTTTCTGTTTGATAGAAATTTTCAGTTCGATTTACATTATGCGGCAGAATCGAAGAAAAAAATAAAGTAATAAACACGTTTTTATCATAACTCTCGTAAAAATGAGGTTAGCAAGTTAAAATTTTCGGAATAGACGTTGCCAAGTTATTCAATTTTTTTAACTCGCCGTAGAATTAAAAATTATTTTTTTACTAGAAATACAATGAAATACAAACGTTCTGTGTAGTTATTCAATTTTTTAAGGGAAGTTTGCTGCTAGCGTGAACTTAGCAGTATAAAAATTAAATTGTTATAACTCGCTGTAGAATTTTTTTAAATTTTTTTTAGTAGAAATACAATCAAATACAAACGAAATACAAACGTTCTGTGTGGTTATTCAATTTTTTTAAGAGAAGTCTGCTGCTAGCGTGAAGTTAGCAGCAAAAAATTAAATTGTTATAACTCGCCATAGAATTTTTTAAAATTTTTTTTTTTAGAAATACAATCAAATACAAACGAAATACAAACGTTCTGTGTGCTTTTTCAATTTTTTTAAGAGAACTTTGCTGCTAGCGTGAAGTTAGCAGCATAAACATAAATTGCTATTTATTGGCATTAATTTCGAAATACAAACATTTTTCCATAATCTACAATCAAATACAAACGATATACAATCGATTAAGCACATTTGTGATTATTTAAACAATAATGTTACTGCTAACTTCACGCACCTCATTATTGTGTATTTTAAAAACGTTGACGAAAATTTGTCCTAATCATAAGATGCTAGTCTTAAACTAACCTCAACACTATGTTAGTCTGATGTTACACTATAAATTGTGTAAAATTTGTATTATAATATCAGTATTGTTACAGTGTCCTGATGAAGATTTAAAATAAAATCGAAAGCTTGACAAATTTTAAAGAGTCTACTTTAATTTTTTGGCCTATTTACTGACTGTCACACCCACTACTGTTGCTTCTTTCTTCTTCTTCTTCTATATATATATATATATATATATATATATATATATATATATATATATATATATATATATATATAGAAGAAGAAGAAGAAAGAAGCAACAGTAGTGGGTGTGACAGTCAGTAAATAGGCCAAAAAATTAAAGTAGACTCTTTAAAATTTGTCAAGCTTTCGATTTTATTTTAAATCTTCATCAGGACACTGTAACAATACTGATATTATAATACAAATTTTACACAATTTATAGTGTAACATCAGACTAACATAGTGTTGAGGTTAGTTTAAGACTAGCATCTTATGATTAGGACAAATTTTCGTCAACGTTTTTAAAATACACAATAATGAGGTGCGTGAAGTTAGCAGTAACATTATTGTTTAAATAATCACAAATGTGCTTAATCGATTGTATATCGTTTGTATTTGATTGTAGATTATGGAAAAATGTTTGTATTTCGAAATTAATGCCAATAAATAGCAATTTATGTTTATGCTGCTAACTTCACGCTAGCAGCAAAGTTCTCTTAAAAAAATTGAAAAAGCACACAGAACGTTTGTATTTCGTTTGTATTTGATTGTATTTCTAAAAAAAAAAATTTTAAAAAATTCTATGGCGAGTTATAACAATTTAATTTTTTGCTGCTAACTTCACGCTAGCAGCAGACTTCTCTTAAAAAAATTGAATAACCACACAGAACGTTTGTATTTCGTTTGTATTTGATTGTATTTCTACTAAAAAAAATTTAAAAAAATTCTACAGCGAGTTATAACAATTTAATTTTTATACTGCTAAGTTCACGCTAGCAGCAAACTTCCCTTAAAAAATTGAATAACTACACAGAACGTTTGTATTTCATTGTATTTCTAGTAAAAAAATAATTTTTAATTCTACGGCGAGTTAAAAAAATTGAATAACTTGGCAACGTCTATTCCGAAAATTTTAACTTGCTAACCTCATTTTTACGAGAGTTATGATAAAAACGTGTTTATTACTTTATTTTTTTCTTCGATTCTGCCGCATAATGTAAATCGAACTGAAAATTTCTATCAAACAGAAAATACAATTTGACACCTAAAAATATTTTTTTCAATTCATTTTGGTTTCAAATTAATATAGAAAATGTAATTTTAATTTTCAAAATCAATACTCGTATTGAAGGAACTCTACTACTATTTCAATTTCTTTCTTAATCTAAGCGCGAAATTCAAATATGTAAAGTCATAAGATTCGTTTTTATTTTTTCTAACATTTTGTAAATATCTGAAAAAAATATATGTTTTAAATTTTTCTCAGATAAATTACACGAAATAAATTGAAATACTAATCGAGATCCTTCAATACGTAAACCGATTTTAAAAAATTAAAATATTTTTTCTATTTGAATTTGGCGCCAAAATAAAATAAAAATATTATTTTAGGTGTAACATAAGTTTTTTTATGGAAAAAGTCCCATAAACATGAGTTTAAGAACAAAAAATTTTGAAAATAGACTGGATTTTAAAAGGCCTTGAATCGAACTTGAACCGTTATTTTGTGCGGTTTGAACCCCTGTTTTAATAGTATAACAGTGAAATAAATACAAATATATCAAAGGATATAGCAGAATAAGAGGGTGAAAGAGGTGCCTCCAAAGCAAAAGATTAATTGCGATTTTTAGATAAAAGTTCTTTTAAAATCCCGTCTATTCCCAAACATTCAGCTTTCTAACCTCATTTTTACGGGAGTTATGATAAAAACGTGTTTATTACGTTTTTTTCTCCGATTCTATCGCATAAATGAAACTGAAAATTTCGATCAAACAAAAAAACAATTTTACACCTAAAAATTATTTTTTCAATTCATTTTGATTCCCAAGTCATATAGAGAATTTATTTTTAATTTTCAAAATCAATTCTCGTATTGAAGGAACTCAATTACTATTTCAATTTATTTCAATCTAAGCGAGAAATTTAAATTATATAAAGTGATAAAATTAGTTTTTTTTTTTTTTAACACTTTTTAAATATTTGAAAAAATATAATTATGTTGTAGATTTCTCTCAGATAAATTACACGAAATAAATTGAAATAATAATCGTATTCCTACAATACGAAAATTGATTTAAAAAAATTAAAATATTTTTTTCTATTTGAATTTGGCGCCAAAATGAATTAAAAAAGTTATTTTAGGTATAAAATTTGTTTTTCTTTTTGGTAGAATCTATTCAGCTCGATTTTTGCGGTAGAATCAGAGAAAAAATCTGACGTGGCCATCACACAACCTTCCGCCATATCTAGACTTTAAACAGAAATGTATACATGCAATCCGGTGCCCATTTAAAATATACAAATAAAAATCTCAAATAATCAAACACAGAAATTTGCATCACCTGTATAAAAAGATTCATTCACAGGAAAACTCTGCTGTGTTGAAGCCATCCTCCGTTCAATTACTACATTTAATATCTTACTTAGGACTTATATAGCGCTAGTATGCCAACTTGTCACCCGTCTCACCTGTCAATATTTTTTACGCAGAAACAAAAATCAACCGATCATGGATTACAAGATATCAACGTTTTATTTGATAAATTTATTTTTTAAATTTTACTGCAGTTCTTTAATGCTACCAGATAAAGGCAATTTTTGTTGCAAATAACTTTTCCTCTTATTCTCATTACAAATAAATACTATATTTTTCCAAATTTATATACAATTTTGACAATTAACCTTTTCAATCTTCAAAAAATATCACTTCCGATGAAGATATTTGTACCAAAATCTAGGGAGCTCTTCCAATTTATATACAAATGTTAAATACCAAATATCAAAATTTTCGGGTAATTCGTATTTGAGTTATGCGACTAACAACCCTTGACCACACACACACACACACACACACACACACACACACACACACACACACACACACACACACACACACACACACACACACACACACACACACACACACACACATACACACACACATACACACAGACATCATCGTGAAACTATCAAAAATGAGTTGTAAGGACCCTAATTCGTGCTCATCCACTAAAAATTCACCACCCGATTTTTTGCATGATTCCAATACCTTCCTTTACAGGTAAGCGGAAGGTAAAAATAAAATGGAAAAAAGCCCATAAAAATGAGTTTATTTTGAAAGACAAACATTTTTCCATAATCTACAATCAAATACAAACGATATACAATCGATTATATATATATCGCTGCCTTTCGAGAAGACAGTCACAACTCAAAAAATTGTATTTTTCCATTTTTAACATGTATCAAGTGTAAATACTTTATTTTATCTTTTAAGAAGACAGTCATGTTTTTAGTTAGTTTTATTTCCGCAAAAGAGCACTTGTGACTTTTTATAATTTCAAACATCTACTACATTCGTTTGGTGGAAGAAAGTCACAATTTAGTTGTGCCTATGATCTTGTAATGAAACGTACAGATTTTTTCTAGAAGACTGTCACTTATTTAAATTTTTTGTAGAAGATTGTCACAACCTTAAATTTTACTTTTCTTTTGAAGGTAGGTAATTTGTTTTATAATGAAAATAAGATTTGTTTTGTATTATTAATTGACGATTAAAGAGTTTAAATTAATTTTTATTAAAATATGTCTCTAAATGCAACTTTTTTTTTGCTTTATTATTCAAAAATAATAATAATGAAAGGATATTAGTAGGTATCTTAATTGTTTATTATTAAATTAATGCGAAATATAAAAATATTGTTTTAGCTAATAAAAATGTTTGAAAACAAAAGGAAATAACTAAAAAAGACAAAGGAATAGATGTAGGACAAAATAAAAACAGATTTATATTTGCCCTTTATTCGTATGCAGTATCGCAACTAAAGTCAATACGCTCAATTCTTGATAACAGGGCATACCCAAAATAAAGGAGATAACGCACATTCCATTATAGAGAGAAAAGTTAGCAGATTTTAAAAATCATCTCCAATTTATTCACCCGAACAATACGTTACACTTATAAGACAAGGGAAAAAACAGGAAATCCGTATACCTACAGTGGAAGAATTATGTTATCTAGATTTTAATAATCTCAAGAATCTGGCAGACCAAATTGGATTTAAAATGGTTAATAAAAACTCTAAAGGAGAAAAGTTAAGATAGCTGACATAAAAGTTATTAGATTTGAAAAGAATTTAGAATGATGTTACTTATATAAAACTTCATACGCGGAATCTGACTTCTACACAGTAAACAATCATAGTTATAGACGACAACCGGACTATAAAAAAATAAAATTAAATAAAACTTTAAAACATAAAAACTGGTATCGCCCAAGCAAAGATAGATGGTTTATTATCACTAATAAACAAAAGAGTGGTCCCAAGATACTATTTTTAAGTGTATAAAGTATAAACTAGACAATAAACTTTTGTTCCTTTTATTACAAGTTAAATTGTATTTAATTTTATAAAAATAAACTGCTTGAAGAAATTTTTTTTTTTTTTTTAAAATAATTTTTTAAGAAAAACAGTCACATTTATTAATTACATGTTAATTAAATTAAGAAAATAAAAATTATTTTAAAAATTATTAAGATTAATACGCATTACATTTGTTTGTAATATAACTAATAAAGTACATAACCGAAACAATTTGTATTATTACCTTGAAATTTCTTCAACCTTTTAAACACTTCTTATTCAAAATGGAAAATTTTGATTTGTGACTGTCTTCTCGAAAGGCAGCGATATATATATATATATATATATATATATATATATATATATATATATATATATATATATATATATATATATATATATATATATATATATATATACTCGTACCAACGCGAGAAGATACCCGGAAGAATTAAAGATGTATATATATATATATATATATATATACATCTTTAATTCTTCCGGGTATCTTCTCACGTTGGTCTGGTTTGGTTCTGTGAAGAACCGTTGTTTAGACCAAACCAGTCTGGTCTGGTTTGGTCTAAACAACTCCATTTTTTCTGCCACAAATTTTTTCTACCTTATTATATTTCTACTAATTTACTAATTCTACTACTTTATTTTTTCTACTATTTTATTCTTTTTTTAATATTAAATTTTCATAAGAGTATTTATCAAAAACGGAGTATGTTGGACTCACGAAGGGTAAAAAGGTTGATTTATTTAGTTTAGTTTCATAAGAGTATTTATCAAAAACTGAGTAGGTATGTTGGACTCACGAAGGGTAAAAAGGTTGAATTATTTAGTTTAGTTTCATAAGAGTATTTATCAAAAACGGATAATGTTGGACTCACGAAGGGCAAAAAACTAAATAAGTTTAGTTTAATGTCGTCCATTAAAAAAAAATGTGAGTAAAAAAACTGGCGTACAATCATATATATATATATATATATATATATATATATATATACATCTTTAATTCTTCCGGGTATATTTTCACGTTGGTCTGGTTTGGTTCTGTGAAGAACCGTTGTTTAGACCAAACCAGTCTGGTCTGGTATGGTCTAAACAACTCCATTTTTTCTACCCCAAATTTTTTCTACCTTATTATATTTCTACTAATTTACTAATTCTACTACTTTATTTTTTCTACTATTTTATTCTTTTTTTAATTTTAAATTTTCATAAGAGTATTTATCAAAAACGGAGTATGTTGGACTCACGAAGGGTAAAAAGGTTGATTTATTTAGTTTAGTTTCATAAGAGTATTTATCAAAAACTGAGTAGGTATGTTGGACTCACGAAGGGTAAAAAGGTTGAATTATTTAGTTTAGTTTCATAAGAGTATTTATCAAAAACGGATAATGTTGGACTCACGAAGGGCAAAAAACTAAATAAGTTTAGTTTAATGTCGTCCATTAAAAAAAAATGTGATTAAAAAAATTGCCGTACAATCATATATGTATTGGTAAATAATCGAAAATATGAAGTGGAAAATCCAATAAAAGCTGTGGATGTATGCTTTAAAATATTTCAATCATTGTCTGCAGAATACGCGAAAGAAGCTGAACACGTTTGGTTTTTTCTGCAAGTTGCAGCTTATAATATGATAAGAATTTCATTGGTGTAAGTACATTGCTATCCGATCTAAATAATTTATAAAAATGAAATGCTTTATTTGTGAAAAAATATGGATAATAATATTTAATTTATTATGCATTTGAAGCATTGTCACAATTTAAACAATTATTTTAAATGTTCCGAAAATAATTGTGGTTCAGAATACCAATCATTGAAGTCATAGAAGAAACATATTAAAATTCATAATTTACTTCTTAAATCCGTAAGTGTTAATGAAAATTAACCAATATTAGAATCAAGTAGTTTAACTTCTAATATTAACAAACGGATTAATGAAAATATATGCTTAACAAGTATAATTAATTTGGAGGAAGATGTTTATCAGTTTGCATCCATGATGTACAATAATCTCTTGATTCCACGAAACGTTGTTCAATCTTGTATAAAAACTGTGACTAATTTATTGAATAATTCTTTATTGCCTTACTTAGAACAAAATATAATAAATTGTATTTAGACAAAAAAATTATAATATTGAACAAATAAAATCCGTATTAAGTACTTCAATGATTCCATTTCAAAATATTTCAACATAATATAAAAGATTTTCAATTTTGCTAAAGCGATCGTATTTCATTGAACCAGTAGATCACATAATAGGAAAAAGAATCATTACAAAAACTATAAAAAATCAAAGCATGAAGATGACTAAAACCGTAAAATGTAAATATATACCACTACGTAAAGTTTTGTTCAAAATTTTTAGTATTCCTGAGCTATTAACTGCAATTAAGATACTCGTAAATGAACTGTTGCAAAATACGGAAGATTTAACAAACTTTGTTCAAGGTTGCTTATGGCGTAGTAAAATAATAGAATTTTCTAAAACAGATAAATTTGTCCTGCCAATATTTCTTTATATTGATGATTACGAAACTGGAAATCCTCTTGGCTCTCAACGAATAAAAATAAATTAGGTGCAGTTTACATCTCTATTCCTTGCATGCCGCCTGAAATACAATCAACTTTAAATAGCATATATCTTGTTTTATTATTTTATACTGCTGATCGGAAACAATTTGGAAATAATGCATTATTTAATATTATAGTTGAAGAACTTATATTTTTGTATGAACAAGACTTACAAATAAATGTTGCTGGAAATGAAGAAGTAATTTACTTTGCACTTGTAGCCCAGTCAACGAAAAGGTATAGAGGGAAATGCTTGCAACACAATTTTTGACTTCGTAACTTTGTTTGGATTAGTTAGGAGGTAAACATATCAAAAGTCCCCGCCCATAGACCTTAAGCCGGGGGAAAGGAGGGTTTAAATGTCTCATTTTTCGTTTTTTGCTTATATCTCGGAAACTATATCTTGTATAGTTTTTGAGATATCCACTCTTGAAAGTCTGTAATTTTGAAAAAAAAAAAACTGTTTCACATTTTTGCTCTTTTTGACCGGATAACTCTTCAACTCAACATAGGGTTGTAGAGCATTAAGTTCTTTTCAATAATATATATTACTTTACTATTTTATCTATTTCCTTCAAATGTTTAAGCAGTTTCAGTGTTGAACGTGAAATCTGAAGCTTTACGACGACTATCGACTAATGGTTATCAATTTCTCATCATTCCCGGTCAACGTATTGGCCGAAATGCCGTATTATTCATGCTTTGGCTCGAGTAGACGTGTCTTGTTGTCGCTCGTCAATATCTAATAAAACACATTTTACTTTCTAAAAAAGTGTCAGTTTATCACTATTTTTTATAATTAAAAATGGCTAACATAAGTACGATTGTAAGTGAAACAGTGACTTCTCTGCTCTCCAACACTACTTTTATCGACAACTTAGTCGCCAAAGTCCTAGAACGCCTGGACATGAAGTTAAATGAGCAGAAAGCGCATTATGAGAACATCATCTCAGACCTCAGTTCCGAAAACAAACTTCTCCAGGAGCGCCTCGACCAGCAGGAGCAGTATTCCCGCCGCAACTGCATCCGTGTCTTTGGTATTCCCGAGTCGATCAACGAGAATACTGAAGATGTTGTTCGTGCTGTGTTTAAGAGCAAACTTTCCATCACTGTAAGTCCTGATGAAATAGACCGATGTCATCGCACAGGTAGGAAACAAGCCATCACTACCAGACAAACCAAGCCTCGTCCAATAATAGTGAAATTCGTTTCTTATAAATCCCGTGCCAGTGTTCTAAAACTCAGAAAAAATCTGAAAGGTCTTAACATTGTCATAAAAGAGGACCTCACCAAAACCAGGAACGATCTTTATAAATTGGCCTCTGACAAATACGGCTATAAAAATGTGTGGTCCAGTGACGGTGTTATTTTCGCTAAAGAGCTCGACACTATTAAAAAAATGACACATTCTGATCTAATTTGATATGCTTTATAACTTATCTCAATTATAATATATGAGCGTCAACTGATTCCGGTGGTTTATTAACCGATAAATTTACTATGTTTCATTTCTAAATTCTTCAATCGGTTCAATCTAACCTATCTCAATTAGCTGATACTTATATTCACTATTTCCGCAATTCACCTTGTTTGATTATTAGAAGGTCATTAAACATTAATCACAAAGTGTCATAATTTTGTTAGTTCTCCAATAAGTCACACTCACAATATATCGTAAGGTCTCTACACTGTCAACTTTTTCCATATTTTTTTAAAAATTTTATTTGATCCATTTGCTACTCTATTTATCACATTTGATTTGTTCATTATCAATGCATTTATACTATCAGAATGTCAGAGGACTAAACACTAAGCTAGAAGATTTTTATAACAATTGCAGCTCATCTCAATTTGATATTATTTGTCTCACTGAAACTTGGCTCAATAACAGTGTACATGATGCTGAATTGTTTACAACAAATTTTAGTGTGTACAGAAAAGACAGAGATATCACTAGCTGTGGCAGAAGTCGTGGTGGTGGTGCTTTATGTGCTATCAATAATAAATTTAAATCTGAATTTTACACGCACAACTTGAGATCTATTTTGTAGGTATGATCGTAACCATTCTAGGGCATTACCGCGTATACCATAATTAAATAATTTTGTGAGAGATAATAGGAATGGATGTCCGGGATTCCGTGTATGGAAGATGGTAACAGAGAGCGAGGTTGTAAATCTCACTAGCACAAGATTCACCACGTACAACACTTTATTCACACACACACAAATAATACGGATGTAACAATTCAAATAATAATACGGCAATAATACAATGATAATGATGTACTTAAATTCTCGGAATATAAAGCTCAAAGGCTTTGGATCAAAAACACAGTTCAAGCACATGGAGCGAAACGGGACAGCGTGCTGAACTACGCAACGTGATGTCTAAAACGGAACTGCCTGAACTTTACAAATTCAGTCCTGCTATGCAGACAGGGCACAGCGCTACCAACTGCTACAAAAAGTACAGTTGACAGTTGTAGAGGGCGATTGTCTCGAACATGCTGCCCACCTAGTCGAGAAGCGACTAAATTAAACAATAATACATAGAAATTAACAAACAATTAACAATAGGGGGAACTTCTGATGGGCGTCAGGCCGGCTGGAGGCTGCCCACCGTGGAGCAGCTGGGCTCTGATGACGGCGGCGCGGCGGTGCTCTGGGTGGCTGGCGGTGCGACGTCCGTCTCGATCGGCAGTGGGCTCAGCCGGGAGATCGGCCGGCGGAATTCGGAAGTGGCGGTCTTGACTGAGACCACCCTGACGAGGCCATCAGCGCCGGGGTGCAGCTCCGTGACTCGACCCAGTGCCCATCTACCTGGAGGCAGCTGCGGATGGTGAACCAGCACTAGCTGGCCCACCCTGAAGTTGACCTTTTCCCCGCGCCAGCGAGGACGTTGTTGCAGCTGGTGTAGGTACTGCGTGGACCACTTCTTCCAGAAGTGATGCGTGAGTCGTTGAACGAGCTGCCAGCGAGTCACAAGGTTGCTGGGCTCGTCATGGAGGCTTGGTTCTGGAATCGTGAGCAGCGGCGAACCCACCAAGAAGTGCGCTGGGGTCAGCGCGGACAGGTCTGCGGTGTCCGACGAGGACGGCGTCAGCGGACGTGAATTCAGGCAGGCCTCTACCTGAGCCAGCAGTGTGGACAGCTCCTCGTAGGTGAGGGTCGTCTCGCCGATGGTTGTGCGGAGGAGACCTTTGACTGACTTCACCCCTGCCTCCCAGAGGCCGCCGAAGTGCGGTGACGACGGGATGAAGCTCCAGCGGGTGCCGGAGTCGGCCAGTGTGGTGGCTGCCTCCTTGTAGAGTAGTGATGCCTGGTGGAACATGGAGCGCAGCTCTGCGCTGGCACCGACAAACGTCGTGCCGTTGTCGGACAGAAGCTCGCTGCACACACCACGTCGTGCAACGAACCGACGGAAGGCCGCCAGGAAGGCCTTGGTCGTGAGGTCGCTCACGACCTCCAGATGAAGTGCCTTGGTGGCAAGGCAGACGAAAAGGGCGATGTAGGCCTTGGTGGACTGCCGCCCCCGACCTGGAGATGGGCGGCACTTGATGGGTCCTGCGTAGTCTACCCCTGTACGCAGGAATGGGCGGCTGGGAGTCACACGAGCAGCTGGCAGGTCGCCCATGAGCTGTTGACCCATCAGCGGATGACGGCGCCTGCAGGGGATGCAGGCTCGGAGCAGCTTCTTCGTGAGGGCCCTCCCTCTGAGGATCCAGACGTGCTTCTGGAGTAGTGAGTGTGTGAGTGCTAAACCAGCGTGGAGAGCCAGCGCGTGCCAGTGATGGACGTGTAGCTGGCTTAGCAGAGACGACTTTGGAAGAATTGGCGGATGTTTTTCTGACGTTGGAAGTTCGGAATTCTCGAGTCTGCCGCCCACACACAGCATGCCGTGTGCGTTGAGGAATGGATTGAGACTGGTCTAGGTCATCCTTCACACAGCAGTGCAGAGAGGACGCTGGAGAGGAACCATCCTCGCCGACGGTTCCGGACAGAACCCAGCCGAGTGCCGTGTTCATGGCTACCACCTTGGAGCCGGGGACTGGGTACACTCCTGGACGGAGTAAGGAGCCGAAGACATCGGCTCCGAGCAGCAGACCGACCTTCATGTCCTGGTGATAGCTGGGGTCGGCCAGCTCGAGTGGCAGCAGCAGCTGCGGATCGACAGAACGGACTCTCCGTTGTGGAACGTGAGCCGTCAGACGTGGAAGTACGTAGGCGGATACCTGGTGCCACGCACCAGGTGCTGTTCTGGCTTGGAAGGCGACTTCCACTTGAGAGGAGGCCGTGGCCGAGTGCGAGGCCCCGACGCCGACGACCTTGACCTGGGAGCGCCGCCTGGGTAGTCCAAGACATTGGACGATGTCCTCGGAGATGAAGGACGCCTCTGATCCGGTGTCGAGGAGTGCGCGTGTTTGTACGCGCTGTCCATCGGGTGAGCAGATGGTGACCAGGGCCGTGGTCAGGAGGGCCATGGCACGGGATGTGCCTTGTGATGCGGAATGGGTGGCGACCGTGGAGGCGTGGAACACAGCAGCGCTCTCGGAGGGGCTAGTCGTGGCTGTAACAGAGCTCGTTAGGAACGAGTCGTGCAGCAGCGTGTTGTGAGTCTGGCTGCACTTAGAGCACGTCTTGGTGGACCTGCACGCATTGCGCTGGTGACAGCCCAGGCAATTGTAACAGAGCCGTAACCTCTTGACCTCGGACAGGCGATCTTGTGGAGACTTCCCTCGGAAGGATGAGCACGAGAAGTTGGAGTGGGAGTCCCCACAGAACACGCAGGCCGTGTTCTTGATGCTCACCTGGTGCGAGCGGAATGGCGCGGCCTTCGCGTTGAAGGCCGTCGTGGATCGGACAGGTGGGCTCAGCGGCGCCGACATTTCTAATGCGCGTATACGCATCTCGAAGAAGGCTTCCAGCTGCTTGAGTGTCGGCTGTTCCATCTTGTAGGCGGGGTTGACTAAGGTTTGAGTCGCATCTATGGAGGAGAGATGCAACTCCCATGCTCTGCGGGACGTGGAGTCTAGGCGACGGAGGAGCATGAACACCACGATGGCGTCCCACTTGTCCACGGGGAGCCCTAGGTGCTTGAGAGATCGCAGCTCTTCTGTTGCTCGATCGATCAGTGCACGCAGGTCGCGTGCGGACTCCTTCGGGACCTGGGGCAGGTCGAACAGCGCCGACAGATGTGCACTCACCAGGAGCCGCTCGTTCCGGTACCTAGTGCAGACGGCGTCCCAGGCGCCCTGGAAGTTCGCTGCGGTGCTGGCGATGGTGCGCACTAGGAGTGCGGCCTCTCCCTTCAGGGCTGACTTGAGGAGCAGCAGCTTCTGGACCTCGGGAACGTCGTCGCGGTCCAGAACGAGGCACTGAAAAGCGTCGTGGAATGTTTCCCACTCAAGATACGAACCTGAGAACTCTGGCAGCGTTATCTTAGGCAGAGGCGGAACGGCAGCCCTTGGCGGCTGCACTGGAGTGGTTACTGGTTCTGACGGGGCTGGTGGAGCTGGCGTTGGGCGGAGGGCCTCCAGGAGGGCGACACTCTCCAAGCACGCCAGTTCTGTGTTGGTGTAGTGATCCTCGGTGTAATACGCCGTGGCCTTGTAGCCCTTCTCCAACCTTAGAATGGTGTGGTTGTCCTTGAATGTCTCCCAGTGACTCTGGAGGTGAGCGAGCGCGGTGTCGATCAGCTTGCAGGTCGGTGTAATCGTCTTCTCCGACAACCGTGCTTTGAGTGCCAGCGGTAGCTTCTGGATTTTCTCCATTAGCTCGTCCTGGTGGAGCAAGATATCGGCCATCGTTGAACCTGGTGAGAACTCCCGACACGGAAACGTAACTTCACCGGCGTTGATTTGCGGTTAGACGGAACGTTTGACAAGCGTGGCGAACACAGGAACACAGAACATGGACGGATGACGCTGGATGAATAATTTGACAGGCAGAGCACGTGATGTTGCGGTGAAAAAAGACACGGAAAATCCGGATGATCCGGCTGCGAAGGACCAAAAAATGTGAGAGATAATAGGAATGGATGTCCGGGATTCCGTGTATGGAAGATGGTAACAGAGAGCGAGGTTGTAAATCTCACTAGCACAAGATTCACCACGTACAACACTTTATTCACACACACACAAATAATACGGATGTAACAATTCAAATAATAATACGGCAATAATACAATGATAATGATGTACTTAAATTCTCGGAATATAAAGCTCAAAGGCTTTGGATCAAAAACACAGTTCAAGCACATGGAGCGAAACGGGACAGCGTGCTGAACTACGCAACGTGATGTCTAAAACGGAACTGCCTGAACTTTACAAATTCAGTCCTGCTATGCAGACAGGGCACAGCGCTACCAACTGCTACAAAAAGTACAGTTGACAGTTGTAGAGGGCGATTGTCTCGAACAAATTTAGTAAGTAGAATGTTATGATTGATGGTATCGAAAGCTTTAGCTAGATCGAAATATATTCCAGCAGTAAGATGTTTTTTGTCTAAATGATCTAGAATGCTGCCTAGGCTAAAATTTAAAGCATGGACAGTCGATTTATCTTTGCAAAAACCAAACTGGCAAGATGTTAAGACATTATTAGAGCTAATAAAATTAATCAGACGAGAATACATAACTTTCTCAAATATTTTAGAAATTGACGGGAGAATAGAAATTGGGCGATAGTTATTAATATTATTTTTGTTACCTTTTTTGTGCACAGGTGTTATTAGAGCAACTTTAAGTTGATTGGGGAAAATACCACTACACATAGATTCATTTATTAAATAAGTCAGTGGAATAATTATTTCATGTGCAACATAAAAAAGTAGAGAACAAGGTACGTCATCAATTCCAGCAGAATTTTTTTTTGAAATTTCAGATAAAATATTGAAGATTTCGGCCTCGCTAGCAGGTGTTAACAAAATGCTGGAGTTAATGCTATTAGGGAAGGTTCTTGCATAATTACAATGGACAGAAACGTTACTGGAAACTAAATTACTAACAGATGTAATAAAGTGATTATTGAAAATATCGGGGATGATACCAGGTTCATTATGTACAGTGTTATGAGAATACATTGGAAGAGGAAGAGTCTGAATATTGGATGCTGATGTTTCATTCTTAATAATACTCCAAGCCGATTTATTAACATTAGAAGATGACTTTAGAAGGTTATTATTATAGTCTTTCTTAGAAAAAATAATGAGATTGTCATAAGTTCTTTTAATTTCATTGTAAAGATTTAGAATTTCAGGGTTTTGAGTTGCTTTGTAAATTTCATACAATAATTTCAAGGTCTCAGCCATCTTAAGAATATCTGGGGTAATCCAATTAGACTTAGAAATTTTATTAGAAACTTTAGTTTTGTGTACCAGAGGAAAGGCTGTTAAAAAATGATGATTGAAAGTTTCCAAGAAAAGGTTCATTTTATCATTAAAATTAGTAGTGTTCTTATAAACATCTAGCCATAACTCAGATCGAAGTAAGTATTTAAAATAGTTTTTATTAATTTGATTAAAAATTCTGGTATCAGTGACTGAATTATTGGGGATATTTTAATTTTTATTTTTAATGGTAACCAACCTACAGAATTAACTTCCAATTACAGGATGGTAGATGTTATTATAGTGGAATCCAACCACTCGGACCCAGTGGTATTATTGTCGGTTGTGCTGGGAATCGAATTTACGTCTATCTTTAAAGTCCAAAGCTGTGCTGAATGATCAGATAGACAAGGGTTCAAGATTTGAAACATTGTGTTATTTGCATCAATAGTTGTGAAAAAATTGTCAATACATCGTCCAGAGATACTCTGAAGTAGAGGGAAGCCGGAACAGGGTGCTGTTAAGCCATAGGATAGGAAAATATTACATATTTCACTGGATTCTTTTTGACACGCAAAATTAATTTTGAAGTCACCACACACAAAGATGGGATGTTTGTAATTTGAAAAATTATGAAGCAAGTTATTTAGTTCACGATTAAAAAACTTAATATCACTACCCGGTGACCTGTAAATAGCTACGAAAAGATATTTTCTATTATTTGGAAAATTAATTTCTGTACAAGCGTATTCAAATTTTTTATCGCAACATAAGGTATTACTGAAAGTTAAAGTGGTAAAATTGAAAGAATTTAAAATAAAAATAGCAACTCCGCCACATTCGTAAGTAGCACGACAAAAAACAGAAGCCAATTTATAATTTTCAAGTTTGATGAGCTCAATAGTGTCCAGTGACAAATGATGTTCAGATAAACAAACTATTTCTGGAAAATTAACAGATTCTAGAAAAACATTTAGTTGGTTAAATTTGTTATTTAAACTACGAATATTGTAATGTAACATTCTTAAGTTAAATTTGTCACTATCATTGTACATCATTGAGTTACTACTGGAACAGGTCGTTTCCGAAAATTTATAAATTTTTTTACAGAGATATTTTCTGGCCAAAGTTCAGGGCTTAAAAGTTTATTCGAGATATCAAGTGAGGTAGTGACTTTGAAAGAGTTGTAATCACCCGACTTAACAGTAAGTTGTTCAATATTAAAAGTCTCTGTAGGAAAGTTTTTAAGTAAATATGATTCCAACTCTTCCGAGGTCACAGACAATGTAGTCGCGATACATGAACGGCTGTCTTACGAGGAGCCGCGCTAATATTACAATCATTGTTGCTTTTCATCGAACCAAAAATAGTCGGTCTTCTTGCTGCGTTAGGCTTGTTAACAACAGCGGATTTCAGCGAGTTGGTCTTCACCGAATTCGTTGAGTTGGCCTTCACTGGTTTCAGCGTGATGACCTTCGGGGATTTGATTCGATCAGCGTACGATTGACGGCTAGTGACGACCGGGTTGATGGTTGAAGATTTAATACCTGAGTCGACATCTTTAGGCGAATTAGAGACTTGTTGATTAATTAACAAGTCGGTATTCTCAACAACAGCCGGTATTGAAGATTTAGTAGCAGACGACGTAATTACTGGAGGTGGCACTAGTTCCAAAACAGTTGAAGGAACTGACAAACCAGCTGACGGTGACAGCAGATTTGACAAGCTCACTTGATGATTGTTAAGCTCAGATTTCAGCTCAAACTTAACTGAAGCAAACTCAGTCACTAGATTAGTTACCAGTGCAGTTAAACCTTCAATTTGAGAGAACAGTGTTGCAAAAATCGGGACATTGGACTTGAGATCTTCGGAAGATAGCAGCTGGCCATTAGAGTCATAGAGGACGTACTCACATGATTGGCACACAAATTTAATATTGTTACACGAAGAAACAGCATTGAATTCACGCTTCCCAATCTTACCACAGCCGATGTGATAGCTACCACCACACAGTCCAGAACACTTGATTTTAATATTTTCTTTATCTTTCGAAATAGATTTATCAAAAACACAGCCAGACTTGGCATCACACTGTGTACAATTCGCCATCTTTTAAACTTTTTTTTAAACTCTCTTTCTGATATTGTTTGTGTTAAAGTGTTTCTTTCTCCAAATACTTGTGTTTTTGTAATTGTTGTGTACTGCCCACCACCTATTTCTCTTGAGCAACATACTTACATTTATGAATGCCTGGAAAGTTTCATTCCACTTTTTAATAATAATTTTGTTATTATTGGTGATTTAAACATCAGCAAACTAATTGATCTTATAGACAACGGTTACCAGCACGATAATATCATATCTAGCTTCGATAATTTTATCTCTCTTCTGAATGCCGAACAGTTCAACTTTGTTAAAAATAGTTCTGGTAGATTACTTGATATAGTCATTTCTAATAATGCATGTAATGTCACTCAATATCTCGATCCATTTGTTGACGAAGATCGCCATCATCCAGCACTTCTCATCTCTTCTTGTCTCGATTCGTCTAACAAAACATTTCGCTCTTCATTTAATCCTAATTCATTGTCATATAACTTCCGCTTTGCTGATTTTGAAACACTTTACAACTTACTGTCGGAGGAGAGCTGGAACTGTCTTACTCTCTATGATGATGTGAACGCTGCTTTTTGTAATGTTTGATATTATTTTAAAAGAACTCATAACCCTTTTAATATTACTTTATTTCATACTTGAGTATACAAAAATTTAATAATTATTTATTCATTGACAACTTGTCAACCGCATTTCTAACTTATCGACATACGTCTGGTCAAGGACGTTTTTAGTTAAATATTTTAAACACAAAGTATGCGCGCCAAGTTTAAATACATTACACGCTTTCCCTAAAAAAACATATTTAACAATATAATAAAAAATCAAATACACGATATCAAAAAACAATACAAATACAAATTAATCAGTTTTGCTTGTGTAACTGAGTCTTTCAGGAGGTTTGCTAATGCGGCCACTTCTGGTTCTGGTTGGGCTGCTTCTGGAACAGTTAGCAAAATTATTTGTGAGGTTCGTGCTGACTGGACTTAAATCACGCTTTCCAGGTTCTTCTAGTGATGTTTCTGGCGGAATTTTCTTCACATGAATTCTATTTCTGCGATAAGTACCATTGTCTGTTTTTACAGTGTAGGAATTATGTTTGTTAAATTCAGTCACCTTTCCTCGGACCCAATTTCTTCTTCCTTCTTGTAATAGAACATCATCGTTAATATTCAATGGTTGTTGTAATTTAGCATGAGTATCATAATACAACTTCTGCTTTTGTTGGTTCTGTGTCATGTTTTCAATAGCATTTTTTATGTTATATTGTGGCTTCAGCAAGGATTTTGCCACAGGCAACGTAGTTCTAATTTTTCTGCCCATTAGAAGTTCAGATGGAGATGGACAGTTCGATTTCGGTGTTGAATTGAACTCTAAGATGGCTGTTAGTAAATCTTGATTATCACTGATGGTTTTAGTGATAAGATTTTTTGCAGTCTGGATATGTCGCTCTACCATTCCGTTAGATTTGGCGTAATAAGGGCTAGACGATTTTAAATCAATGCAATATCTTTTTGCGAACTCTTCAAATTCTCTAGAGCTGAATGGGGGGCCATTATCACTAAATATTTCAGATGGTAGTCCGAAACTTGCAAACATATTTTTTAATGAAATTTTAACGGAGTGAGCTGTTTTATTGTTAAGTTTATTGACAATTATATATTTGCTAAAATAATCAACACAGAGTAAAAAATCTTCACCTTTCAATTGCATGAAATCTATTCCTATTTTCTGCCACGGAAAATCAGGAACTGGATGTGACGTTAAAGGCTCTTTCGGATTACTTTTAGCATATTGTTGGCAAATACTACACCTTGCGATCATGTTCTCTATATCTTGTGTAATACCAGGCCAATAAATTGCTTCTTTCGCTTTGCTTTTACAGGCTACAATTCCCTGGTGAGCTTTATGTAATAGTTGTAGAAATTCAGTTTTTAGTGAATCTGGAATGACTAATCTTTTTTTATAAAAAAGTACATTTTCATATATTCTTTGACTTTATTAAGAACTGGATCATTATCGATTGCTGACTGCAATCTTTCAGCATTTTCTTTAGATGTACATATTATTGCATGAACTTTAGCTTCGTGTAAATATTCAGTATTTATGATCTCTTCTTGGGGGCTTCTACTTAATGCATCGGCAACAGTTGAATATTTTCCTGGCACATATTTTAAATGTACATTGTATCGTAATAAACGTATTACTAACCTTTGTAATCTCGGTGATAAATCTTCGATTGGCTTTTTGACTATGGCTAGCAAAGGTTTATGGTCAGTTTCTACTGTAAAATCTCGACCATATACAAAGTAATGAAATCGTTCACAGCCAAATACCACAGCCAGAAGCTCCTTCTCTATTTGGTTATACCTTTGTTGACATTCAGTCAAGGACACTGAAGCGAATTCCACTGGATGTCTATTTTGCAGTAGGACGGTTCCAATACCATAATTGCTGGCATCCACAGACAACGTTATTTCTTTCCTTTCATCAAAATATGATAAAATTGGTGCCGAAGTAATGATATGCTTTAGGTTATCAAAACATTCTTGTTCATTATGAGACCATATCCAAGAATTCTTTTCACTTAGCAATTTCCTTAAAACAGACGTTAATTCTGAGAGATTAGGTATAAACTTACCTAAATATGTTATCATTCCAAGAAAACGATGGAGCTCTGCTTTATTTTCAGGATTTTTATAATTATTTATTGCATCTATTTTCTTCTTGTCTACTTGTATTCCTCTACTATTTATAACATGGCCCAAAAATTTGACTTCTGGAACACATAGTTGCAGTTTTTCTTTGGATAATCTTAGATTGTGTTTGCTGATTTGCGCTAAAACTTTTTCCAGTCGATTATTGTGTTCTTGAATTGACGAACCAAACACAAGCACATCGTCAAAATAAACAACCACGCCAGGTAATCCATGCAGCATATTGCTCATTATGCTTTGAAATATTTCTGGCGCTGAAGAAATACCGTATGGCATTCTTGTATATCTAAAACGACCAAACGGAGTCGTAATTGTGCAGAGTAACGAACTTTCATAATCGAGAGGAATTTGATGAAACGCTGAAGATGCATCTAAAATAGTATAAAATTTTGAATTAGCCAACATCGCAAATATTGATTCTTGTGTTGGAATTTGATAGTGATGACGCATAATAAATTTATTTAAAGGTCTCGGATCCATGCAAATTCGGATGTCTTTGTTCGGTTTCTCTACGACAACAATGGGATGAACCCATTCAGTTGGCTCGTCGACAGCAACCAGCAACCCTTCTTTAACCATTTGTTGCATTTTTGTTTCAACTTTACTTCTTAACGCGAACGGAATTTTACGAGCAGAACTAGTTTCGGGTACAGCATTTTCAGCAAGCACAATTTTGTACGTTTTATTTAATTTTCCTCCAGCCTCAAACACACTAGGATATTTATTTATGATATCTTGTGCTGTTACTGAATTAATTTCATTTACTTTGCATTTCGGTCTATTTATTATTTCTAACTGACAGGCTCCCTGTAGACCCAAAATTGACTGAGACTCGGAATTAGCTAAAACATAAAATTGTAGTTCTTTCTTAGCTTGTTTAAATTTACACATAACATTTATGGTTCCCATAGTGCTTATAACGTGTCCTGTATAGGATTTGAGACAATTGTTGGTTATTTTTATAATTTTTGGACTTCCAACTTTCTGGTAGTCGGTGTTTGATAATATGTTAACACCAGCACCAGTATCAATTTTTATATTTATATTTGCAAGTCCTATTTGTAAAGTTTCTTGCCAATCGACACAATGTACATTTTTTTTCTTCAGTGACATTCCACACGACTTCAGAGCTGTCTTCCTGACTATAATCTTCATTGTCTTGTTCTTGCTGAACCTTATGAACATGTTTTGTTCGACAAAATTTTTTATAATGCCCTAATCGATTACATTTATTACATTTGGCATGGAATGCGGGACAATTGCCAAATACATGATTTTTCCCACATCGGTTACATTTAATTTCTTTTCTTCTGTCTTCTCTTGGCGTTGCAACTTCTTTTTTGAATTGATATTTCTTCTGGTTTCTGTATACTGCATTAATACTATCATTTTCACTGGTATTTATTTGTTTTTGTGTTTTTACACTGCTCTCCATCGCACGGCAAATTTGAATGGCTTCTTCTAACTGAAGATTACAATTTTCAAGCAACTTTTCTTGACATTTCATGTCCTTAATTCCGAGTACAATTCTATCACGTATGAGTACATCTTTTTCTACAAATTCGCAAGACGATGCTAGTGTTTTTAATTCTGTTAAGAATTGATCAAAAGTTTCATTTTCTCTTTGATCTCTTTTAAAGAACTTGAAATGTTCATATACTAAATTTCTTATTGGATTGCAATAATTATCAAACTTTTCTAATACGATGTTTAGCTTATTTTCATCACCTGCTGCATCGTATTCAAAAGTGTTATATATAATTAATCCTTCATCACCCATTTGGTTTAGTAATGTAGCAGTTTTTATTTTTTCGGTTTTAACGTCTTTTCCTGATGCTACTAAATATAGATTAAATTTTTGTTTCCATAATCGCCAGTTTTCAGCTACATTTCCACTGAAATTCATTTCTCCAGGTGCACGCCCTTCCATTTTAATTGAATTTTTTTTTTCTCGCTCACGATGGAATTATTTTTTTTTTTTTACACCACGTGGCTAAAAAAACTTTTACTTTTTATTTTATTAATTAGTTTTTTTTTCTGTTTACCGCTGCCACCATGTAATGTTTGATATTATTTTAAAAGAACTCATAACCCTTTTAATATTACTTTATTTCATACTTGAGTATACAAAAATTTAATAATTATTTATTCATTGACAACTTGTCAACCGCATTTCTAACTTATCGACATACGTCTGGTCAAGGACGTTTTTAGTTAAATATTTTAAACACAAAGTATGCGCGCCAAGTTTAAATACATTACACTTTTAACAAATTTTATAATATTTTATACAGCATGGACCAGTCTGTTAGCTGGCTAGGCCGGCTAACGTGCTGTGACGTCAGTCAATGTGAGATCGATGGTTCGAGTCTCCGTCGGGCGACAATGTGTGATTTGTCGTAAAAATAAAAAATGCCCAAGGTCTGGCATTCAATCACACTCGGGTGTTACAAGCTGCCCACTTGTTCACCTTAAATGTAGTCCTGGTTGCACAAAGAATATCTCCGCTGCCGCTGTGGTTGAAACCACAGATCGTCGCACGGATTGAGATTCTGACTGCACCAAGATGAATGGGTAAATAGAGCAAGAGAATATGGAGACTGATCCCCTCCGATAAAAGGATCTAGAAAGCTTCGTGAGAAGCGGCGCTACTCCCACGGGAGTGTTAAGCCATTATATATATATATATATATATATATATATATATATATATATATATATATATATATATATATATATATATATATATATATATATATATATATATATTACAACTTACTGTCGGAGGAGAGCTGGGACTGTCTTACTCTCTATGATGATGTGAACGCTGCTTTTAACAAATTTTATAATATTTTATACAGCATAATGGATAAATGTGTTCCACGTATCAAAAATAAACCACTCTCTTATCCACCTTGGTTCAATAAACAAATTATTAACAATATAAAATCAAAAGGAAAATATCATAAACTGTATAAATTATACAATCAGGAACATCATTTAAATGAATTTAAGCGACTAAGAGCACTAGTAAAAAAAGATATTAACTCAGAATATAAAAAATATTTGATAAATACTGAAAATGCGATTAAAACTGATCCCACTAAATTTTGGTCGTTTATTAATGACTAAAAACGTAGTTCCCGGATTCCCGGCCGCATGCATATAAATGGTCAAACTTTTGACAACACCGGAGATATTGTCCAAGGTTTTGCTGACTTTTTCGCCAGTGTTTATAAGAACAGCGATGCCTCTTTTGTCAACAACGCTATATCCAATAATTATAATCTCGATGTAGTAAATATTTCTACTATTTCTGAACATGATATTCTTGATGCCATAAAAAAACTAAAAAATTCGCGCAACCCTGGTCCTGACAACTTACCTTCATATGTGCTCAAAGGATGTTTTCAATTTTTTCTCAAACCACTTCAAATTTTGTTTAATCTATCTCTTCATAAAAACATATTTCCTTCTGTTCTCAAAAATTCTCTTATTTGCCCCATCTTCAAATCTGGGGATAGCACTAATATATCTAATTATCGCCCTATTGCTATCCTATCAAACATCTCTAAAATCTTTGAATCCATATTGTACAAATATATCTATAGTTCAGTTCATAATCATATCTCCATTCATCAACACGGCTTTATCAAAGGTAAATCTACCACAACTAATCTTATGAACTTTACCGAATTCACTCTCAACTCAATATATGATAATAATCAAGTAGATGTTGTATACACAGATTTTTCAAAGGCGTTTGATGCTATAGATCATACTGTGCTCCTTAACAAACTCAACAATAATTTTCATTTTTCCTCCAGTCTTCTTCGTTTCTTGTCTTCGTAACTAAATAATCGTCAGATGTGTGTCCGCTACAATAATTATAGATCACTCCCATATTCTGCCACATCTGGTGTTCCTCAAGGATCCAACCTTGGACCTTTATTGTTTAACTTATTTATAAATAATATTGTTCAAACGGTACAGCATTCTAATATACTGTTATACGCAGATGATCTTAAACTTTTCAGACAGATTAACTCTATTCAAGACTGTTTTCTTCTACAAAAAGATATTGAAAATGTTCTTGCTTGGTCACAGACTTCTAAATTATTTTTTAACTATAGTAAATGCAAAATAATGAGTTATTTTGTCAAAAAATACTGTGTACACTTATCCATATCACATGGAAGCTAATACTCTTGAAAAAGTCTCACGGTTTAAAGACCTCGGTATTTTGTTTGATGAGAAATTAAGTTTTAATGCACATATTGATACTATTGTTAAATCATCATACAGGAGTCTTGGTTTTATAATTCGTAATTCAAAGTCTTTTAATAAAATCTCGACTCTTAAATCTCTATATTATACATTTGTACGTAGTAAACTGGAGTACTGTCTACAAATTTGGAACCCGATCTACAACAAGTATGTCAATTAGTGATGGGTCGTTCATGAACGAGTCGTTCAAAATGAACGACTTATTTTAGTGTGCCGCGAACGAACGACTCTTTAGTTCGTTCAGTACGGCACACCAGTTCACACTAGCACCGTGCTAGCTCCGCTCACCGCTCCGCTCGCTGAACGCAGAAAGACGAACGAGTGCGAGTGGAATGAACGAAACGAACGAAACATACAGACAGCGCACGGTACATAACATATTTCAGAGCACTATTGGCTTGACTGAGTGCAGTGTATTCTGAGAAGAATGCATGCGTTTCTGTTGTACGGCCAACAATGAAAATAATCAACAATATGGGAAGTGGGAACAATGTAGGACTGGACAACAACAACAAACGTTTTGTTAAATTTGTTGAACATTCTTCAAAATGTTGCCAGACAGTACTCCTTTTGCTAAATTTTTATTTTGTTTATTTTCCATTGTCAATATACATATACAACAACTATAAGCAACACAACTAACAACTAAAATGCTCAGGTTCAGGTTCATACAGTTTGGCACATGTGCACATGCCACATCGCATATGCACACACGGCGAGCGCACACCGCACAGTGCTGTGAGCTGTGAGCATGTGCAGAGCAGCTCAGCTGAGCAGCACACTAGCACGGTGTCATTTGAAACGCACAGTGCTCTTTTACAGAGTCGTTCGAATGAACGACTCAGTGTGAACGACTCACTTTACTGAGCGGAGCGAAATGAACTGACTCACTAAAAATGAACGAAAGACCCATCACTAATGTCAATGTTATCGAATCAATACAAAAAAAGTTTTTAAAATTCTGTTACTTTAAAATTTATAGACACTACCCAAGTTTTCATGTTAAGTATGTTACGTTACTGTCTGAATTAAATGTTGTGTCCTTAGTTAATAGAAGGAAGATACTTTCCTGTCTATATTTATATAAATTAATAAACGGTCTCATTTCTGATCCTTGCACACTAGAGCGCATACCGTTTAAAATACCACGCATTTCATCCAGAAGTAAAACTACTTTTGCCTGCAAAACAGTCAGAACAAACTACCAGATTAAATGTCCTATTAGACAAATGTGTGATGCATACAATAATGTCACATATAATATTGACTTATTTGGTGAACCATTACTCAAATTTAGAAATTTACTTTTTGCTCATATTTAATTATTCATTTTCTACTATTAGTTTATATTACTTATGGATTATATAATTATGTACATAGATGGTTGATTTATTTCTTGTATATTTGCCTTAGCATCTATTGTTTTATTTAGATTGTAGATCTTCTTTTTGTAATCATATTGTAATTTTATTTCTATAATCGTCCTGTAATTGGGATCTTGTATCCTGTTGGATTGATTCAATAAATTAAATATGCACCATTATGTACACATATTCAGTACTGGACGTCTAAATAGCACAAATACTCATTTTAGAATATATACTTGTAGACACGCTGACCAGGTTCCTCACACTTAATTAAAGAAGATCTAGACCATTTTAATGGGGAAATATTTTGCTATGACCATTTTAGTGCATATTATGAGTGTCTATAAGACATTGTGAAAGTTTTACAAAACAAAAACATTATGTGAAAATGAAGTTTATTGACATAGAAAAGTAAATTTACACAAAACATTACAACTATAGATACCATTCAGTCAATTTCTTGCTCTCTTAACCTTGATCCTCGTCTTCGTTTTCATCTTTTTTTTCTCTATCATCTTCTCTATCGGACCCCTGTAGGGAAACGGTCAGAGGATTCTCCTGTTCTTCTTCATCTTTGGAGTCAATTTGAGGGACTCCATTCAGGCGGTTCCCCTGGCAATTTTGGCATTCTGGAGAACATTTGAGGTTTGCTTTTTTGCAGCCACACTTCGCGCTGGCACAGTCTTTCGTGCATCGGCAGAAAATCATTTTCAGGATATCGGCCGGTGCAGCTGCTAACTCACTGTGCACTGGGACCAGGCAGTGACATTGCAGTTGCAGTTGGTAAGCAAGCAATGGCTAAAATGGGCAATTCGACATTTTGTAACATCAAATTGGCTCGAAAAGATCGAGCTCTTCCCCTTTCGACAGTGAGCTCATTGATTCAAATCAATGACGAAAAGATTTCTGTGGACCCATTCTTGTTATTCCGACGTATATCCATCAGCAAAAAAACAGACGAAGATTTAAAGCTATACATTGAATAGGGATTAGCCCCGTTCCCATTAGCCCTATTCAGTGAGAGTGGGATGAGGAAATCGACTAAGTCAGCGCTGTACAAACTATTCAACACTACGACTAAGGATGTACATGTCGCACAGCTACACATCGTATTTGACGTAGGGCTCTTCCCCCATAAAGTAATTTGGCAAAGAGGTGCCAAGATATCGACAATCTGCGAGAGCTACATCCACTTTATCACGAAGTAGAAGAGCAGCAAAGGCGCTATCGACTCAGGGAGTCTGCTGACATCCATTTCACCGAAGACACCGAGATATACGTCAAACAAAAAGATTTTCTGTCGAACAAATTCAACAAAAGCAAGGTCGCATTTGCGAAGTTGTATCTGAAGTCGCCAGAGGTCCAGAAAGCAGCAGCGGTCTTTTCAGACTCTTTCTCCACCACCGCCCAAGTACAAAAGGCAGGTGAAAGCTGCATCTTGAAGTGGTACGGGGCTCCAGCGAAAAAGGTCTCCCTCAATGCCTACAGGTCATTCATGAAATCGGTGGCCACCATCAAGCCTGATATCTTTTGTCTTCCTCCCACCGAGGGAGTAGTAAAACAGCATTCACTCCGAACTCTCAATCTTCCACCCATACATCTTAGGAGGCAGGTGATATCCCAGCCACAGCTGAACTTGGTGGAATGTTCGGAGTGAATGCTGTTTTACTACTCCCTCGGTGGGAGGAAGACAGCTTAGAAACTTAAAATTTTAGAATTGATACTTTTAATTATAGTACCCATGAAAAGAATAATAAACCTCTCCCTATTACAGCTGAAGCTTTAAAATCTAAATTAAAAATGTCCGCGTCTGAAATGTTAGATATTTCTGTTTCTTTGTTGCAAGATTTGGTGCCGAAAGATAATGAAGCCTGGAAATTTTATTTATGCCTAAGACAATTAATAGACATTGTCACATCATTTAACGTACAACCGGAATGTCACTTATTATTAAAATGCCTTGTATCTGAACATCATTTAATATATGTGAATTTTATTAAAGATTCTTTGAAGCCAAAACATCATCACATGATTCATTATCACATTATCAGTCCGGCCAAAACATAATATCATCTTGAGCATGATTCTGGTGGATAAAATTAATCAATTTTGTTAAGCAATTGTTAATATAACTTTGACTGTCCACAGCTTCGACTTGGCTTCCTGCACGCGAAACTCAAAATTGGCTGAATGCTCACAACATACCTTTTGTGCCAAAAAACGAAAACCCCGCAAAAATTTACCGCAGACTCGGCCAATTGAAGATTTTTGGGCCATTTTGTCTCGAAAAGTGTATGATGGAGGTTGGGAAGCCGAAAACGAGCAACAATTAAGACGACGGATTTGTAGAAAAATACTAGAGATTGATGTTACAATGGCCCAAGGCTTGATGAGAGATGTTTCCAGAAGATTGCGTATTGTTGAAGACTAGGGACCTTTACATTTAATTTCAAATAAAATTTTTGTTGTTTATAAAGCTGTTAATTATATCTGTTCTGAAAAATTGCCGTGAACCCATTATTACTTTTTAAAATGTTCTAAACAAATTTGTGGCAAAACTTTTTGATATACGTTATGTACCTATGTAAGTTCTTACGTAATTAAAATAATTTAAAAAACATATTTAAAGCATATATTATTAACAACTTAACCACATTTTGTTATTGGTATGACAATATAAATATATTAATATATATAATATAAATTTATTAAATATATTAAGTACTTGCTAGAAGCACTTTTCGGTTTTGTAATTATTATAATACTGAGATTGTAACGACTATTAAATAGAAGTTGATTTTTAATAATAATAAGCTGTAAATACGTTTATATATGCAATACGTTTATATAAAATTTATATAATTATTATTTTACCGTTTACAATGTTACTTTATAACGTGCCAAACCCGACTAGTGGTCTACAAAAAGTAAGGCACGCTATAGGCAAGCTCCACCAGGGAGGCCGCTAGTCTCAGCGAAGAAGAGGTGGTTCGGAAACCAAAAGTAGACCGACATGAGCGCCACGTAGTTGAGATTTCTCCCGCTAGGCACACAACCACGATAGTACCTAAAACAGATGTTAGCAAGGACGGGAAGATAGATATAGTGGACGGTAGTCAGTCTGCCAGCATCATCAGGATGCCGACCACTAACGCTAAAGTAACTGAAATCTAAAATATCTCACACAAATGACTCACCTTCGTACCTACCGAGAATAATTACGTCACACAACCTAAACACCTCAAACAGTAGAATAAAACACTAAACTAAATAAATAAGAAACCAAAAATAAAGGTAAGAATTAATATTTAATAAATGTAAAATTAAGTAATATAAATGTGATTAAATTTCAGCACTGACAAATCA
This sequence comes from Agonum fuliginosum, assembly GCA_947534325.1. Lineage (NCBI taxonomy): Eukaryota > Metazoa > Arthropoda > Insecta > Coleoptera > Carabidae > Agonum > Agonum fuliginosum. Next base: position 24,302,207 of record OX384037.1, on the reverse strand, counting down.
AAACAACGACGCGATGGTTAGGGCACTCGTCTGTCAAATGACAAGAACAGTGACAACAACTAAACCAAAAGGAACGACGCGTATACGTATACCAGGCGTAACGGTGGTACAATAAAATAAAATGCCTACAATTACCTACGTCGATCGATTTAGGTTTACACAAAATATGTATAACGTATACAGCGTTCTAAAACAACCAACTCAGATCGAATGACCCTGCACAACGCTACGTGTATATATTGCAAAGTATAATATAAAATGATTAAGATACGTAACTGTAATAATTATAATCAAAATTGGTGCACAAAAGGCACTGAAATCAATAATTATAACAAAATATGTAAGTAAACTACGGAGTGGTACAATAATTAAACAACTAACTAAACTACACCACTCACAAAGTATTTTAGTTCCAGTGGAGTGAAAACAGTTGTGCAAATTAACACCAATAAAGTACAAAAAACGTGATCACGCTTAGCTGGAAGTCCAGTGGCCCTTGGAGATGTAAAATGACTTAACTCGGTCTCTGGAATCCTGTCCAATGCCTCAAACTGACCACAGATCACACAGCAACGGCTAACGGTTTCACAGGTCTGTCACAAGATAATTAATTAGTTACCTGTATGCCACGGCTGCTCACACTGGTAGAGTGGGAGTGGGTAGGTATACGTGAAATAAGTACCAAAATGCACAATCAAATCTAACAACGTATATTGACAAGAATCTCAATAAAGACTAATTGGCCTACACGACCCTAGCCGCTGAACGGCGAATCACAATCTACCTTAAGCTAGACACAATATTGTTCCAACGAATCAAATAACTGAATACAATAAAACCAGACAAAATAAACGATATTGCAAACTGAATACGCTCTGCAAATGTAACTGGGTTACTGAATAATAAACAAAGCCTGCACCAAGGCTGCCTAACTACAAGCCACTTCACACGGTTAAACTTTACTTTACTAAACTACCGAAGCTCAAAGAAAACCACAGATCACAATCATTAATGGCTGCCTAACACAAACCAACTTCGCATATGAAAGCAAAACATGGATCTAATTTTATAAACTACAAGAACAGATGGACGGTAAACGACGGTAGTGCAGAAACTTCTGCTGAACCCAATTACAAATACAATAATAAACTAAACTCTTATCTCTACTTGCTGGGCTTGGAGAGCCAAAAATGAGTGTATAACTTAATAAATAAGTGCATAAGACCTGAATACAGATGCTCCGGTTATAAGGAGTGGCGTCTGGCTGGGGATGACAACGGATTCTGCGGTCAGCTTGATTTATTTGAGCTCTGGCTGTAGATGGAGGTCGAGCATCAGAGTTCTAGGCGCCAGGCAGAATAACTTCCACCACTGATAGCAGTTCCAGCCGTAGGTCACACTCTCCAAGCAGGTACAGCAGCAAGCAGGATAAGCAAAGCACGCTCAGCAGCAATCACTAGGAACATCAAAGCAGGTGAATAGCAAGCAAGCAATATATAATACTAGCAAATACCGTCCACAGAGGGCTGGCAAAGCTGATGGTAAATCAATCAATATAATACACAATAATAATAAAAGTTCAGAAAGCAAATACAATCTACAGAGAGATTGCAAAGCTGGTAGCAATAAACAATAAGAATGATACGAATAAATAAGCTCACCGAAGCAAATACTACCTACAGAGAGGTAGCAAAGCTTAACAGGGCTGCTGCCAGTCTCTGAGAACTTGGCAGGCCATGCAGCGTGCACACAAACTAGCATAAGTAAGCTAAGCACAGTGTAAACTAAATATGAATAAGTAAAAATATAAATAAATAAATATAAATAAATAAATATAAATAAATAAATATTAAATAAATAAATATTAAAATAAATAAATAAATAAATAAATATGCCTAAAATCTTAAATAACTCAAATAAATAGATCCAGACGGGATCAATAAATATTTATATAAATAAATCAATAGGAGCAAAATACTCAACTACACAAATAAATAAATATTGTGGACCCAGACGGGCAACGCACTGAGCCACTAATAAAACTAAATAATAACGATACAGCCAATACTTTCCTGAGTGACGTTGGCAAATCACAAAGCCTCAGGAAGTCTCACAAGACCAAGCTTTTCCACAAAGGATCAAACTAAACTCCAGCCGTGCTTGTTCAGCCAACGATCTTCCAAAAATTAAATTCCACAGTACCAATAGGTCACAAAATGTTGAGAGACAGAACTTCCAAATAAATGGGTGGCCCTAAAAAAGCACAATGTACAAAAGTTCCCGACAAATTCCAGCCATGTGGTCGGTGCCACGTAACCTCAAAACCAATATCACAGCACAAAAGCCAACAAATTCACCGCAATGAATTGGTGCCACAAAATCACCTCAGCAAACCAAAAGAAATATTCAACAATACTTAGCTTTGGCTGTGGTGTACTCAAATAACAGGAATCTACCATGTGCGTTCAATTCGGCCCCTCTCAGCACCGCCCTACATGACACTTCGATACGCCGGCTGAACAAGAAAGAATTCTCGTTCCGCTGCACTTATATATCAGCCGCCCTACAGGACACATGCGCACCTTGACAGGAAGACGACCCGGTCACAGGTCCAGGAAGATGGTAAAGCAGTACCTTAGGCTGGTCAGGTACCTCGTAGTCTAGTGTAGCGGTTGAGAAAAATAAACTAGTGGTCGCAGATGGATTGCGACTTGTGCAAGAAAATAAAGCTGACGACAACTAACGGATCCCCACACTGGGAAACTTCTCCAACGCAACTTTAGGAAATACTTTCCCACAACAACTAATCGGAGTAGTAAACGGCTTATTTTTAATGATCCCCTACTGGGTATTGTGAATACGCACAAATATGAATAAAAATAGTAGCCAACAATTGTCTTTTTGCTTTGTAAAATTCTCGCTCACGCTCAAGACACTAATTAATTCGTAGTGACCGTTTTTTTCACCGAAAAATCCAAGAAAAAGGTAAAAAGAGACGAAGACATACAACCATAAAGGTGGGAGAGAGAAGAAAGATATTTAACTTGCGGGAACTTATTAGAAGAATAGTTTTAAACTAAAGACCCGTATACAGTTCGCAATTTCAAGAAGAAGTATGATACAGGAAGGTTAATTAAGCTTTATAAATACTTAAATGTAATTCTAAACTGTATTCTACTATGTATTATTTATGTAAGCTAATAAAAATGTAACTATGAATTTTAAATCATTATTTTAGACAAATAAAATAACGTTGCGCTGTAGCCGCACCTTTACGCCAAAGATTCGCGCGCTACGGGCGCCTCTACTATTCTAAACTAACCGAGTAAACTAATTAATGACGCTTGTCAAACGTCAACTAGTAAGCTAGAACAATTCAAACTACATACAAAAATACTAATGACATAATCTAAACTTACTTTGAATAACTATAAGGTGAGTGAATACAACCGAGATTATTAAGAGATGTGATTTAATGAATTTAACAAATAATTTACTATTATTTTAGGTTACGTATAAAAAAAGCTAAAAGGAACGAATAATGAAATTGGAACGTAACTACTTGTTGTAAAAAGCTTTACAATTCGGTGTTAAAATTTACCACAAAAATATAGTATATTTTGTCCCAATATTTTACCACAATAAAATTGTAAATTTAATAGATTTAATAATAATATAATAATAGTGTTCTCAATTTATTGCAATAATTTCGCATTAGGTGATTACTGCATTCTATTTTATGAATTAAAGTAGTGCCGTATGGACGTCGCTAGGGATGGGCGATCCGGAATCTATTTTTTAAAAGATCGATCTTTTTGAGATGAATTTCCGATTTTTATATCAATCTTTAACAATCGAATCGATCTACAAATCGATTATTTTTAATGAAGATCGGTAAAAAATAATTTTAAATTATTATGAAAAATATAATTTAAACTTTATATATTTAAAATTAGATCTTCTCTATGGTGTGTATTATTTGCGTTTGCGCATGTGTAGTCTCGGTCGGTGTGTCAGGTTTCAGCATGTTTGTCAATTGTCCAAGTGTGTACTGCGGCATGCGGCTGTGTTGTTGTTGTTCTGCCATGGCTGTGTTTTTCTAATAGGTATGTCAACACGGAATTCAAATATTCAATTAGTTTGTTTTATAGTGTGTCATGTAAATATAATAGTTTATTTAAAAATGGTGTTGTCCGGTAAATTCAGAAGTAACATTTGGACATATTTTATTAAAACTAATACAGGGGGAAAATGTAAACTTTGTTTCTCTGAAGTGAAAAGTTCAGGTAATACAACTAACTTAACAAATCATATTAAACGAAAACATGCAGATTTAAAAATAACTAATAATAATAGTGACGGTGAAAGTGAACAGGCACTATCTAATACATGTATGGATATAGATTGTACAAGTCAATTCGAATCAACGCTCGAGAGTGAGGTTATGTCTCCGTGTTCTCAAACTTCTACTTCAAGTTTAAACTCCGACGATATTGAACCTTCAAGCTCCAAAAAGAAGCGACCAAATGTAAGTTTTTTCAAAAAAACTATGTATTGAAATATTAGGAATTTATTTAATTGTTTTAGAGTATTACATATTACTTACGAAGTAACGTCGCACGAAGTGAAGTTAATTTATCAGCAGGATCACCGAATATACCTAAACCAAATATATTTAAACTGAATCAGCGACAACCACCTATAACAGAATCATTATCGACTATTAAATCTTTCAGTGGTAAACTACATTACGTAAAATTAAACGTTACATTATTACAAAAAATGTTTATGTTTTAGATGGAGGTGTACAAGCGGGAAAAATAACTAATGCAATTTTGTATATGATTGCTAAAGATAATATGCCGCTTAGCAGTACTGAAAAGGATGGATTGAAATATCTGTTAAAAACAACTGTCCCATTATACAAACTACCATCTCGGCGAACAATTACCAGGTTAATTGACGAAAAGTACCAAATGTTCGCAGGTATGACCAAACAAAAATTTCTGAATGCCAAAAATTTTACCCTCACAACAGACGTATGGACCGAGACTTTAAACACAAAAAGTTTTATGGGTGTAACGGTACACTTTCTTGAAGAGAACAAGCTCGCATCTGTAACACTAGGCGTTTTAGAACTCCAAGAAAGACATACAGCAGATTATTTGCAAAATTGTTTATTATCAAGGTGTACTGAGTGGAACTTGCCTATAAATAAAATAACTGCAGTAGTATCTGATAGTGGTGCAAAAATATTTTATGTGCCTTAACAAATATGTTTGGCAAAAATAAACACTTGCCATGTTTTTCTCATGTGGGAGTTGAATCTAAGTGTAAATTAGACTCGTGTTCAACTAAATAGTAATGCTAAATTAGTATTACTTCATTAGCGAACGACTTCCACTATAACGTCGTCGAACGGTTTCCACAACACATATGTGGCGGGTCACTAACAATTTATACTTACACAAGGGCGAATGGATCAGAGACAGGGTTTAGAGAAATATATAATTTACAGAATTAACTTTAAAATGAATTTATTGAAAATAAATAAATTTTTGAAAACGTCACCTTCGACATTCGTCTTAAGCGTTCAAGGGAAAACCAATAATTGTATAATTAATTATTGGCGAAAAACACCTGAACATAGGTGGTAATGAACTTTACAAAATATAAAAATATAATTATATATGATTAAAAGATTTCTTAAACTTAATGACTCTATTGCGTCTATATTATTAAAATTCCCCATTTCAAAAAAACACATTTCAAGATTCAAATCTTTTTACTTTCCCGCGTTGATAACTCGAAATATTGGGGTGGGACACGTTGCCAAAATAAAAAAAGTGGGGTTGCCATTTAAAAAATTCAAGTTGACCCCAATATGGACAGTATGCCCACTTTGGGCAGAAAACTAATTACATAGTTTTTCTTCCCCCTCAAATTCATCGAACCTGTATTTCGCCGATTTTCGATCCGTGCCGCAGTTCCCGAGATATTTAGGTGAAAAGTTTTCAAAAAAACTCCCTGTATATACAGGGACGTGCGTCGGCAAACGCACCATAGGGATTTCAATGTTAATTTTGAAATGTTCAAATATTGGCTACCCTAATTGTTTGTCAGCAAAATAAAAAACAGTTTTTTGTAGAGAAAAAAATTAAGCATCTAATGATATCCTTACTCATAATTTCCTTTTATCCGCAACAGAAAAAATTTATTTCATAAAATTTTTAATTTTAACCAAATCACTAGTGCCATGAAATAAATGAAAACCAAATGCATACTTACAATTAAATACATTTGACATTTTATAATAAACATTCATAGTAGGTACAGCAGACAAGAATAAAATATTTTATTCTTTTATATATATATATATATATATATATATATATATATATATATATATATATATATATATATATATATACATACAGGGTGAGTCATCGAAATGCCCGTCGTTGATATCTCCCTTGTCGTTAAAAATACAGCATAAATTTATTAACAGAATTTTTCGTCTACTCAAGGAGCATAACTTAAAATTATTTTCACATATACAGGGTGTTGCATAACGACTTGGCAATAATTGTTCGTCGATTTTTAAATGAAACACCCTATATATTTTTATATATATTGAATTGTATTTTACTTACCTATACGAACATATAAATTTCATTTTAGTTTTCCGCGGCGTTGCCAAGTTATTCAATTTTTTCTCTAAAAAAAGCCGAATACACGTATTGTTTTATAAAGGCGTACTGAAGTTATTTTAATAGTAAAAATTATGAATTTTTTTTTCAGTACAACTGTAACTATACTCTTTGTTCGGACATAACTTTTTTTTAATGTTATTATACAGGGTGTTCAGTACAGAGAATCAAATTTACTCAATTTTAAATGGCTATATCTCGTCATTTTCCAATGGAACACCCTATATTTTATTATTCTGTTGTGTGTATTTTTTCATCTTTTTATGTTATAAAAGGTGTCCCATGCCTAAAAACATTAATTTCGAAATTAATTAAATTAATGTTTTTAGGCATAGGACACCTTTTATATCATAAGAAGATGCAAAAATACACACAACGGAATAATAAAATATAGGGTGTTAAATTTGAAAATGACAAGTTATAGCCATTTGAAATTGAGTAAATTTGATTCTCTTTACTGAACACCCTGTATAATAACATTAAAAAAAAGTTATGTCAGAACAAAGAGTATAGTTACAGTTGTACAGAAAAAAAAATTCATAATTTTTACTATTAAAATAACTTCAGTACGCCTTTTAGTCCAGGCAACGAATGCTCAAAAAAAGGTATAGAGGGAAATGCTTGGAACACAATTTTTGACTTCATAACTTTGTTTGGACTAGTTAGGGGGTGAACATATCAAAAGTCCCCGCCCGTAGTCCTTAAGCCGAGGTGTGGCGGAGGGTTTGAAAGTTTCATTTTCGGTTTTTTGTTTCTATCTCGGAAGCTATGCGTCCTACCAACATGACCTCTCTATACAAAATGAAAGCAATGAATTTGCAACAATTTAAGCCCAACCGCAGCTCTGTACGTTCTTTAGTTTCCGAGATATGACACTTCTAAAATTAGCAATTTTTTCAAAAAAATGAAAGTTGAGAAATTTTAACTTTTTTCGTTATTTTTGTGTTTAAATAACTGTAACTTCTGAATGAATAAAAATATTGTCTTCCGGTTTCTTTCATTAAATTTCCCGAACATTTCTCTATAAAATACGTTATTTTAAAAACTTTTTAGGGCGTTCATTAAGCCAAAATATCAATTTTTTTTCGACAGAATTATTCAAATATTTTGTGCTTATTGTGTTTAATGAGCTGTAACTTCTGAACGCATAAAGTTATCGACATCCGGTTTCATGCATTAAATTTTACGAACATTACTCCATAAGATGCAGTATCATTTTTGGGTATTCATTAAGAAAAAACACCAAATGATGACCGAGAGAAAATTCAGAAATTTTTAATTTATTATAAAAACATTTGATATTTTGGCGCAATGAACACCTAAATTTTTTTAGAACAATGTATCTTATAGATAAATGGTCGTAGAATATAATAAAAGCAACCGGAAGTCATTTTTTTATCCGTTGAACACAATAAATATTAAAAATTTCAAAATTTCTCAATTTTCTCTCGGAAAAACATTTGGTGTTTTGTCTTAATAAATACCCAAAAAAGATTTTAAAATACTGCATCTTATGAAGAAATGTTCTTAGAATTTAATGCAAGAAACCGGATGTCGATAACTTTATCCGTTCAGAAGTTACAGCTCATTAAACACAATAAACACAAAATATTTGAATACTTCTGTCGAAAAAAAATTGATATTTTGGCCTAATGAACGCCCTACAAAGTTTTTAAAATAACGTATTTCATAGAGAAATGTTCGTGAAATTTAATGAAAGAAATCGGAAGACGATATTTTTATTCATTCAGAAGTTACAGTTAATTAAACACAAAAATAACGAAAAAAAATTAAATTTCTCAACTTTAATTTTTTTGAAAAAATTGCTAATTTTAGAAGTGTCATATCTCGGAAACTAAAGGACGTACAGAGCTGCGGTTGGGCTTAAATTGTTGCAAATTCAGTGCTTTCATTTTGTATAGTAGGTAGGACGCATAGCTTCCGAGATATAAACAAAAAACCGAAAAATGAGACTTTCAAACCCTCCGCCACACCTCGGCTTAAGGGCTACGGGCGGGGACTTTTGATATGTTCACCTCCTAACTAGTCCAAACAAAGTTACGAAGTCAAAAATTGTGTTCCAAGCATTTCCCTCTATACCTTTTCGTTGACTGGACTATTTATAAAACAATACGTGTATTCGGCTTTTTTTAGAGAAAAAATTGAATAACTTGGCAACGCCGCGGAAAACTAAAATGAAATTTATATGTTCGTATAGGTAAATAAAATACAATTCAAAATATATAAAAATATATAGGGTGTTCCATTTAAAAAACGACGAACAATTATTGGCAAGTCATTATGCAACACCATGTATATGTGAAAATAATTTTAAGTTATGCTCCTTGAGTAGACGAAAAATTCTGTTAATAAATTTATGCTGTATTTTTAACGGCAAGAGAGATATCGACGACGGGCATTTCGATGACTCACCTGTATATGGACGGAAGTTTACATTATGTACCGATAATAACACACTTTTGGGTTCCCAATATGCCGTCTCCAACAAAATAGAGGTTCCTAATACTAGCACAACGACGAGCACACACAAAAATTATACTCCAATTTAAAGCTCTTTTACTGCGCAAATTTACTGGTCTGCTCAATTCCGAAAAAAATGTTGTATTCTAGGTTAATATTTAAGCTGGAGTACTGCTAAAAAAAGCTTGAAAAATCTACAGTGAGCTTCTGACAACGTAGTATTTTACTGCTTTTTAAACATTAAGATCATCTTCAAAATATACGACAATTGCAGGACAAAAGATCAGTAAAATTAAATATTTGGACAGACTTGACAGAAATAGCCAAAGATATGAAAAAGGCAGGCTATTTTGTAGGTCCCTAAAACTAGCACAGCGACTTGGGCACACAAACAAAATTATACTCAAATTTAAAGCTCTTTTTCTGCTATTTTACTGCGCAAAATTTACATTTACTGCTCTGCTCAATTCCGAGAAAAATGTTGTATTCTAGGTTAATATTTGCGCTGGCACACTGCTAAAAAAAGCTGGAAAAAAATCTACAATAAACGGAAACGGAAGGAATAGCGCTTGTGGGCTTGTATACTTGCAAGACAGGAATTAGAATTTTTAATTGCTGGTAAAATACAAACTATCAATAAATATTAATTCTTATCATTTCATTAATCAAAATGTATAAACCGTAGGCATTTAGTGCGATGGAAAGCGCTGAATCGAGAGCCGCGCAACATGATATCGACGATGACGATTTCATCTGTAGCAATGATGATCCTGAAATCTCGGCGAATACGTGGGCTACATGGACTTCACAAGAATCGTCAATGTCGAGGAAAATAGTCGGAACCATCATAACGGCCTATGTTATCCTGAGCTAGTAATTAAATTAGAGACGGATTTGCGACTTTTACCCGTGTGGTCCAACATTTTTGCCAACGAATGTGTTCATTGCCGGATACCAGCATCATGAGCTGCTAGCGAAGACGAGTTTAATAAAATTAAAAATGTTTTTAAAAATTCGTGAAATGTAAGGCCAGATGAATTCATTCTAAAACATTTAAGCTACTTAAGCGGTACTATGAAAATAGTAGATGCCGACTTAAGTGAAACAGACAAAGACTTCGCCACGACAGTGGAAAACAATGGCTGCCTGGAAGATTTCGATTACCTTTGCGCAAGATAACTCTGCACCTGTCAGTCCACCAGCAAGATCGCCTGAAAATTATTTTCCGTTAAAACTTTCACCTTTACCATTAGCAAGTAATTTGCAATCATGTGATGAGAATAAATGTTTTGCATGCAGCAAGGGTGATTATCCAATTGTGGTCCACGTTTGCATCGTATGCAACAAAGGAGTGCACATTTTTGAGCCTTGTTATTTTTTTATCGGAGGCTGCTACAAAAATTTATCGGATTTTTGTCGCAAGTCCTCGCGCTGTCTCACAACGGGCAAGGTGCCGGCCTGCCAGTGGAGAAGGGGTGGTCCAAGAAATAGGGGCGCCACGCAATTCCTAATGTGTCGCTCACTGGCCTGAAAACTCAACAGGTAGAGGGGTGTGATTGTGTGTGTGAGAGAGATAAGGCATAGGACAGCACAAACAAATAATAAAAAAAACTCTAATCAATTATAACTATTCAAAAGTGTCAAATACAAGTAATATGTAAGTATTCAGTTACGTAGATTTACATTTAATTTATAGTATGAATAATATCAATACATCGATCAGCCACAAAGAAACGCACTCACTTGATGACGTAACAAACTGATGTCACAGTAAAACGCAGGATGATCGTTAAGCTGTTGGTGAGTAAAATGATTATTTAAGCAATATACTTACTTTAAATTTACCATGAACTGTTCTTACAGTCACCACCGATGCACGACACCCAACGCAAACCTAGCGTATTGAATTCGATAACCGTAGGTTGATTAATCGGGAGACGAAACAGGCACACGGAATTCGAGGTTAACCGAATAACAGTGCAGAGCAAACAATACCCAAAACAGGTATAGTAAACAAATAAACAATCAGCGATAAATAAATAAACCAGACGAAAACCTGTGTTTTGTACAACTACAACAAATGTGACTAAGTGAGTTGCTAAAATTGTGTAAATTTATACTGTATTGTACGGTGTTGGCACGTACGTACTACTAATGTAGAAATAAAATACTCTATATGAATTTATATTTCATAATCTAATTACTAATTAAACTATTTAGTGAATCAAAAGTAGTTAAACTATAATACCACTCACAAATAAATTATCGGTGTCTTTGAATAGTTACTCAGATTGAGCCACAAACTGAACAAAACAAACTAGTGCTAAAATTCACTAAAACTGTACTCATCTGCTCCTCTCTCAGGTCTCTTCCTGGCCTGGATACGGGATTACAATTATTGGATACGGGCCTGGTAAATGACTTGGATGCCCTCGCCTCACATGGACTGCGACAACGTTCCAACCCTCGTGATTCGGCAAAAAGACGGCAATTGGCAACTACTCGCTCAACCGCAACCAAAGAGCCCTTGTGTAGCCTTGGTAACAGATGGCTTATGTTAGTGTGAAAGCCAGCAGTGAAATATTTCAACTATTAATATGAATTCCCACGTGGGTGCTTCTCTAGAGATATAAAAATTTCACTAATCGACGACTTCTATCTCTATCGAGGCTTGAATTACAGGAAAATAATTCTCAATACGAGTAGTTATTTTTAATAACTAAAATTTCACTGTAATTCTACTTAAAAGTTGAACACTTAGTATTTCTTTTACGCCGTTATTTTTTAAACTTTTACTCGGCTCATTTTAACGGTCAAACCCAGAATTTCCGATCAATAACAGAGAAAAGGATAGTCAAATATGACGGTCGAAAGAGGAAGAGAGACAACATAACTCCTAGCGACGAATACAATAATATAACAACAAATTAGAGTTAAAGATTCGTTTACAATCTTCAATTTCACCGAACGAAGGAGAAATATTGCATTATAAAATTTGTCTAAATATAAAGTAAATTGTAACTTTAAATGTAATGAATAAAACTTTGAGATTTTAATGATTTACTTATTTAAATTTAATTATTAAGATGACTAGTGTAAACTGGGCTGGATCAAAGTTCACAGCACACAGTGTTAGAAGTTAGAACTACCGATAGTACTGTCAAACTAAATGTAAACAATTGCAAATGTCAAACGAATAGAATCTGGCTGAATTTAAATTTATGCGTGCAATTTCAAATAAAAGGTATCAAAACATTAAGGTGCTAATCTTACAAAAAAAAAGAATATTCAGTAATTTTTTTAAATTACAGGAATTTAACTTTTATGTTCCAATGAGGAAATTGAATGTAACAAGGCGAAGAAGGATATGGTGAAAAAGACTTTGCTTCATAATGTAGTGCAGGAAAATCAGCGGAGCATATTCTGAACTCTGGAGAAATTGAGAATTTCAAAGGGTTAGGGAACAAACAAAAGACTACAGCGCTTTATTCAGGAGCAGTGTTGTGACTGATCTAGATCAATTTGTGTGATCTTTGATCTGATTTAGATCATCTTATCTGTTAGGATCTTGATCTAGATCAAATAAATATGAGCTATGATCTAAAAATAAGATCAGAATTTTAGATCTTTTTCTACGTTATGCAAGTTAAAATTAAGTTAGTTAATACACCTAATTAATTTTTAATCTGTTTTAATTTTAAATTGTAGATTTTGTACTAGTTTTTTCTCTCTTTGTGTAATGTAATTTCTCTCTAATGTAATTCAACAGTAAAATAATTTGTCTGATATTGATCTTATTTATGATCTAACAAAAAGATCCAATCATAAAAATTGTTCTATGATCTGATCTAGGTCATATTAAATGTGAGGATCTTGATCTAGATCCTTTTTAAAATAATCTGTCACAACACTGTTCAGGAGGGAATACAATTAAACATGCTCTGGCCTGGACGAAGCATAGAAATATTCCCATTTTGAAAAATGATAGTTTCATGAATCTACATACCGTAAAAGTACAGGGGAAGAATATTTCTGTAACGAACACTTGTAGTCCAGTCAATAAAGGGGTTGTAGAGTGCGTGAGTTCCTATCCAAGGTTTCACTTCAGAAACTTGTTCAGGGTGGTTAGGACTTAAACATACTAAAAGTCCTGACGTTTAGAAAGAGAAGGAGGGCACAAAAAAGGTCCCGTTTTTTTGTTTTCACAGAATAACTCGGTAACGGTTCGTTATATGAAAAAAATATTGGAATACAGTGGTAAAGATTAAAATTTAGAAATTTTTTTTGTATTTAAACTTTTCTTGTAAGTTTAACAGGGACTGAGATACAGCCGAGCAAAGATGGAGAGATAGAGAAAATTAAGATATTTTAACTTATTTCGTAATTTTTGTGTTAAACGCCTTGTAACTTCAGAACGAATAAAAATATTGACTTCTGGTTTCTTTTATAAAATTCTACGAACAATTCTCTATAAGACAGATTACTTTAATTTTTTGAAGGCCTTAGTAAAGGTAAAATTTTTAGATTTTCTTCGAGAGAAAATTTAGAAAAATTAACTTTTTTCATACTTTTTTCTTTACAACTTCAATAGTGTCATTGCCAATTTTAATTTCACAATCATCATTCTATCATTCAATATATTTAATACTTTACTATCACTACCCAGTACCATTCCTTTTGTTTTGTTAATATTTAATTTGAGTTTGTTCGTGCACAACCACTTATCTAAATTACTAAGATCAATATTTAGTTTATTCACTACTTCTGTTCTACTTACACCCTTTAAATACAATACCATGTCATCCGCAAACAAATGAAATTGACAATATTGAAAAATTAGCTGTACATCGTTAATATATAAAATAAATAGTAACGGGTCTAATATACTACCTTGCGGTACACCATGTTCATTTATTAGAGATTCAGAGTAAGTATAGTTGAATTTTACTTTTTGTTTTCTATTGGTTAAATAATTTCTAAACCAGTTTAGAACTACACCAGTCAGTCCATACCTTTCTACCTTCATTATCAATATCTCTCTATCTATCGTTTCAAAATCTCGTCGAAGATCCAAAAAATACATACTACTATAAATCCATCATCTATACATTCTTTCCATTCTCTTATTAGATATTGTAATGCTGATTCATAACTTTGGTTCTGCCTAAAGCCCGACTGATACTTGGACAATAATTTATTATCTTCAATATACTTATAGTTGGTTGTATACAATTGTTTCTAAAAAATTTGCTATGGCAGGCAATGTATTTATAGGTATAAAATTTTCACTTTTTTAGTTTTTGGTACCTTTCTTATTGGAATGATAGTATATATTTTTAATTTGTCCGGTACAACTCCTAATTCTAAAGAACTATTTATTAAGTTTAACAGCTTAGTTTCTATTTCATTATAAACTAATTTGTACATATATATTTCAATATCATCTGAACTGCTTTTATTTGTAAGGGAAAATATTAATTCTCTCATCATATCCTCATCTAGTAAATGGAAACATTCACATTTACTAACACAGATTATATGATTTAATTCGATATCCCTTTTAGGAATAGTTTTTACTATTTACACTGTTAATGAAGTACTTATTAAATTCTTTGGCAATTTCTACTTTATTTGTACATATTTTAGATTCAAATTCTATTTCCTGATAACATTCCACCTGTGTCCCTGAGATTATTTTTTTAAATGTTTTCCACATACTTTTGGGATCATGTTTATTTTCATCAATTGTAGCTGCATAATACGCCTTTTTACTTACTTTCACATACATAACTACTTTATTTCTTTGATTCTTAGATACGCACCGGATTCGCACCAGCCATTTTGTTTTTTTGTAATTATAAATTTTTTGTATTTATCATCTCTAATTTTAATTTCTGCTAATACTTCTGGAGTGAACCATGGTTTGTAATTGATTTTTGGTACAAAACTAACTTATGGCATATAAATATCCACAATATGTAACAAATCATATAATACACTGCTCAAAACAATTAAAGGGTCAAGATTTTTTTTTTAAATAACTTTTTTCTCAAACGTAGAATTAATATGAAAATTTATTTATAGATACCTTAAACCTTTATTTAAACAATTTTATTAAATTTTAATTTCAATTAATACGTAACACTGAACATGATCAGTCAGAACGAAAACCTGCGAAAAATAAAGTGTAAAAATTGAATATTTAGTAAATTTTTATTAGATTTATTTCTTATTTACAACTTTAATAAGGTGTATTACCTCCGTTAGCAATAAATACAGCTTGGCAGCGATTTGGCATGCTGCGGATAAGCCTGCGTTTGTTTTCTTGTGGAATCTCTTGCCATAACTCCACTAGAGAATCTTTCAGTTCCCGTATTGTCTAAAGCGGGTTAACTCGACTTTTGATGCGTTGTCCAAGTTGATCTCATAGGTGTTCAGTATGATTGAGGTCAGGGTTACATGCTGGCCATTCCATTTTTTCAAAATTGTTGTCCACAAGGCACCGTGTGACTAGTCTAGCTAAATGCGTGCGGGCTCCATCTTGAATTAAACCTGTCACTTCTGTTCGGCGCTAAAAGAGCAAGCGGTTGTACATGAACATTTAGAACATCATCTACATAGCGCCGTGCAGTCAAAGTGCCGTTTCAAGTGTTGACAAGTTCGGTTTTAACACTGATGGATATTCCACCCCAGACCATAACTAAACCTCCGCCAAAAGGTACATGTGGCAGCATATTGTGTTGGATGTAGTGCTCATTTGTTCTTCTTCAGACTCGAAGAGGTCCATCAAGCTTGTGTAAATTGAATTTTAATTCATCAGTTAAAAGTGCAGCACTCGAGTGTCTTAGTTGCTATATTCGATGTTGGCGTGTATACAGAATTCGGGCTCTTTTATGCTTCCTGATTAATGAAGGTACTTTAGCAGGAATTCTAGAAGATACATGTCCCTCAAAAAGCCTATTTAGTACGGTCTGATCAAAAATTATTTTACCATTTGCTCGAGAGAGCTCATTTTGTAGCTCTCGAGCTGTAGCGAACCGCGTAAGTAGGCCTTGGAATCTTAAAAATCAGTCTTCATTGGTAGTTATTGTTCTTCCTCAGACTTGCAAAGTACGTCTAGTTATAACCCGGTCTCCTAGTGTCTCTTTCATGCCATCCAGATAACTGATTGTGTAACTCCTAGACGTCGAGCTGCATATCGCTATTTCGTCCTTCTGTAGCATAGTTATTGCTTCAGACATCTAAACTTCTGTTTAATATCTTCTGTGGTCTTTGTTTTGATCCATTTCATAAAATTTCACTGATACTTAACTGCTATACTTTAGTAAATGCTTAACAAAATATCGAAATAGGGCAAATTTCATTCCAGTTTCGCTCATTTTTTATTCATAGCAGTAAGAATAAATAAGGACATAAGACAAACAGATCAAACTAGTTCAGATACTTACAATACATAAGGCAACTTAAATTCTTAATATAGATGTTCCTGATATCTTGCAACCATTATTTTTATATAAAAAAATCTTGACCCTTTAATTGTTTTGAGCAGTGTATAATTTCACATTTTGTTTTTATATTATTTTCTTTGTAGTTATATTTAATTTCTGATATATTAATTATAAAATCATTTATATTTGTTAACTTTCTTCTGACACAAATTTTGTTATATACTATTTCTTGATTTTGTAATATATTAATTTCAATTAACGAATGATTAATAAATAGAGGAGTTCTTAATACTCTTGTTTCTATCAATTATCAACCCTCCGGAACACTTTTGAATATCTCAAAAACTGCTAAATTTTTGCACTTTTTTCGGTTTCTTACCATTTTAACTATGAAGGAGCACGATTTCGACAAACTAGATTAAATTGTCTACAATTTGAGACCAGAATGGGCTCGGTAGACGTAATAGTTTCCGAGATACAGCTTTTCAAAGTTTGGTAAATTTTCCAAACTTGAAAATTTGAAGCTAGTTTTCGTGATACACAAAAAACGGCTGTAACTTTCCAACGGATAAAAGTATCGCCGTCCGGTTTCAAACATTCGATTCCACAAATTTTTATCTATTTACGATATAATTTTCTAAACCCTAGTTTAGCTACAATCTTAATATAGAATATTTTTTAAATTTTGTGTTCATAACATAATAATAACATAATTTCTGAACGAATAATGATATTCACTTCCGGTTTGCAGCACTGAATTGCTCGTACTTTTTTCTATAAGATACATTCTGTCAAAAACTTTCAATGGTCTTGCTTGAGCTGAAATTTAAAGTTCTTTCCCGAGAGAATATAGTAAAATTTTTGTTTATTGTGTTTAATCAACTATAATTTTTGAACGAATAATAATAGTGATTTCCGGTTTGCAGCACTGAATTCCTCGTACTTATTTCTATAAGATATATTCTGCCAAAAACTTTCAATGGTCTTGCTTGAGCTGAAATTTAAAGTTTTTCCCCGAGAGAATACAGTAAAATTTTTGTAGAAGAGAAATGGTTGGAGTTTCAAATTTATAGATTTTGCCAAATTTTTAAAAGCTGTATATCGGAAACTATTAGGGCTACCGAGCCCATTCTTGTCTCAGATTGTAGACAATTTAATCTAGTTTAAAAATGCATAAAATGGTCTTTGTTGAAATCGTGCTCCTTCATAGTCAAAATGGTAAGAAACCGAAAAAAGTGCAAAAATTTATCAGTTTTTGAGATATTCAAAAGTGTTCCGGAGGGTTGCCGAGGTCTAAAACTTGAATTTTGCATCTCAGGCATATCTTATAGAAGAAAAAAAAAATAGAAACCTACTACCACCACTTGATGCAACTTAGGCCCATTATAAACATGACAAGGTTACTGGACTATAATGTGCGATACAACTTTGTGTATTTTGTACGTACACGTCGCCAGGCTCTCTGAAATGCCGAGTAATGACTCAAAAACCTCAAAATGCAATTTAATTTTTAAACTCGCATAACTTTTTATCCAATCATCGTAGGAACTTCGTTTTTCGAAAAATTTACAGAGAATTGATTGAATTTTATTGTCATGTAGGCAGATCGGCTCAATTTTTTTTTCTAATCCGTGCACATCATCAAAGTTGAAAATTTTCTCCCCTGAAAACACTTTTTTTCATAGGGGGTTGCAGGGGTGCAGAGGGGGTTATAACAAAAAAATAGACACTTTGCACTTTCTTGGAGTCGAAAGTTTATCGAAATCCATCGAAAACTCACTGAGTTATAACGGTTTGAAATTTGTCGATTTTTTCACAATTTCAGGTGAGCCTTTTTTTTCACGCGGAGTGTATTTCAATTATAACAATAAATATTCGTTCACGGACAAATATTTTATTTATACTAGTTAAAATAATGTCCCTAAAATACAAAAAAGAAAGAAAATATTTATTATAATTTAATTAAGGGTGTGTTTAAAGTTGGGGTTTGTCACACCCCACCTGTCGGAACTCATGACAAAGTTTCACCTGTCGGATGCCGGGTTAAATAGTCACTTTATAAAACAGAATCTATATAACAGTTAGATTTTATGGAAAAACTAATGTGCATTAAGTATTATAATAATAACATTGGAGAGAGGCATAAACTGAAAAGAAACAAAAAAAAATTACATAAAATATTATTAAATGATGCTAATAAACTTATGTTATCTAATATCGTTACTTATGGTAACACTTCTATACTAATATAATGCCTAGTGCACACGGAAAAACTTTTTGACATGTTTCCTGGAAAAAGTTTCCGGAAACTTCGAAGTTTTAACGGCGCCTATAAAAATGAGGCGTTTTCAGGAAACATTGTGAAGAACTAACTTCTTATTTGTCAAATTGTCAAATGTGACATGTGATCATAAACATATTTATAGTTTTTCAAAGAAAATCTCCATTTTCTGGAAACTTTTTTCAGGAAACTTTATGAAAAGTTTCCCCGTGTGCACTAGGCATAATATACATGCCTTTAAAATTCATTTGTGTCATAGCAAAAAAACAATGTAAGGTAGCTCATTCTGCACAGCATTCTAATGGCCTTACGTTTATACTGCAATATACACCATGAGATGTGGGCTCACTCTTTCAATGTCACGGTATATCACAAAATCTTTGAACAAGTCGTCGAAAACCGCCCACAAGTCTGGTGGTCGATAAGTGTACGCCACGTTATGGTCAGATCGGTATGCCACCAACCCAACTAGTTGGTAAAATTTTCCACATAAAAGGATCCTCACTGGAAATTCGCGTATCTCATGAGCACAATTGTGTATCGTAGTATTAAATAGCTTTCCAACTCCTGGCGTTGCCAACATATCTACGTCTACCACGATATAAGTACCAAGACTGCAAGTAAGTGTAGCGGTGTTCAAACATTTGCGTCCACATTTATCTACAATTAAGATTCTATCATTCGTTTGTCCGAGTTAGAGTGAGACGAGAATTGCCTTATCAAGTTTCACAAGTCCCTCTTGAAGTAGAAGCTTAGAGTTGGTCTCCAAGACATCGTACTTTTTTGTTTTAGTTTAGGACACTCCGTATTTTGGCACTCTCTGACAATTTCCGCGCAACATTCTCCGGCCAGTAGCTTCCTAGTGAGAGCTCATTTCCGTAACAATTGTATTCCAAACTTACAATACTTTTCCTACTGCTCCTTGTGTGTTTTGCGGAAGTTGCAGTACTACAAGAGGTTCAAGTATGGCAGACAGCATATCTGCTTTCAATACTAAAGTTGATTTGACGGCACCGCCAACAGCTAAACTTCTCGCTGTGTTGATAAAACTGTTATCTGATTCGTCCATAAATTCTCTGCATTGAGGATACAGTATGTACATCTCTGCCATAACTTGGCATATTGCATCAAATGCACAAGAATTTTTTAAAATTTGTGATCCTCCTATTGTTACAAAGCCTGTTATATTTCCATTTTTTGCAACGTCTTTGATGGCTGTTTTAGTCTGTTTGCCTGAATTACAGCTTGAAATTGAGGTGCATGGGTGAGGTACTTTAACTTTCGGAGACGTCCTCTTTTAGCTAAACTTCGCCAGTTTTCAGTGGCGTTGAGATCATATGGGGCTATCTCGAGGGTTTTGTTCGATTCAGATGAAGATGATTCTTCCTCTTCTATTATTTCTTTATCTTTACATGAACCGTCAATATCAGATTTTTCTTTTTTTTTTCACTGTATCAATCAGGCCTGGGCCAATTTCTTCGGATATTTCGCCATTTGTTATTGCAGTATTTTTCGCAGGCTCCTCGGAAAGTAATTCATCTTTTTCGTTCACAAAATCTTTTTGTTCAAGTGGATTGTCAAAAAAAAATTACCTGCTAGTGCGCCTATCCTGTTTGAGGTTATTTCTTTCGATATAAGTCCTTTTTTCTTTGGCACCCCAGCTAATCTGCAGGAGCCTTCAATAGACTCCAAATGTGTTGCAACGAATTTATCGATACGGAGGGGCCTGACAGTTCCTTTCAGGATGTTTATTTTAATATCTGCAAATCGCCTGCAACTGGAGCAGAAGAAGCGATTATATTGGACGACTGGAAATCTTTGATCAAGACTGCTGACCACAATGGAACCTACTGTCACCTTATTGAGGAATTTTTTACTGCACAGCTTCTGAAACACCATTGACCCATTGTGAAATAATCTTAAAATTATTATTATTATTATTAGTACATCTCTTTTTTATTTCTTCAACAGAATCGTCGCAATCAGGAAGCTCCATTCCATTTTTTCTTCTTGATCGTTGGTAGGTTCCTCAACAACTACCTGTTTACCCTTGATTTTTTCGGCTAGAAACTGAAGACTTTCTTCCACGGGAAGAGATGAGTCATCTTGACACTGTCCGTCAATTGTGGGGATAGACCCATAGTGAGGTCGTGGCTCAAAACTTCTTGAAACTCACCCAGTGAAGTTGCTTTGATAAGAATTCAGGTAAAAATCGCATAGGCGCTTGCTTTCCTTATCTTGCCACAGCTTTCATTTTATTGCACCGTTAAGAAATTGTTCAACATCTAAACGAAGATAACAAGGGGGAAGAGTGTCACATTTATCAGTCAAAAACATGAAGCACCATTCTCAGTATGTTTGCATATCTGTTGAACGTCCGAAAGACGTTCTCTGATAACATTTGGCAAAATGGAAATTGGAGCCGACCGGTGTTCATCACAAGTTCATATAAGAAAATATGGCATCAACAACTACCTGTTTAAAAAAAATTAACACGCGTTAGTTTTCTCACCTCTCTCAATATGATTTATAAATTAACATTTGTGCTGGTGTGAAGTAATGCACTATCACATTGTCTAAAGCTATGCCGTGTAGACTTCCAGCTTAAGGTTCAGAATGTTTCATCATGCTGAGATTCATTATTGGATGAGCATCATGATCAACATTAAAAGTTTTGTCTCTTTGTTCTTGTTTCCTTCCGGAACACTATTGATTTAAACAGTTGCGGTGATTCTATGTCTCCGTGGTCCATCAGCGACTTTGCTTGATATCTCCTATATACGGCAGATGAAGCATTTTTTAGATGCATATCACCAATGGCTTCTCATCTTTTCCCTGCGAGACGTCGTTTGTTGTCATGTGGTACTCGTCGAGTGTCATTGGCTCACCATTTCATTTAAATATCATTTCCCGGAATTGGTTCTTCCAATATTGTCCCTGACCTGAAGCACCACATTCTTTGCATTTTTCCGGCATCGTCACATACGCTTCCCTGTTATATTTATCCGAAAATACCGTATCCCTTTCAAAACTATATAGACACGGAATCTTATGCTGCCCCCACAGAATATCAATAATAATTAATAGAGTCCACTCCAGAGGTGGTAGTACTTTGTATCTCCGCTTCGTTGCCCTGTCCTTTCTGTTATACACTCTCTCTATAAGCTTGACCGTCTCCCAATCCTTTAATGAAATTATAATGACGAATGTTCCTTCGGGTTTGATTTTTTCATTTAAGTTGTCTTCGCTGGAACTCGGTAGTGAATCGGAAGTGTCGTCTTGCGAATCATTTTAATCGGTAATACGTAAGGGAGATGTAGGAGGAGATAAAATGGTTCCAGGTCAGAAGCCCAATTGACAAATACCCATGCGAACAATTGCCCACGAGGACAAAAGCCCATGCGGACAATTGCCCACAAGGACAAAAGCCCATGTGTACATAATGCTCATGGTTATAAATACTCATGCGGACAATTGCCACAGGGACAAAGCCCAATGTACAAATGCTAATAAAATTATTTTTTCTCATCGGCATATTTTAAACTTCGTGGTTATACTGCGTTTGTTCTGAACATCTGTGAAGATACTTATCTTACACCCTAATGAAATTCTAAGAATTTTAGAAGGGATTACTGTAACGGTATTATTGTTACCTACTGACCAATTTAAAATAATTCTGTTAGTTATTGTTGCACGGATCACCTTGTCCAGGTCGGACGTGCAGTGTTTTTGTGCTAAGCTTCTAACTTAGCGAGAGTGACTTAACCTTGGAAGTAATTAAAAGTTATAAGTTCATTTAATTATTTAATAAGTGTATGAGAATACCTTCTAAACGGTAATCTTCACATTCATCTAGAATTGTATATAAATACAAACGCTCCGTTAAGGGCATGGGCCCTAATAAGCCCGGACCCAAATCTAAAAAGAAAAAGACTGATAATTCAAGTGACAATGAGAGTGATAAAGTGAGTGACATCAAGAGTGTGCACGAGGATGACAGTGACAATAGTAGTGCAAGTAAAAATGAGCAGGTAGAAAAACCAAAAGAGCAAAGAGAAAAATTTCAAACATTCATAAACCAACACGTGGTTAAAAATGATACTATAAGTGATAATGAAAGTGAGAAACAAAACGGAAGTAACAGCGAGAAAGAGAGTAACAACAAAAGGAAGGCGGAAGATAGCCCGGAAAAGCAGGAAAATTTAATTAAGAAAACAGCGAGGACAACAGAGCAAGCAGGAGCAACACAGAGCGATCAAGCGGCCAGTAGCGCCACTAATCAACTTACCGACGCACAACACCGGTACGCGCAGTAGACATACCTCAAACGGAGCAGAGGTAGATACCGACAACATAATGGCGGGATCTCACGGCACTGCAACAGGCGTAAATACAAACACAAATCACAACAAAAATAAACATAAAAGAACAAGAATTGCTCACAAACCCTTCGTACCTATAGTAACGAGAAATAGATTCACACTGCTCACAGACAACGATAGTGGAGACAGAAACGATGAGAATGACACTACACACAAACACAAACTCAAAGTCAACAACGGACACCGCGGAGACGAGCCCCACCCTCGATTATTATACCGGGAAACGCCACATATCTTAAAGGGCTCACTAACATGATTGAAGATATGGTAGGGAATGGCTTCCATCTCACATTCACCAGGCACAATATAAATCTCTTCTGTGACAAGATGGAAGACAAAGTACAAGTTGTAAACAAACTGAAAGAGGACAACACACAATTCCATACCTACACGGAGAGAAAAGAAAAAACACATGCCTTCGTACTACGCGGACTCAGCAGCTCCAGCAGAAGAGATCCAGAAAGCGTTAGTTGATAAGTACTCCCTGCCAGTGAAAAACGTTTACTCTATGCGGACCAAATATCGACCGCTCTATTTAGTCGTCACCAACGCAGCGGTGACACTGAGTGAAATGCAGGCGAAAGTAAAATACGTGCTCTACACTAAAATCAAATGGGAATGACCCGAGAATAATCGCCTCATCACTCAGTGTCATCGTTGCCAAAACTTTTCACACGCTACCTCCAACTGCCATCGCGCACCAAGGTGTGTGAAATGCGCCGGAAATCATCTGACGAGAGACTGCGCCAAAACCGACCGGACCCAGGACGCCAAGTGCTGCAACTGCGGAGGCAACCACCCGGCGAACTTCAAGGAGTGCCCAGCCTACACAAAGAAGCCGAAGGAAGCAGCCAGACGCAATCCTAGGATCATCAAACAACTTACAGGTGAGTCTGAAAAAGACCAAACATTTATTCCTGCTCCTCAGCCCACAGTGAACCCGTGAATAGCAGGAGCTCAGCCACAGGCTGGTGTTACCTCCAGCCGCACGCAGTTCCCGCTACTACCGACGCCGGCGCCCAGCTGATCCCACCGAAGAGCCCAGCTGAGCCAACAGCAGCAGTCCGTGGACCCGCCCGCCGCACACAACGCCCGCCCACCACCAACGAGGAACTCACACATTGCTGGACACGCAGCAGCACCCCCCGCCCAGCGCCGTTATTTTATTTCTCACTTTAAAACCCCCCACAATCTCAGGGAAAGTCAAATAAGTCATTGTAATTATATTTTAGTCAACTTAAAGAGTAATTTATTTGCTACTTTAATTTTCTTAACTTTTTAAAATTGATACAGTTCATAGAAATTGGTGGTTTGCTAACCGGGTTTTTTCCAGGTTTTTTTGTACCGTTGCTTTTCGTCCGTATCTTTCGAGACAC